>OU342744.1:27492518-28040123 GCA_910589775.1 Avena eriantha | reverse complement strand
TGTGAGAAGAACACACATGTAATGACACTAGGTGTAGTTCATGATATGGTTTATTAGAAGAACACACATGCAATGACACTGGTGGATCCATGTGTGGTTCATGGGAAGAACACACATGCAGTGACTCTGGTGATATGTGGTTTGTGAAAAGAATAGACATGCAATGACTCTAGCTGCGGTTAATGAGAAGAGCAGACATGCAATGACACCGGTGGATCCATGTGTGGTTCATGGAAAGAGCTGACATACATGACACTGGTGGATCCATGTGTGGTTCATGGGAAGAACACACATGCAACGACACCGGTGGATCCATGTGTGGTTTGTGGGAACAACACACATGCAATGACACTGGTGGATCCCTATTTGGTTCATGGGAAGAACACACATGCAATGACACAGGTGATATGTGGTCTGTGAGAAGAACACACATGCAATGACGCTGGTGGATCCATGTGTGGTATGTGGGAAGAGACGACATGCAATGACACTGGTGGATCCATGTGTGGTTCATGGGAAGAACACACATGCAATGACACTGGGTCTGGTTCATGATATGGTCTGTGAGAAGAACACACATGCAATGACACTGGTGGATCCATGTGTGGTCTGTGAGAATAACACACATGCAATGACACTGGGCGTGGTTCATGATATGGTTTGTGAGAAGAACACACATGCAATGACACTGGTGGATCCATGTGTGGTCTTTGGGAAGAACACACATGCAATGACACTGGATCCCTGTGTGGTCTGTGAGATCCAATGACTCTAGCTGTGGTTCATGAAAAGAGCAGACATGCAATGTCACTGGTGGATCCATGTGTTGTTCATGGGACTATGTGGTCTGTGACAAGAACACACATCCGATGACACTGGGTGTGGTTCATGATATTGTTTGTGAGAAGAACACACATACAATGACACTGGTGGATCCATGTGTGGTCCACGGGAAGAACACATATGCAATGACACTGGGTGTGGTTCATTATATGGTTTGTGAGAAGAACACACATGCAATGACACTGGTGGATCCATGTGTTGTCTGTGAGAAGAACACACATGGAATGACACTGGGTGTAGTTCATGATATGGTCTGTGAGAAGAACAGACATGCAATGACACTGGTGGATCCATGTGTGGTCTTTGAAAAGAACACACATGCCATGACACTGGATCCATGTGTGGTCTGTGAGAAGAACACACATCCAATGACTCTAGCTGTGGTTCATGAAAAGAGTAGACATGCAATGACACTGGTGGATCCATGTGTGGTTCATGGGTAGAACACACATGCGATGACACTGCGGGGATCCATGTGTGGTTTGTGAGAAGAGCAGACATGCAATGACACAAGTGGATCCATGTGTGGTTCATGGGAAGAACACACACGCAATGACTCCGGTGATATGTGGTTTGTGAAAAGAACAAACATGCAATGACTCTAGCTGTGGTTAGTGAGAAGAACACACATCCAATGACACTGGGTGTGGTTCATGATATGGTTTGTGAGAAGAACACACATGCAATGACACTGGTGATATGTGGTCTGTGAGAAGAACACACATCCAATGACTCTAGCCGTGGTTCATGAAAAGAGCAGACATGCAATGACATTGGTGGATCCATGTGTGGTCTTTGGGAAGAACACACGTGCAATGACACTCGTGATTTGTGGTATGTGGGAAGAGTAGACATGCAATGACACTGGTGGATCCATGTGTGGTTCATGGGAAGAACACCCATGCAATGACACTGGGTGTGGTTCATGATATGGTCTGTGAGAAGAACACACATGCAATGACACTGGTGGATCCATGTGTGGTCTGTGAGAATAACACACATGCAATGACACTGGGTGTGGTTCATGATATGGTTTGTGAGAAGAACACACATGCAATGACATTGGTGGATCCATGTGTGGTCTTTGGGAAGAACACACATGCAATGACACTGGATCCCTGTGTGGTCTGTGAGATCCAATGACTCTAGCTGTGGTTCATGAAAAGAGCAGACATGCAATGTCACTCGTGGATCCATGTGTGGTTCATGGGACTATGTGGTCTGTGACAAGAACACACATCCGATGACACTGGGAAGAGCGGACATACAATGACACCGGTGATATGTGGTATGTGAGAAGAACACACATGCGATGACACCTGTGGATCCATGTGTGGTTCATGGGAAGAACACACATGCAATGACACTGGTGATATGTGGTTTGTGAGAAGAACACACATCCAATCACTCTAGTGGATCCTTACGTGGTTTATGAGTGGTTTATGAGAAGAACACACATCCAATGAACTCTTGTGGATCTATCTTGGCATAATTTGATGTATGCCATGATGTATTTCATTGTGCAAGACACTCATTTTCCATTTTTATACTCCCTCCGTTCCATTTTTTTGAAAGCTCAAATTGCGGAAAGTTTGATCAAACTTTTTGAAAAAACTATCAAGAACTATGATATTATATAGATACCACATGAAAATATGTTTCATGATGTATCCAAGGGTATATATTTCATATTGTAAATGTTAATATTTTTTTCTAAAAACTTGGTCAAACTTTACATAGTTTGACTTTTGCAATAAATTATATGCCTTAAGCCTTGGGACGGAGGTAGTACTACTCAGTATCGCCCTTGGTTTTATGTGGTACTACTCAGTTTTGCCCCCCCTCTCTATCTTTCGTAGAAGCACAAATTGGTGCTCACCCTGTCTGCTACTCCCTGATTGGTTATCATAGTTGTCATGCGGATCGTGCGCACCAGCCATTGATTCTGTGCGATCAACGATGATCGTTGCACACGTCGTGCCCTTCACAGTACAGCACGAGACTACACGGACGTCTCCCTCAGTGAGACTTCTACAAGAAGGAACACGATGCCATCCATGGAAAAAGTCGTCGAGCGGTCATGCCATGTTTAATCAAGTTTAAAAAGCCTACTACTGCTAATACTATGCCATAACACCTGCGTCATCGAGTGCACGGTCGTCGATGGACAACTGCAATTTATTGCCACTTGATTTTAATATGACATGTCCCATTTTTACGCAGCGGCTCTCAATCGCCAATTTTAGGGCCGTGTTAAACTTCGTACATAGAAATTGTGTGTGCGCCCTTTGCATACTGCTCAATACAGAACTGGCATGCATGTCCCGGGAAAAAACGTGACGTACCATGCGCGTGTCTGGGTGCACGGTGCAGTCGACTGCGTGGTGCATTGCAAGGTGGTGCAACGAAACATGCCTTGCTTCTATCCACCTTAGCTATACAGCCCCTCTCCGCACACCCACTCCCACTCTCGCTCATTGTCCCCACGCAACCCTCTCCACTGTCCCACCAGCATCTGCAAACTCCCGAGAATACCCCGTCCGCGTCGGCGATGGCCGAGGAGGATAAGGTGGCCATCGTCGCCTCCATGGCCGCCGGCGAGGAGGCCCCGGTCTCCTCGCCGGTCTCCCTCGATGCGTTGAAAGCAGCCGTTGTCCCTGTCCAGGCCCAGTGGAGCCATCGATGGCAGCCGCTGTTCCCGTTCAGGCCCCCGTCCCAGCTACCGACGAAGACGCCGAAGAGGAGCCCCCCGCCGGCAAGGACGCCCCCACCGGTCACAAGCAGATCACACACTTCTTGGGAACCTATGATATAGATAAGTACATCGCTCCACTGAACCCCTACGACACCGACATCGACGACCTATGGTCGGAGGTAACTTGGGTTTGCTCCCCTCCCCTGGTTCTTCTACCGTTTGTTAGAAATAATGGGCTAATCTATTTAAAATTTAGCTGGTATTGTCATGTTTAATATTCTGGAATTAATCATGGAAATTGTGCCTAATTATCCAACACCGGTCCCATCGTTGGATGCTAGATCTTGGTTTATTAGGATTCGCTTGTTCGCATTTCGATTGCTCGATCTTCTTACACCATCTACTCCCCCATTTTCCCTTTCTTCCAATAGGTTTCCGGCAGCGACGTCTGCAGCAATGACGAGTCCATTCACACCAAGGCTCGTCAGGTGCTGAGGAGGCTGCGGGCCGGCAAGTACGACGGCTTCCGTAGGGACCCCTACAGGTGCCCCTTCCGCATGGGGGGCGTTTACTGCTTGACGAGTCGCGCCGCTGGCGGCACCGTCTTGAACACCTTACTGAAGCATGCAGAGGCCACGGGCTCCGGCATCCACAAAGGCGGCAAGCCCGAGCCCGCGAACATCAACGCCTACATCGCTGAACACCGTGCTCTCTGCATTCACCTCCGAAACCTCCAGCCGGTGGCCATGAAAGAGGGTCGCATGCCTCCAATCAGGCCCAAGGCCCCCAAGTCCAAGAAACTGGGCAGCAAGAAGTGGCGGAAGCACCAGCAGGAGATGGAGGAGGCGCGGACGCTTGCAGGATGTGCTTGCAGCTGCGGCGGCTGCCCCTGCTGCCCAGCAGCTCCTTTCTAGCTATATCCTATTTCTGGCTGAATGCATCGAACCTCGTTAAGCAACCTACTTTCTATCGCTATATCCTATTTAGCTGCGCACAACTATATCTACATTTGTTTTGTTTTCTGAATGAATGTGTTCTACCTGGTGTGGGTTGCTGCTCTAGATTTGGTACCTGTTCGGAGGCAAAAAGAGGTCCAAAAGGGAACGAAATATCGAAGTGAGAATCTTCTCTAGATTTGCTACCAATTTGGGCAAAATGAAAAATATATGTTTAGCGAGAGAGGAAAAGGGCACTGTTTCAAACTGCCAGTTAAGAAGCTACCATCTTGACAAGCTACAAGACACATACATAAACATAACACAACGAGGGTTAAATTTATTTTACTAGTATCACTTGATGCACTAGACATCTTGACAAGCTAACTGAGTTCCACAAAACAGAAACATAACACTGACAAGTAAAATTTAATTCACTCCTCATCAGACCACTTGACGCGCTTGCCATCATTACAGGTACTCCACATCCGACGAACTGCTTTGTCCCAAATGGCATCTGACTTGGCTTTCCTATCTTCAGCGTCCTGCGGAACAATTAGCGGTGCATCACAGGCCTGATTGTTGCCGCTAGAAGATGCCGCCTCTCTGTTTGCCGCTTCAGCTGCAGCCTCTATGTCAGCTGCTTCTTCAGCTGCAAGCTCTCTTTCAGCTGCTTCTGCAGCCTCTCTGTCAGCTGCTTCAGATGCAGCCAATTTCTTTGCATATTCAACTTCAAACTCAGCTTTTTGGCATTTTCTACAAAGGGCTCCCCTAAGCTCGTCTTCCCTCTTGCAAATAGGATAAAACACGAGGTAACGTTGAAAAATGGATCTTCTTGTACAGCTGGTAGGTCACGTAAGCATCTATGGCTGCACTTCAGGTTTATATCAGACAATGGCCACTCGTTCTAGAAATCGTGCCTATCCGTAGAGAAATCTTCCTTCATTGTGACGTACGACTCATCGAGGATTCTAGTTGCGAGTGATGCCATTCCATCCTTCTTCCTGCCCCCTAGGATCTTGACAAGATGCTGAATATCGATCCAGTTGTGCGCAGGAATTATAATTTCCTCTTGATACAATTTCGAAAAATCAGTTGTTGTGTCGACAGTGCAGAAAACAATTCCCTTTTCCAAGGAACTGGCGCAGCGCTAGACATTTCCTGTCAGTCCTGGAAGTATGTAGTTTGGCATCACCAAAATTTGTAACTACAAATATTTTGTCAATGCAAGATCATCATCTCAATATAATTTTGAAAAGTTTAGTAAATGAAAGATCAAGACCCTCAACATTGTATTTTCATAATTTATTCGGTTTTGCTATTTCTCAGTCGACTGAACGAGTTGCACATTTCTTTTAACTACAGTTGCACTTTTCTTAGGTGATTGAGACTAAAGAAAATCTCAGTCGATTGAGACATAGGCAAACCCTAATTTATTTGGTCCTAAGTAAAATCCAGTAGTTGCAAGACGAGCAAGTGGATAAAGAACAAGAGGAGAAAACCCGAAAAGCGGTTAGCTACAGAGAGCAGATCTACAAACCGGGAGAGATGGTAGACGAGGACGTGTTTCCGCATGGCAAGTTGAACGACGGCGACTTCACTCCCTTCATATGGGTGCTCCGGGGTGTACTCGAGGTCCAATCCCACAAACTTGTCCTCGTCTATCCCAAGCCAACCCTCGTACATCCTCAGGACACACACCACTGTCTCCTCCTCGTTGGTGTAGACAACGTTTATCTTCTTGTTGTCATGGGTAGTGAAGCTTGTCTCTAGCACTTGGTAGAAAGAGCATCCCTAGTCCAGCGCCCAAATTCCATCGGTCCCGGTTCGTTTCCATAATCGGGACCATGCCACAAACCGGGACCAAAAACCCCGCGACGGTCAGCAGTCCAGGACAATTAATATAAATTAATTCGGGCAGAAATTAATTCGAGGTAGAAATTGAGTTGATCGGTATTTTTGAAAAAATCTTTCACAAATTAATCGAGATAAAGATCTAAATTGAGACATTTTATTATTCGACCACAAATTTTTCCATACAAATATGCGACTTTACAAATGGTCCTAGTCGACAACACTTCCGCTGCCGCTGTCCTCCGAGCCGCCGGCTTCCTCGTCGTCGTCGGACGAAATCTCCATGATTTCCGCGTTGTTCGGGAGACGGAGCTACTATGTGCGGCTAGCGGCGTCAATGGCGGTGTAGATGGTCCGTCCAGGGACGTACCAGAACATCTCCCGCCCTTCTTGCTTGCGGCGATCCGGGTGCACCAGGCGCCCGCCCACGATACGGTTGCCAAGCTTGGCCTTCCGCTCCTTCTTGAACAGCCGGGGCCTGTACTCGCTGGCCGCTGCGTACCGGGGCAACGCCCTCATGCATGCGGGCAGCTGGCGGCGACGCTCCGCGATGACGCACTCCATCTCGTATCCGCGGGGGTTCAGGAGCGGAGCCACCGGCACACCCGCCTCGCTGATACGAAATCCGGTGTGCAAGGTCGCACGCGGCAGTGCGAGGATGCCGTAGTACGCAAACATCGCCGCCTCGTAGTGGTTGAGCGTGGGCACCTCCATGGCGGTGCGGTGGAGATTGGAGAGGGAGGGGAGGCGAGACGACGGCGCGGTGGAGAGGTGATGGATAAAGGGGTGGGGTGGAGATGGACTGCAGAGAGGCCGAGGCGATGGCAAAAGCGAGCACTGTGGCCTCATATTTATAGAGTGCGTAGACCTTCCATGGCGGCAAGGAGAAAACGGGAAGAAGATAGTAGATGACAGGAAGAAGAAGAGTGGTTTCTGCGGGGCAGGGAAACGGTGGAACAGTCAATGGCTTTTATGGTAGGGGTTAACGACTGGGACAGAAGTCCAAGGAGAGACGCGTGGCAATGGCCGTTTCAGCTTCTGAGTAAACAAAAAATAATTATAACGCCGATACATGGGCCCTTTTTGTCACGTCAATACACTGGGTAGGGGCGGGTTGTCCTATCCACTGTGTCAACGCTGCAAGCCTACGTGACAGCCACCCCGCCTAAGCGACGGGAGGGACATAACGGCGAGAACTGACAGGGGGGCCCAACTTGACGCCTGTTAGCCTGATTTTTTGTATTGAAACGTAAAGTTGAATTCGTGCCGAAAAAGACCCTCTGAGTATTTGGCACACCAACTGTAGTCATCCTAGCTGATTTCAGGGAACTTGGGTACCGCGTTGCCTGTACACCCCAACTTTCGGGCCGCAAAATGATATTCTCGTTTTATTTTGTCATGGGTTGGTAAGTTTTTTTCTTCTTCTTGGCTGTTTCTTTCTCCAAAATGCTTTGGATCAAAATCAGTACTTTGCGCTTTGTCTTTTCTGCTGCCAAAATAATGCGTGCACAACTAGATCAATTAGACCGAGAGACCTTCCTAGATTTTTTTTTCAACAGACATAGCTTGTTCGTTGGGATTGATCAAGTACAAATATCAATCAAGCAGTCGAAACACGAGAGGAAACAACCATGGAATCTAAATATGGACCGGCTCATGTTGACATCGTTGTAGGCGACGCAAGTCAGACACGTTGCACACATCGCCGTATAGCACCTCCTCTCTGTGTCGACATCGCGCGAAAGATCTGGAGTGAGAGCGATCGAGCGGGTGAGCCTGCAAGCGGAGGAGAGGAGATGTGAGACTGGGTGATTCGTCCAGCAGAGGAGGTGCGTGGGTGGCACCGATATGGTTTGCACGGGTTGGGCAAAAAAAAGTTATCATTGTTACGGTGATAGTTCTTTAGAGATGCGCTTTCACTCAGCCTCCACGAAAAAGATACTAGTGACAAGCATATTTTAAGGCTGTCACTAATAATATTGCTACTAGTGACAGGCATTTATATATGCCTGTCGGTGAGTAATTTTTCCATTCAGCCGGCTTTCACTAATAATACTTGTGACAGTCACTTTTATAAGCTTGTCACTAGTGTTTCGTACTAGTGACGGGCTTGCCATTTCCCATCGCTAGTATTACTTACTAGTGACTGGCATAATTTTTCCTGCCACTAACCACCTAGAGGCTATAAGCCTTTCTGCAGTAGTGATAGCTAACAAACTAGCTGATGTGTCCAACCCTGCTTGGCCAGATGATCAGAGGTCCAAAGTCTATTTTGCGAGCCAAGCAAAGAAACGACATTTGGGGGAGAGGGCACACCTTCCAAACCAACTTATCAAAAGAGCAAGGAATGGACCCCAAAAAATACGCATTGTATGCTGATGTTGAGGAATAAGCTCCCGATGGGTCAAATGATGGTGTCCTCGATGCCTAGCGTTAGCGTAATGTGTTGCAAATTTCCCCAAAGTTCAACAAACTATGAGATGTGGTCAAAAGTGAAGTTCTCCACTTTAATGTCCAAGATCCACTGGTTGTTCCGAAGAGTGTCATGGACAAATCATTTTTTTCCTCTTGGAGGCCCCAAAGATGAGGGGTGCCAAAGCCTTAGGCGTGGATCCGTGAAGCCATGTGGAATTATAAAAGGACGCTTTGATCCCATCACCAATGCTGACTTTTGTTGCTACGTTAAAAAGCTCCCTATCCATGTCATCATTCGGGCTTTCCATTCCCACCCAGAGCTTCTCAGGAGCTGTCCATTCGAGCCAAATCCACCGGAGATGCAGGGCCCTAGCAAACTTTTCCACGTCAAGGATCCCTAAGCCTCCAAGCTTTTTTGGACGGCAATCTTTTACCCAACACACTTTGCATTTTCCACCACTGATGGAGGCCTTGCAAGCCCATAGCATCCCTCTTATAATCTTGTTAAAATATTTCAGAGTTCCCTTATCCGCTTTGATTGCCGTGAGCAGAAAAATTAGTAGGGCGGTAAGTACAGATTTCACCAAAGCTATGTAGCCGGCCACACCGAGGAATCGACTTTCCAAGGGTTGAGTATGGAGGCAACCTTTTCGATGATGGGTTGAAGGTCAATGCGACGCAGTCGTCCAAGGGTCAAAGGGCTCCCAAGATACTTAATTGGGAACTACGACGGCGAAGCCTGGAAATCCAGCAGAATGGCTTCAAGGTCAATATCAGAGCACCAAATAGGCATGACCAAGCTCTTCTCCACATTAGTACTAGCCAAGTGACCTCCCCAAAGTTATGGAGGATGGATGACAGGTTTGTGACGTCCTGCGCCTCCGGGGCCAAGAAGATGATAGCGTCGTCAACATAGAGAGAAATACGAGATTTCAAGAAACTACTAGGTAGTTGTTGGAGGAGTCCAGCCTCAGTTGCCAATTCCATAATTTTTTGTAAGGGTTCGATTGCCGAGTCCAAGAGGAGCGGCGAGAGCGGGCCCCCTGCCTTAGACCACGCCCATGGGGGATATCTTTGCCTGGATGGCCATTTAGAAGAACACTTGATGTGGCGGAGGAGAAAATAAAGGCAACCCAAGCCTGCCACCTTGGAGGGAAACCCCTGCACTACATGAGGTCGAGGATATAATCCCAGCGCACAGAGTCGAAAGCTTTGGCAATATCTAGCTTAACTAGGAGGGTCGAAGTGCGCGTCTTGTGGAGCTTACGGGCAACATTTCTGGCATATATGATATTGTCATGGATGTTGTAGGACTTGATGAAAGCACTCTGGCTGCTTGAAATAATATCATCCATCTTTGGCCATAGTCGGAGAGCCATTGCCTTGGCGATGATTTTAGGTATCGAATGAATTAAGCTGATAGGCCTAAAATCAGCCACACATTCTGCACCCTCCTTCTTGGGAAGCAAAACAATGTTTGCTGAGTTGATGACGTGGAGGTTGTTTACCGAAACCTCAGAGAACCCATTAATGACACTCATGATGTCATCCTTCATAATGTCCCAGCTGAAGGGGTTCGTAGCATAGAAAACAAAAAAATTCCTACGATGAGAACTATACGCCAAGATCTATCTACGAGATACAGAGCAACGGGTGGATATACATCCACAGAGAACTTACCTTCGAAGACAACAAAGCTTTGTTAACGAGATGGAACTCGTGGATGATGTAGTCGTACAATTGCCGATCTCAAGATCGTGACGAAGTCCAGCAGGTCCGGCTCCAGCACGTCCATCAAATCCAGCTCCAGCAAGTCCAGCACCACCAAGTCCAGCACCGCAAAGCAGCGACGCATCCGTGATCGCACACACGTCTGGTACCCCGACAACCTCCGTCCCTCGCTCCAGCAAAGCAGCGGAAGAAGCAACTCCTTTCTAGATAAAGCCACCGGGAACATGTATCTCGCTAATCTGAGACCATGGGGGAATAATACTAGAGGGGGAGAGAGATCCTTCATGAGGATGTGTGAAGAAGAAGGGGTGTGAGGGGGCCTTTTATAGGAGGAGGGGGTGCCCCTCCCCATGGCCGGCGCCCAAGGGGTGACCCCTGATACGTCCATTTTGCATCACTATTCTATGTCATAATTCACTATTATTCATTGATATATTTCGTATTATGAGGTGATACTTATGTTATTTCATATGTTTTTGCATGGTTGATGACTTTTGGAGCATGGACCGCTGAAGTCAGGATTCTGATGAAAAAGGTGATGTTTGGAGGCAAAATTCGCAAAGATCAGAAAATCCGGGAAAATATACGGAAAATCCTATTTTCCAGAAGACGAAAGAAGCCAGAAGGGGGGCTGGAGATGGGACACAGGGGGCCCACACCACCCCCTGGCACGGGTAGCCCTAGGCCCTTCTAATGTTGTTAGTAGTGGAGTTGTGTTGAGAAAGATTCAATAGTTTGATATTTAAGTTGTGGTGTACTTCTTCTAGTGGTGTCATGTGAACGTCGACTACATGACACTTCACCTATATGGGCCTAGGGGAATGCATTGTGTATTTGGCTACTAATCGTAGGGGTTGCCGGAGTGACAGAAACCTGAACCCCCGTTAGGAAACCATTGCACAAGGGACGTAAGGGTCTTGGAGTTTAAAGCTGTGGTTAGGTTTCTATCTTAATTACTTTCTTGTACTTACGGATGTTTGCAAGGGGTATAATCACAAGTATGTATTAGTCCTAGGAAGGTCGGTACATTAGCACAGGTTCACCCACACAACACTTAGCAAGCTAAAGAAGATTAATCAACTATATGAAACGAAAGCACTTGACAGTCTTCCCATGTGTCCTCGAGAACGTTTGGTCATATTAAGTAATACAACCGGCTTGACCTTTGCTGCATAAAGGATTGGGCCACTTGCTGCATTTATTTCTACTGTCTTTTGTTTACTCGTGCTTTGTTTACTTGCTTTATCAAAAAACCCTAAAATCCGTTTGCTAAGTATTTGCAGAGAATTCCTGATCCATACCACTAGCCAGCACCTTCTGCTCCTCGTTGGGTTCGACACTCTTACTTAATGAAAATACTGCGATACACCCCCTATACTTGTGGGTCATCAAGACTATTTTCTGGCGCCGTTGCCGGGGAATGAAGCGTTCTTGGAGAGTGGAACTGGTAAAGGAAACTTCTACTCTGAGTATTGTTTACTTCTGCTAGTTGATTTATTTTCGTTATGGATAATTCGCTGAGTTTCTTATTTGGTAATGCTACTACAACTGCTAAGGTAGTAGATAAGCCACCACCTGCTGAGAATGATGTTTTTAAAATACCTACAAGAATTATTGATTGTGTTATGGATAACTACTATGTTGGGGATGGAACTGTCCATCCGGGTGATCATTTAATCTTTATACACGAATTATGCGGGTTGTTCAAGTGTGCAGGTATTACTACAGATCAAGTTAAGAAGAAGTTATTCTCATTGTCACTGAAAGGAAGAGCTGAGGAATGGTATAAGCTGCTAAAGAGTGGTCAAGCTCTGGAATGGGAGGAAATAGTGCCTCTCTTTTATTCAAAGTTTTATCCTCCTAGTGAGATTCATAAAGATCGGTATCAAATATACAACTTTTGGCCTCTTGATGGAGAGAGTACAGCTCAAGCTTGGGGGAGATTTAAGTTACTAATGCTCAAATGTCCCACTCATGAGTTCCCCAACAATATTATTATCAATAACTTTTATGCAAGGCTCCCTCTACATGATAAGGATTTATTGGACGCTTCTTGTGTTGGATCATTCACTCGCGTGGAAGAAGAAGCTAAATCGGATCTTCTGGACCGTATTCAAGACAATGCTGAAGCTTGGGAGAATGAAAAAGGTAGAAAGTCAGGTAGAAATTATAATTATGAATGCATTGAATCTTTTATGAGAACTGATGACTTTCAAAATATTAAAAATACTTATGGTCTTGATTTACAAGTTATTACGAATTGCTTTAGAGCTTTTGCTTCCTATATCGAAATTCCAAAAAGGGGATGGAATAAATACCATGCACCTTACAAAGATATTGTTGACTCTATTCCTATTGGGAGTGCTGAGTATTGCATTATTGATCCCATCTTACCTGAACCTTATATCGAGAAGATTCCTTTCCGAGAAAAGGTAAAGGACCATCCTATGATAACTAATGTAATCACCAAAAGTGAAAAGAGAACTGTAAAACCTGATGAACAAATAAACATTGAACCTGTGGTAGCAATTGTGAAAGACCTTGTCACTAAAAGAATAGAAGATGGGCACATAGTCTTTTGTGAGGATGCTTCTAATATTGTTTCACATCGTAATAGAACTAAAAGGGCTAGTGTTCATGTGCTTTCTGTTAGAATTGGTGATCATTGCTATTATGGTTTATGTGATATTGGTGAAAGTTCCAGTGATATTCCTTATGAGCTTTACAGAGAAATTATGCATGAAATCAGTCCTTGCGAGTTGGAAGAGATAGATGTGTTTATTCACCTTGCTAATAGATAGACCATCTCTCCAATTGGTATTGTACGAGACGTGGAAGTTCTTTGTGGTAAGATTAAGTACCCTGCTGATTTTCTAGTACTCGGTTCAGCTGCTAGTAAAACTTATCCTATTATTTTTTGGTAGACCTTTCTTGAGTACTTGTGGAGCCATTATAGATTGCAAAAGGGAGAAAATCTTGACTAAGCTTGCTGGGGAATCTTATGAGTTTAATTTCTCGAAATTTGCTAAAGAACCTTGTGAAGAGGAAACCCATAATGAGGATTTTAGAGTTGAACAACTCGCTTCTATTTCTCTTGCTCCTAACAATGCTTTGCAGCAATTTATGGAAGATCATGAAAGTGAAATCTTCATGGAAGAAAGGAATGAGATTGACCGGATTCTCCGTGATCAGCCTAAGATGCTTAAGCATAACTTGCCTGTAGAAGACTTGGGTACCACGTTGCCACCTAAAAAGGATCCGGTTTTTGATCTAAAACCTCTCCCTGATGATCTTAAATATGCTTATATTGATGATAAAAAGATATATCTTGTTATTATTAGCACTAAACTTTCCGGAAAGGAAGAAGAAAGGCTATTGGAGGTTTTGAGGAAACACCGAGGAGCTATGGGCTATACTCTGGATGATTTAAAAGGGATTTCACCCACTATATGTCAGCATTCTATCAACATAGAACCAGATGCAAAGCCGGTAGTAGAGCACCAACGACGTTTAGGATGAAGGAAGTGGTAAGGAATGAGGTATTGAAACTCCTTGATGCTGGTATTATTTACCCTATTGCTGATAGTGAATGGGTTAGTCCTGTTCATTGTGTTCCTAAAAAGGAGGTATTACCGTTGTTCCTAATGATAATGATGAGCTTATTCCTCAAATAATAGTAGTAGGCTATAGGATGTGCATAGAAAATTCAATAAAGTTACTAAGAAAGATCACTACCCGCTTCCTTTTATTGATCAAATGTTGGAAAGGTTGTCTAAAAAGACCCATTTTTGTTTTCTTGATGGTTATTCTGGTTTCTCTCAATTGTTGTTAAACAACAAGATCAAGAAAAAACTATGTTTACTTGCCCTTACAAAACTTATGCTTATAGACGTATGCGTTTTGGTTTATGTAACGCTCCTGCTACTTTTCAAAGGTGCAAGTCTGCTATCTTTCATGGTTTTTGTGAGGAAATCGTAGAAGTGTTCATGGATGACTTTTCTGTGTATGGAACTTCTTTTGATAATTGTCTGCACAACCTTGATAAAATTTTGCAGAGATGTGAAGAAACTAATCTTGTTCTTAATTGGGAGAAATGCCACTTCATGGTTAATGAAGGGATTGTCCTTGGGCATAAAGTTTCTGAAAGAGGCATAGAAGTTGACAGAGCTAAGATTGAGGAAATTGAGAAGATGCCATGCCCAAGATACATCAAAGGTATTCGTAGTATCCTTGGTCATGCTGGTTTCTATAAAAGGTTTATTAAAGACTTCTCTAGGATATCAAAACCCCTCACCAATCTTCTTCAAAAATATGTACCCTTCGTTTTTAATGATGATTGTAAGGAAGCTTTTGAAACTCTTAAGAAGGCTTTAACTACAGCCCCTATTGTTCAACCACCTGATTGGAGTTTACCCTTTTAAATAATGTGTGATGCTAGTGATTTTGCTGTAGGTGCTGTCCTTGGGCAACGAATTGATAAAAAGTTAAACGTTATCCATTATGCTAGCAAGACTCGAGACGCTGCTCAAAGGAATTATGCTACTACTGAAAAGGAATTTCTAGTTGTCGTTTTTGCTTGTGATAAGTTCATGCCCTATATTGTAGACTCAAAAGTCACCATTCATACTGATCATGCTGCTATTAAATACCTTATGACGAAGAAGGACGCTAAGCCTAGGCTTATTAGATGGGTGCTTCTTTTACAAGAGTTTGATCTACATATAGTAGATAGGAAGGGTGCTGAAAACCCTGTAGCTGATAATTTATCTTCATTGGAAAACATCTCTTTTGACCCTATGCCTATTAATGATAGTTTCCCAAATAAACAGTTAGCTGCAATAGGGGTAAGCTCGCGAGGGAGCCCTTGGTACGCTGATTATGCTAACTTTATTGTCTCCAAGTATTTGCCTCCAACTTTTACAGCTCAGCAAAGAAGGAAGTTATTCTATGATTTGAGGCATTATTTTTGGGATGACCCACACTTATACAAAGAGGGAGTGGATGGTATTCTGCGAAGATGTGTTCCAGAATATGAACAAAAGGAGATATTGCATAAATGTCATGGTAGTGCTTATGGAGGACATCATGCAGGAGATAGAACTGCACAAAAGGTGCTACAATCAGGTTTCTACTGGCCTACCCTTTTTAAAGATTCAAGAAAATTTGTTTTATGTTGTGATGAATGTCAGCGTGTTGGTAATATTTCTAGACGCAATGAAATGCCCATGAACTACTCTCTAGTTATTGAACCATTTGATTGCTGGGGATTCGACTTTATGGGTCCTTTCCCTCCTTCGAAAGGTTACACTCATATTCGTGTTGCCGTTGATTATGTTACTAAGTGGGTAGAAGCCATTCCTACAAAGAGTGCTGACGGGGAGACTTCTCTAAAAATGCTTAAGGATGTTATATTTCCTAGGTTTGGAGTGCCTAGGTATCTCATGACTGATGGGGGTTCTCATTTCATTCATGGTGGTTTTAGAAAGACCCTTGCTAAATATGATGTTAATCATAGAATTGCTTCAGCTTATCACCCCCAAACTAGCGGGCAAGTAGAGTTATCAAATAGAGAAATTAAATCCATCTTACAAAAGACTGTTAATAGATCTAGAAAAAACTAGGCTAAAAAGTTGAATGATGCTTTATGACCTTATAGAACTGCTTACAAAAATCCTATGGGGATGTCTCCTTATAAAATGGTTTATGGGAAAGCTTGTCACCTACCCTTAGAATTAGAACACAAAGCTTACTGGGCAGTTAAAGAACTAAATAGAGATTGTAAGCTCGTTGGTGAGAAAATATTATTTGACTTAAGTTCTTTAGATGAATGGAGGAGTGAAGCCTATGAAAATGCTAGGCTCTTTAAGGAAAAAGTTAAAAGATGGCATGACAAGCGAATACTTAAGAGAGAATTTCATGTTGGTGAGAAAGTTCTATTGTATAGGTCTCGTCTCAGATTTTTTGCAGGAAAGCTACTATCAAAATGGGAAGGACCTTTCATTATTGAAGAAGTATACCATTCGGGAGCAATAAAAATTTCTTCTTTAAAAGATAATACTACACAAGTAGTGAATGGGCAGCGACTCAAGCACTATATTGCTGGAGATTCTTACAATGAAGATGTTGATGCCTTTCAAGTTATAACTCCGGAGATATTCATCAAGGACCAAATTTAGAGACCTATAGAGTCTGTTTTCAAATAGGTAACAATTCTGGTAAGAAAAGTTCCGCGAAAATACAATCCAACTATATTTTTGCAGTTTTTAGTCAATAAGGAAAGTTACAAAGTGAAAAAGGTATGGAAATGGAGTCAGGGTGGCCCACGCCACCCTGTGGCGCGGGCCCACCCCTGGCCACGCCACCAGGGGGTGAGGCCACCCCAGACTCCGTCTCCGACCCGTTTTCACCCAGTACCTTCCTCTTGTTATGAAACTTCGTATTATATAACCCCCAGATCTTCCGAGGTTCGTATATCGTGTTTTCGTCGCGTTTTTGTTTCGATTTGTTTCTGCCAAGTAGAATCCTAGGTTTGGAGCCACAATGTCTTCCACTAGATCAGCCGAGGGAGATTCCTTAGGAGATATCATCAACCCATACATGAGAGAGTTGAAGATTCATCCCAAGGAGTTGTTGCTCAAAGATGGGGAGGTCCGGATTAAAGAGGTTCAAGGCCCTAAAGGTGAAGGAAGTCTGGAGGACAGGATGGAAGAACTAGAGCAAGAAGTCTTTAGGTACAAGAAGATGGCGGAGCGCGAAGTGGATATCATCCATAAGATTTGTTCCAAACTCATCCACGAGTCACCAAGGAGTTCTGCGATAAGTACCGAGACTTGAGGAGGAAGGTGGACATGTTTCAATGGGAGAATAATAGGCTTCGCAAGATGCTGGAAGATTTCCTTGATGGCTCAATGCAGGGCGCCCAGAAAAATGCTTGATGGCGGTGTTGATGTAGAGCTCGTTGGGAACCCCAAGAGGAAGGTATGATGAGCACAGCAGCAAGTTTTCCTCAGTATGAAACCAAGGTTTAATCGAACCAGTAGGAGCAAAGAAACACCCCAAAGGTGTTACTAGCTGAGCTTTGGTAGGGCGAATTACCGGTGCTAGTAGCAACGTGGAGACCTGCAGAATACAACCACAGAACTTTGTCCCCAACTTGCGATGAGGTTGTCAATCTCACCGTGTTTTGCGGAAAACAAAGGATTAAACATATCGAATGGAAGGAAGTAAAAGTTTGCAGAAAGTAAACACAAAGAAGTAAACAGTTTGTAGATTGTATGTAAAAGACAAGGACCGGGATCCATAGTTCACTAGAGGTGGCTCTCCTTAGGATAGATAACATGCTGGGTGAACAAATTACAGTGGGGCAATTGATAAACATCGAGAAAGTAATACATGCATATACTAATCATATTGACTCCTTTGAGATTCGATTGGGCATTACAACATTATACATAGACCGCCATCCAACTCCATCTATGACTAATAATCCACCTTCAGGTTATCATCCGAACCCCTTCCAGTACTAAGTTGCAAGCAACAGATTATTGCTTTACGAACTGCGTGTAAAGTAAAAAATACGATTGTTCTATGAACAAATGATTGTTGTTTTCTCCCTAGTAGCAACAGCACATCTAGTACCTTAGAGATTTATGTCACTTCCCCAGATTACCAGAGGCATGAACCCACTATCGAGCATAAATACTAACTCTTGGAGTTGCTAGCATCTACTTGGCCAAGATAGCTACTAACAACGGAAAGCATGCAAGATCACAAATAACAAAGACATGATAGAATCAACAATCAATTTGAAATAGCATCTCAATATCCATCGGATCCCCGCAAACACAACATGCAGAATTACAAATAGATGATCTTGATCATGGACGGAGCTCACAAGATCTAGACATGAAAGCACAAAGGAGGAGAACCAGCCATCTAGCTACTACATGGATCCGTAGTCCAAGGATGAACTACTCACGCATCACACCGGAGGCTTGCATGGTGATGAAGAAGGCCTCCAGGGTGAATTCCCCTCTCCGGCAGGGTGCCAGAAAGAGCTTCAGATCCCTCCTGATCTAGGGATGGAGATGACGGCGGCTACAGACTCTTTCATGGATTTTTGATCGGGTACTTAGGTTTTATGTCCCGAGGGCAATATATAGCCGGAAGGAGAGGCCGAGGGGGTGCCGGGAGCGGCCACACCACCCCCTGGCATGGGCCAGGCCTAGCCGCGCGGCCAGGTGGTGTGGTGGCCCCCTGGCCCTTCTCCGTCTCGTATTCTGGCACTTGATGACATCCGAAAAATAGGCACTTTGGCTTTTGTCCCGTCCAATTCCGAGAATATTCATTTTCTGACTTTCCTGGAACCAAAAATAGCAGAAAACAGGCAGCTGGCACTGTGGCTCTTGTTAATAGGTTAGTCCAAGAAATCATATGAAAAGTACTCCAAAGTTGGAACAAAACACAAGAAAGTGGATAAAACCAAGCATGGAACATCAAAAATTATAGATACATTTGCAATGTATCATTCCTCACGTCAACTAAGAAAATATTACCACCACCACCGAAGGAGTAACTCGTCATCAGGTTTGGCATCCCATTGGTTTGTTCCAAGCTTGGGGGAGTGCCGCGGTATCACATCACTATCTTCTATCTTTTTTCCTTTTTAGTAGAGTCATATCATGAATAGAGAAGTTATTATGTAGGATGGTGTGCATTATGGAAGTGTCTCCCCTCTCGTTAGATATGTATCCCTTGGTGTGAGTTGCCGTTATGGAATATTAATGAGAAGTTCTATCATTCACTCTTTTGCATAGCTTATATTAGTTTTCAATTCGAGGTTATATGATTGATTTTGTTGTTAGTATTGGTATCACTTTGGGATCATTGAGTTAATTTAGTTCGTTTTGGAAAACCTGGCTCGGTCAGTAGCACACTATTTTTGAGAGTTGAAAGAAAAAGATAAAAGTACTCTAAAGAAATATAATTTCATCATCTTTCTTTCTTGATTTGCTCATAAGTTTAGTATTCTCTAGTTAAGATCTTTTGTGCTTCCAAGGAAGATTGCATGTTTGTTTTTATCACTTGTATGTTTGTTTGTTTCCTTCAACTCTTGTACTTGCTACCCAGCCTTGCTAGCCAAAAACCTGTACTGAGAGGGTATTCTTCTCGTGCATCCACTCCTTTAAACGAAAACCTTTGCCATTTGTCTCCACCATACCTACCTAGTAGCATTATTGCTATTCCAAGTAAATTCTTGTTTTGTATACCTCCCAAATTAAACTTGTTATGTGAAAATTAGTGATTAAAGCTCTCACGAACTTGATGGCACACTTTAATTTTCTTGCATTTAATAACTTGAACCATTGGGTCCTTCTTTGTTGCGTATATGCTTGCGCTTTATGAGTTGAAGTTAGGAGAACCATGTATCATGGGGAACGCTTTCAACACTGCATTGGTACTTTTTACCTAGTTGATATCATGTTCTTTTGCTTATGGATCCCGGTGGTGTGAAATAAAAGTGGAACTTGTAAGATCATGGAGTTTATATGTGTGTTAGAGGAACGCCTGGGCCGCTAGCCTAAGCCATGCCTAATCATGGTGGAAACTTGCAGCATAACTATAATGAGTATTCTATGAAGCATCCTCAATAAAAACCTATGCAAATAGCAAATAAAAAGATCGATGAGATGCTCACTGTCTGCTTGCCTTGTCATTTTGATTATGGGATAGCTCCTGTGTCATGTGCAAGGGGTACCCTGTTGGCGGTTCTCAATGATACACGTGTATTTACAATGACAAGAGCTTACTTGTGACTGAAGTTGAGTAGCATGAGGTTCGGTACTCATAAGTAAGGGGCATGGGACTTCAATTCATAACTTGTCAAGCATATCCTCTTAGTTGTGTCACTTTAACCTTAATCACCAAAAGATGCCTATGATAGGGGCAATGAGAGCTGAAAGCTAGTAAGTATCATAATTTTTGGGAGCTCTTTATGAGACTTGCAATCCCTGCTTCCCTCTTTGAAGGGCCCTTCTTTTACTTTGTAGTTGAGTCAGTAAACCTATTCCCTTCTATCTCAGCAAGTATTTTGAGTTGTTGTGTTTCATTCATTCTTATGATGATTTATTCAATCATGTTTATTATGTTCCTTGTTTTGCACATTGCTCTTATCTTGATGTTTACTACTTTGAAAGCTATCATTGAAAACCAGTTATTTGTGAACTCCAGCAAATTATCAACTATTCTTCGACCAAGAGCTAAGTTTTCCATTACCAATTATGATTTACTTCATGTATCTTTAATGTGTTTCCTTTACTCATTGCAAGTAAGTTATATAATAGTGAGTTATCTTCTATTATGATCTATGTTTTGATGAATGTGATGCTTCTTGTCTGTATTCTTTTATCGACTCTTCACTCCATAAACCTGAGGCCATGTTTATTGAGCTCAGTTTTGCTTGGGGACAAGCGAAGTCTAAGCTTGGCGGGAGTTGATACGTCCATTTTGTATCACTATTCTATGTCATAATTCACTATTATTCATTGATATATTTCGTATTGAGAGGTGATACTTATGTTATTTCATCTATTTTTGCATGGTTGCTGACTTTTGGAGCATGGACCGCTGCAGTCAGGATTCTGATGGAAAAGGTGCTGTTTGGAGGCAAAATTCGCGAAGATCAGAAAATCCGAGAAAATATACGGAAAATCCTATTTTTCCAGAAGATGAAGGAAGCCAGAAGGGGGGCTGGAGATGGGCCATAGGGGGCCCACACCACCCCCTGGCGCGGGCAGCCCTAGGCCGCGCCAGCAGGTGGTGTGGCCGCCCTGGCCCACTCCAGGCACTCTCCTCTGGTGTATATCATCCTCCCAAAACCCTAAGACTCGGGGAGCGACCACAGAAAGATTCCGCCGCCTCTGCATGGTGGAAAACACCGAGAGAGAAAGATCTCTCCGGCAGACAGATTTTTGCCGAGGGAATTCCTTCCCGGAGACGGGAGATCGTCGCCATCAACACCACCATCAAGCTGGACTTCATTGGGATCATCATCATCATAATCACCACCACCATCACCATTAGCACCCTCATCACCATCTCCATATTTCTGTAACAATTGGGTTAAATCTTGCATTAGTTCATAGGGGAAACTTTCCCGGTGTTGATTACTCTTTGTAGTTGATGCTATTGAGTGAACCATTGAATTATTGTTTATGTTCAGATTGTTATACATCATTATTCCATCTCTGATCATGATCCATATGATGTCTTGTGAGTAGTTCGTTCTGTTCTTGAGGACATGGGAGAAGTCATGTTGTTAGTAGTGGAGTTGTGTTGAGAAAGATGCAATAGTTTGATATTTAAGTTGTGGTGTACTTCTTCTAGTGGTGTCATGTGAACGTCAACTACATGACACTTCACCTATATGGTCCTAGGAGAATGCATTGTGTATTTGGCTACTAATCGTAGGGGTTGCCGGAGTGACAGAAACCTGAATCCCCGTTAGGAAACCATTGCACAAGGAACGTAAGGGTCTTGGAGTTTAAAGCTGTGGTTAGGTTTCTACCTTAATTACTTTCTTGTACTTACGGATGTTTGCAAGGGGTATAATCACAAGTATGTATTAGTCCTAGAAGGTCGGTACATTAGCACAGGTTCACCCACACAACACTTAGCAAGCTAGAGAAGATTAATCAACTATATGAAGCGAAAGCACTTGACAGTCTTCCCATGTGTCCTCGAGAATGTTTGGTCATCTTAAGTAATTCAACCGGCTTGACTTTTGCTGCATAAAGGATTGGGCCACTTGCTGCATTTATTTCTACTGTATTTTGTTTACTCGTACTTTGTTTACTTGCTTTATCAAAAACCCCTAAAAATCGGTTTGCTAAGTATTTGCAGAGAATTCCTGATCCATACCACTAGCCAGCACCTTCTGCTCCTCATTGGGTTCGACACTCTTACTTATCAAAAATACTGCGATAAACCCCCTATACTTGTGGGTCATCAACCCCTCACCTCCTCATTCATGTGGTGGTTACTCCCTCCACATAAATTTGCCCCTTCACATTC
The DNA here is from genome assembly GCA_910589775.1 of Avena eriantha. Taxonomy (NCBI): domain Eukaryota; kingdom Viridiplantae; phylum Streptophyta; class Magnoliopsida; order Poales; family Poaceae; genus Avena; species Avena eriantha. The sequence goes on along the minus strand of OU342744.1, from coordinate 28,017,578 downwards.
TCTTTTAAAGTCTCCACTTTAAATGGATTAAATTTCTCCAAATTTAATGCTCTCTCATTTAATAAAAATCTTTTATTCATTTTATTCAGAATTTTGTTAATTACTTTAATTAACAAACATTCACATAAAACCCCCTGCAGCATTTCAATATTACATGCAGAACCAATTTCAGCAATTTCACCCGAAACAGTTTCGGTGTCTATTGAAATAATTCCAGCGCTTTCTTAAATCTTTATCTGAAACATATTTGCTCTAAATGGTGTCGGTATCCCTTAAGTGTGTCACCCTATGGTTTACGAATAATGCAGACATGATCGAGACCCCTCTCAGATCAATAATCAGAAGCGGGACCTGGAGATCCATACTGACTCCTACACATTCAACGATGACTTCTGTGATCGTGAGAACCTTTCACGCTAGTAACTAAATCCCTTTGTCTCGCGATATATTACATGTCCGAGATTCGATCATCGGTATCTCCATACCTAGTTTGATCTCATTGCCGACATGCACTCTTTCTCGTTCCCGTGATATAACATTCTAGTGATCACATCACTTGCTTGCAAGCTATCTTAATGTGATATCATCGAGAGGGCCCAGAGTATATCTATCCGTCATCGGGATGGATAAATCCCACTCTTGATCCATGAGCCTCAACATAGCACCTTCGTAGCACTGAACCCACCTTTATAGTCACCCTGTTACGGTGTGACGTTTGATGTTATCAAGATACTCTTCTGGTGTTAGCAATTAACATGATATCATGGTCTAAGGACTAAGATTACTTCGTATGATGTTATAGCAATATAAACATAATGACTTTGATCGTAATGCTATACTTCGGATGAATGTTCATCACATCGTTCCACCAATGTTGTGACCTCGTTATTAACAACATCCAATGTCCATGATCAGGAAACCTTGATCATCTTGTGAATCAACAAGCTAGTTTATATGAGAGGCATTACTAGGAACTTTGTATTTTGTCTATTAAACACACATGTATTAACGTTTCCAATTAATACAATTATAGCATGCAAAATAAACATTTATCATAAACATGGAATAAGATAATAACCACTTTATTATTGCCTCTCGGGCATATTCCCTTCACCAGCAAGCATGAAAGAATGCCCTAGTGAAGCCATCAGGTCCTGGAGCCTTGTCAGGAGGCATAGCATGAATAGAAGATTTAATCTATTCTTTAGAAAAAGGGAGACCAAGATCCTCCAGGTCCTCGGTGCCAGGGTCAATAGCTTCCTAGTTGAAATCCAGGGGGCGAACCCTAGGCTGGCCCAAAACAGCAGAGAATGTGATCATGAATGATTTGCTCTTTCTCTTCGTGTGAGGTGTCCCAACCATTGTTACACTTTAATCTTTGAATCGTATTCTTCCGACGCCGGGCATTGACGAGAAGGTGGAAGAATTTTGTGTTTGCATCATCTTCCTTTAGGTAAGAGATTCTTGATGCATGCCACTTCTGCTGCACCCCAATCGGTGCGTTTTGCACAATTTACAGCAAACCAACTTCCTGCCGGTGTTTACCCTCCTCTAGGCTAATCTGTATTTCTAGGATCTTTGCTAGTGCAACCATCTTTACTTCCCCTTGCGCTTCCTCAAAGTGCTGCTCCAGCTACTACAAATGATCCAAATCCACCTCCTTATCCACTATTCCCCCTGGCCTCATTCCAGGAATGGTCTGGAAGATGCAAGTTGGGAGTGGAGTGCCACATTCTCCCTTGAGCCCACTAGACATCCCCACGGTCATCCCACCATCAATAGTTTCAGAGTCGGACATCCTTGACCATGTAACAAAGTTCTTCAGGGCTTGTTTTGTATTAGAGGTTTGGAGTGGATTGGTTGGGTTAATCCCCACAGGGATTGGGTGATCACCCGATCCACTAAAAACCTCTTGCATCTGTTTTGCTCGACTAGAAGAAACCAAAACGCGAGGTGGAGGTCGTGGGTTAGAGTTAGGCTAACATCACGGGGTTTTCTGGGGATAAGTCGGGTTAATCCCTGTTAATCCCGGAGAGCAAAATGGCTGACTCGGGTTTGCCCAGGGTTTCAGACTAGGCTGGTTTAATTTCCTCTGATCCCCCTAATCCTCCTCTACAAAACGAGGCCTCAAGGAGATTGGGGAGGTAAACCCATCAGAAGGTCCAATGAAGCAAGGGGAGCCCAATGATTATGACGACTATGAGAGGGAGCTTCCCGCTCGCAGGGGAGGTGCGTGCATTCCTCCCCCTGCTAGCTTGCATGTAAGCCCTGAGACGGGGATGCGTGCTGACGGCACGTTTGATAGCAAACCGGGGTCGAGCGGCCGGCCGGGCCTCGGAGCCTCTTCTGACCCAAATGAGGAGAGCCACCAGTATGGTGACGTCTACTCTTCTTATCGCAAACAGAGGAGCAGCAATTACCATTCTTCCATGAGTTCTCGCTCATTAGCACCAAGGTGAAAAAGGGCAGAAATGCGACAAGCTTCCTTCCATTTTTTGTCTGTTCAGAGCGAAAATTGTCGCATTTATGAGTGTACCATAGTAGTAGACAGAACTGGACTATCAGATGATTGTACAATGTAACATTTTTATTTTCGCGGAAAACTTGAACACTGTAGCTTCTTATTTTGGGGAGTAGCATGTTAGTTGCCAATGATGTTTGTTTCATAGATGTGATCTGATGTTTGTTCCGTACCTGCAAATGTAGAACTTAGTCCAGATAAAAAATGCAAGTGATGGAGCCTCCTTCAGTCCTCATCATTTGGTGTGGGTTTTCTAACGAGACTAGCCTGAGATTTTATATCTTGTCTTATCAAATTTTATAATTCGGACAGTTATAACAGTCGAGCTAATAGAGAAACAAGATACATTAAGCAAGGGACTTTATTCCAAATCTGAATATTCCAGGGAAAATTTACAAGTACTTACGGGGCATGTACAATATGTAGATTTTTCCTGTGTGTAGATTTTTCCTTGAATAACCCAGGTATAAGGTTACACGGAATATTAGGTTCAGCAAGGTAGTGGAGAAATTTCTTGTGATTGTGAGCAAACAGAATTGCGTGACCCGTTCAATTGACTTCACCTTCAAACTTTAACTCCTGGGTTCCAAAATTTACATGTACTCCCTCCGTTCCAAAATAAGTGACATGAGTTTGTCTAGATTGTATGTATCTACACACTAAAACACGTCTAGATGCATTCGAATATAGACAAATCCAAATCACTTATTATTTTGGGACGGAGGGAGTACTTATGGGACATGTACAATGTGACCATCCGCTAAGCTCCTGCCTTGACTTTGATTTTTATTTATTTTTGGAACAACGGTTGTTACAAGTTCTAGTGAAAGAAACGAAAACAAGAAAAAAAATACGTACAAAAGCAGGGCGTGCCTCGTCACAACTCCCTGGCACAAGTTTTGAACAAATCTGTACAGATAGATTTCACCACCACACTTTCCTGCATAGGCTCACCGTCTTGAGCATCGTTATCCCTTCCTCAAAGACTACCCAGCCGTGAAGGAGCAGCAGTCAAATTAGTACAGCAGAAAATATTCAGATACTTAGTGCTTGAAACAAATTAAACTGACTTTCTGGTTTTCCAAAATGGTCCAGCATGCATATGCTGCTGCTATCTCACCGCTAGCTGTACACGAACAACACCATCTGCTGGAGAGACGTGATTTTCAAATGCAGTAGGTAACTATGACAAATGCAGAAAAGAAAAGAAGCAAATCTGAACATGACAAATACAGTAGCCAACTATGAGTATTCGTCAATCAATGAAGAAAAACGGACAGAGAGAGAAAGACTGGCCGAACAAAATGGCTTGTGGCCATCCCTCGGCGCAAATCGCACGGACAAGGAGAAGGCAAGAACATACAATCACATCCACATACTCTCTTTTAAAAACTTTGCCCTAGCTAACAAATAACTAATGAATTTTCTTACTACTACCAAACTAGATGTCAAAGTGACGCAGGTTGTGATGACCTTTTTATGCTGCTTCTTGTAATGGAGTAACATACAGTAGTACTCCCACCGATCCAAATTAATTGACTTCGATTTGTCTAAATTCGGATGTATCTATCCCTAAAACATGTCTAGATGCATCCGAATCTAGATAAATTCAAGTTAATTAATTTGGGTCGGAGGGAGTAGTAATTTTGCGGGCTCTGAACAGCATGTGCTCCGATGGGTCGATGCGTGCATTAAACCAGAAAGCCACTCCTCTTTTATAAAGGAGCGTCAACGTGGAGATCGCATACAACCTAGCTAGAGCGAGTTTTAGACTTCATATGTCCATGTTGATGAGAGAAAATAGCTACAGCGAATTAGTAGGCGTGAGAGGCATGAGGAACATGAAGACCATCAGACCTAGATCCATTTACAACCCAAAGATGAATTCTCGCAAGATTTGGTCCCTAAGTATGTATATGTTGCGATTCTGGTGACCGGATTTCTCCAGTTTACTCACGAAGAGGCACGTACCGCTTTACTTCTTTGTAAGCGGTTCCACGGCGATATCTCGATAAACCTTGGCGTGCTAGATGCTGAGGCCGGGAGAAATTCCTTGCACTGTCTTTAAAATTAAAATACAGTACAATGCACCACACAGGCACACCACTATTTATTTACAGACCCCATAAATACAGGTTCAGATTACAGACGAATATATCTTCTCCACGGGTTCTGCTTAATCAACCACGTCTTTCAAGGCAATGAAAATTTAGCTTACACGCTAAACTGAGCAGGGCAGAGGTCTTATGCCTCCTAACCAGTTTGAGCTGATTAGATGGAAACCATTAATCGATCTCGCAAACTGAGCATGATGATAAGGGGCGACCCAATCTCGTTGAGCACGATGATGGTGATGATGATAAACAGCGAAACACTCACAAATCTCTGGCTAATCCCCGTTGCCAATGCAACAGCTCTCAACCCTTGTTGATATTCGCAACGTCACACTCTTGCACATGTAGCCGCTGACCATTGTGGTTTGTAATATACTAATTCCCAATGGAACAGTAGAAAACACGAACTTTCAGTTGGTAAAACTCCAGATCGAAACAAAGTGGAGGTTGGATAAAAATATTCCCTATCGAATCAAAGAGGAATATGTCGATTACAGATAAATGCTTCAAGCAATTTGTTCTGATGTCCTTGATTAATATTAACGCGGTCTAAAACCCTAATTTGGGCGCCCCTTGAGTACTCATAGGGGCTGGGGCGTCTGTGACACTAACCAGGCCTAAAACCAGCTTATTGTTTAGGCTCAAACTGACTCGGTTTGACTCAAACTGATATAAACCGACCCATAGATGGGTTCGGCCTAATTGACACGCATGCTAAATGTGGTGGTGCACCTTAGAACGTATATTTCTAGGTGTGCCACTTCTTTCTCTCAAAATGGCTGATCTCCTCATTGCCTCCTAGTGCGCCTTTCATCTCTCGATCGCCTTCCTCCCTCTCCTCCCGCCGCGCTAGTCCGATAGATGTCAAATCTAGTCAAACAATAACATCATGATTTAAATAGTATATGATTCTTAAATATAATTGTATTATTTCAACTAGGAATAAATGCATCTGATAATGATCATCAGTTTGACTCAATATTTCCTTCTAGCCCAAACACTTAAAATCAGTATGCATGAATAGATCCTGATCATCCTCCCTTTTCTTTAGGAAAAGCTGCTTGCGACTTTGGGTGAGACGAAAGTGGAAGAAACAAAAAACAGCGTGTACGCACAATATGTGTATACATAACAGGTTTGATCAGTTTTATTGTCATGAATAGGAATCCCAATATGCAAGATGCAACTTAAATTACAAGTATAAGTGAAGCACGTATAACAATGATCATCGTTATATATAGTCTTAGTATCCAGTGTCAACTCCAATGTCCTAAGTGATGATCTATGTTCAAATCTCATGCTAGTAAGTTCATACCAACTCAAGAGATGTAAATTTTAAGGTGTTGGACTGACAGTAGTACAATCCGAAAGTTTTATGTTGGGAACACTATCGTTGCCAAAACAAAAGGATGAAGTACATGGCACAACAAGTATACTGGCACAATCATTGTTCATGTAGTTTAAAATGCAACTTAGTTTGCAAATATAAGTGAAGTATAAATCAATAGCACACAAACAATCCAATGTAGGTGACATATATGTTGGCTTGAATACATCAACTACAATAGAGTAGATCATACTATCTCGAAAATTAGATACTGTCCCATAGCAAAGAGATATTGGCACATAGCATATATGGATCAAAACAACAAGTTTCAGTTTAGCAATTCTATCACATGTAATGCATATGCGATCCACCAGAAAATGACCATTCATGCTATAGTCACCAATGAGGTTAAAAGTGAAACTATATGCATAGGTGCTTGAATTCACGGATGAAATTTCAGAAATCTTTTTTATAGCACAACTCAAACTAGTGGGTTCTTTTAGCATAATGGAATACAAAATATCAGCAGGTTGTATTGTAGCAAGTATTTCCTTATGTGTAGTCAGTACCACATGATCACAATTCGAAATTTGCAAGTTACCACATGATGCGGAAACATCGGTGCATGTCAAGTCAGAAGGATGTACAAACAAAAGAATAGACTCAAAATTTGTTGCGCTTGTTGGCTGCAGCTCCAGATCAGCACCTATATCAGTGACTTTCTCCTCATATACAATAGGCATTAGGACATCCTCCTCAACTGACAATGTACTGTCCAATGATACATGTTATAAAATAGATGACTCACTTTCTTCAAAAGCAACCAACATATCACAAGAAACAACAATAGAAGCAGAAATGATTGGAAACATAAGTCCCGTTCTCGCGCTTATTCCATCGGAAAACGTTGTATAGTTTTCGTAAAAAATATTTAGTTTTCGTTTTCGTATTTTCATTCTGTTTCCGTTTTTCCACGGAAAGATTGAAAACTTTCTGCTTCATTTTCATCGGTCTTGCCTGATGATGTAAGGGTCGCGGGGCCTAGCACTCTTCCCGATTAATGGAATCGGTTGTTCCATCTGAAAAATGCACATATGCATCTAGCCACATATGAGTCACTTAGACCATGCACTATGTGTGCTTAAAGCGACTCAAATCACTCTATGAATCGGTTCAGTACATGGTAGGGAATCCATTCAAAGCTTCAACGCAAAGAAGCGAACCGATATCTTGGTTCGGTTCAAGTTTTGTTTTCTATAATAGAATGAGTTTTGTAATCTGACATGTCACATGCAAGAGCAATCAACATTGAGGAGAACCTAACTAGGCGTGGAGGAAGAGATTTAAATATCTGTTGAATGGGTCCCATTTCTACCTTAAAACGAAGTTGTACATAGCAGCAAAATATCACCAATTCCTAACTCTGACATATTTTGCCTTGAAGCGAACCTACATAGTACATCGCCTTATGGGTGTGGACTGGTTAATTAGGATGGGCTAGGAGGGTCCATTCTGAGATGTTTCACTTCACGTCTCCACGGATGGGAATCCGAGACGACGCTCGAGTTTTGATCTATAAGCAGGTTAGCTATTTCTACGAGCGAGAAGGACAGCAAGGAGTGAAAACTGTAAACTAAAGAAGGCAAGGCTCAGATATTATTATTTTATAACCTGTCTAGCGGTAGTAGCGAATATCGTTTAACTTAGGTTCAGGTTCAACATAATGTCTTGTAGCCAATCCGTCATCAGGACAATTCGCGGAGACAAGCAGGGGACATAGGTAGTAAGAGAAGGCTAAAACATACAGTCACGACCACCTACTCCCTTCTTACAAAACTAGATGTGGAACGACACGGGTTGTCATGGCCTTTTTATGTTGCTTCTTGTAAAAAAAAATGCCACTGCTGAACACCATGTGCTCCCATGGGTGATGCATGTAGATGCATTAAATTGAATCCATTCCTCCTTTATAAAAACTATCACAGTGGCCCTCGCAAATGCGAGGGCGTCGTCTTTATGTGTTTGTGAATAACTTAAATGGGTGGATCAAATTTGTGGGATGGTCGAAGAAGAAGGCATTTGCATATTTGAAAGATAAAATATGGGCTCGTATCCAAGGTTGGATTGAAAAACTTTTGTCCAAAGCGGGGAAAGAAGTGTTGATTAAGGCTGTAGCTCAAGCCATACCGACATATGCTATGTCATGCTTTTATTTGACTAAGGGATTTTGTGATGAAATTAGTAGCATGATTGCAAGATTTTGGTGGAGTCAACAAGATAAAGCTAACAAGATCCATTGGTCTGGTTGGGAAACGTTGACAAAACCAAAGGCTATGGGAAGTTTGGGCTTTAGAGACATACACGTTTTAATATTGCTATGCTTTCGAGGCAGGCGTGGAGATTGCTACAACTGCCGGAAAGTTTATGTACGCGAATTCTGCGTGCTAGATATTTCCCCAATGGTGATCTCCTAAATGCCAGCCCGGCTGATGGTATGTCTTATGCTTGGAGAAGCATTCTCCATGGTGTGGAATTGGTCAAGGAGGGTTACATCTGGAGGATTGGCAATGGGGAATCAGTTAGAATTTGGGATGATCCTTGGATTCCCAAGCTTTGGGACAGGAAGCTATCTTCTCCACGAAATGGCAATATACTTGAAAGAGTTTCTGATCTTATCAATCATGTCTCCGGTTCCTGGGATGAGCAATTGGTAATTGATACTTTTAATGCAGATGATGCTAGACTGGTCCTTTGCATGCCTGTAAGTTCTAATGTGGAGGATTTTATTGCTTGGCATTTTGATGAAAAAGGAATGCATCCGGTTAAACAAGCCTACAAGCTGCAGGTTCAGCGTGTCGAGAACGAGGAAAATGGAGGTCGCTCTAGGAGCAGTACTCTTGCAGGCAACCTGAATAGTGGTGGAGATGATAAGTGGCGTCGTATTTGGAATTCCACATGTCCACCCAAAATAAAAAACTTTATTTGGAGGGTGTCCCATAATTCTCTAGCTCTGAGACCAAATCTGCGTAGACGCGGCGTCGAGCTAGAAAATATCAAATGTTTGTTCTGTAATGGTGATGTTGAGGAAGGAGCACATCTCTTTATCAAGTGCGAATACGTGAAGGAAGTGTGGCGATGTCTAGGATTGGAGGACTTGAGGAGAGAGCTTTCTACGACCAGCACAGTGGTAAACGCTTTGGACATGATTTGGAAGAAGCCTGTGGTAACGAGAGTGCAGATCTTGACCCTCTGGTGGCTTTGGTGGTGTAACTGTAATAGACTAAGAGAGGGGGAGAGAACACTCGAAGCAGCAGCTATTGCACACCAGACTCGATGTTCTGCGGCTGAGTACTTGGAGTTTCTAGGCAAGAAAGAGACAGTTAAATCTCCTGAAAATAATGCTTGGAAGCCCCCTGAACCAGACGTTCTAAAGTTTAACATAGATGGAGCTTTTACTCCTGGACACTGCCATGCAGGATGGGGTGTGATTGTCCGGGATCACAGAGGAGAGGTCGTGGCAGCAACTGCTGTTCGAAGTGAACACAACTCTGATGCTTTTCATGCGGAACTAAGTGCGGCCGTTCAAGCTATCCGGTTAGCTGAACATTTGGGCGCTATCCGCATCATTCTAGAGACGGACTCGCTGATGATGGCTCTGTACCAATGAGATGCTGATGTATCCCCGCTAGGTGTGGTAATTGATGAGCTAAAGTTTCAGATTAGAATTGGGTTTTCTTCTTGTGAGGTTATGTTCTGTAAGCGTGAGTTGAATAGGCCTGCCCATGAACTTGCGAGTATTGGGTGGTCTTGTGATGTAAACAGAGCTTTGCTCTGGGAGTATGAGGTACCAGCGTCGATTGCTGGTCTTGTGTCCGGCGAGATGCCCTAATAAAATCTAGGCTTTCTCTCAAAAAAAAATACCGAAGGGAGTGCATGGTGTTCATGTTAGGGAACATTGCTTTCAATGACCAATGTGTTGCTTGGATGGTGTCAAAGGAGGGGTTTAAGTTGAGTATCACATATTCATGTTGATCATTCCTTTTCCTTTTTAATTAATTGGTTGTTTGTATCCTTCAATTTTTGTTTGGTTCATTCTATGTATAATAAATGTAGTGTGTCATGTAGGGATGTAGCGGACGTCCGTGTAGGCATCCGGGCCTGTCCGTTTCATCCTATTCAATCTCAATCAATAGTACGTATTTACTGCTCCTTAATTAAAATTGGTGCTAACATACTAATTACACGGACGATTCGTGTTGTCCGCCGGACACACGACTTGCATCCCTAGTGTCATGTAAACACATTAAAAACAATTTTATGTAGGAAAATAAATGATAAGGATTTTCATTTTTCCTCATCCACATATTAGTTTCTCTCGTTTACTGCGGTCGATGGAATATAAATGATATTTTCACCACCCATTTTGAAATTTGTGGCATCATAGTCATAGACACGGTCTCGAAGATGAAATGTTTACAAAAATTTACCCGCGAGTTATAGACATGTTACACTCAATGAAATTTTCATTTAAGACTGTAAAAACTCACATTATTTTATTTTTTGAAAATTCCTAGGCCAAAACCCCAGTATGGTTGAACTTTTGGGACTTGACATGTCACTAAATAGATCTTTAAATTGATCTGAATTTACCGAGATTATTTTGGCAATTTTAAAGCGTGATATGTTTGAACAACAACATACTTGATGGGAATATAAAGATGAAATAAATCTATAATATACTACTTCATATTAGCATTCATACCTAGAAGATTTTATTTTAGTTGAATAATCAATATGTTGTATATACTGCCATGCTTAACGTAGGACAAAAAAGCAGACATAATATGTTCTCCGAATAACATTGTAATTGTAAAAGAAAATCCTTATATCAAGATTGAAGTGAAGTTTTAATCTATCAAAAGAACAGCATGTATAGAGATGAGAAAAAAAATAAACCATCTTTACCATATTTTTACGTAATGTATTTCGACTTTTGTTCCAGAATATTCATTAGTCTCTTTGGTACAATATAATTTCTTGTACAGCTGGTTGGACGCCCTGATCGAACAATTTTTTTCTACTATACGGTCTCTCCTATTGGTCTCTGTGTTTAATTTGAAGTAGACACTTTTGTTTGCTAACGGCCATCACGTGGACTCATTTTTGCAGCTAGCCTCCACGAGGGCTCCTTTTTGTTTCTAACACCAAGATCAGACACTATCTATATGGTCTGCTTCGTTACACGGTTGTAAATTTTTTAACTATAGCTAAATCGTGTCTATAAATTTCAATTTCAGATCAACTATGGACGATATGCTGGCTAATTAAATCTTAATCTAAATTTTACAGTCAACTCTCAAGAACTTCTCGCTCTCCGCAGACGGGCACACAAATATAGCGTCCCATGGAGGTAATGATGACTTCGCCCTAGAGCTAGAAATTTCTCGGGTAACATCGTGTGGAGAAGCGGTCTGAACTTTATTGTGAAATCATAGGAGAATTAGGTATATATATTACCCAAAATCTAATAACTGCATGGGCACTCTGCCGTCCTATAGAGTGCTCTCTCGCGTCGTTCGTCCGATCGGCATCGCGCGGTCCATATCTATTCAAGCGAGCAGCGCTACAGGACAGAAACACACCGCCCGTTGCGACTCCGCTTCGTCCAAAATTCCCCATCCCACTTCGTCTTCTCTCCCACGACGATTTCACTCTCCCGCACCTCCTCTTTTGCCAATCTCTCTCGTCGCCGGCAATCTGTCCAGAGGAATACGCATCGAGCTCAAGCGGCGTCTCGTGCTAGTGGTCTGGAGCTACGGTGCTGCATCGACGTCGACGATTTTCGCTCCCCCTCACCTCCTCTTTTGCCAATCTCTCTCGCCGTTGGCGATCTGTCCGGCGGAATACGCATCGAGCTCAAGCAGCGACTCGTGCTCGTGGTCTGGAGCTGTGGTGCTGCATCGACGTCGCGAATCAGGGCTCCGCCGTGGTCACGGAAGGAGCGATGCAGTTGATTGGGCCGGCCTGATAGCATACTACGTCGGAGATAATTGCTGGGAGGTACCGCATCCCAGCTTCCTGCGCCGCCTCTCGATTCTGTGCGGTGAGTACCTACCTCTCCATCTCCTATCTATTTTCTACCTCCACCCCGCAATCATGTTTATCAGAGTGAAGATGCCTATCCGAGCACTTATTTTAGTTTAGAGGCAGTTCATGGCAGCTCTAGCTAGCTGCTCATGCGTACAACGGTGGCCATGGATGTGCATATCTCATGAAATCATAGTGAAATTTCTCGCCCACTTTGTTTTTTTCTCATGTATAGAAGCCCAGTGCGTATAGAATGGTCATGTTGTACATCCAGTGAAGTTGAACTCAGGGGTCGGACTGCTTGCTCACGATTTTTTTGGGCACCGCCGTGGTGAAATCGTTGAAAGGATCCCCAGTAATGTTCGTTTTTCAGCCATCATTCTGCAACCGATAGGTTTTTGTGCATTTGATGAAGATTCAAAAAAATTAGAGAACCATGTATATGAAGTTTATATTTCAATTCAACTTGTGGTACTAATTCACCATAGCATGTAAATAAATGTTATCCCGATTTACATAAAATTGGCACTAATTCACCATAGCATGTAACTTTTTGCGCTTAGACTGTAACATTTGTGAACACATCATTTTTTTTTAAACATATGGGGCTGTAACTTTTTTTGTACTTTAATCCATACATAGCAACATCCACTGTTGCCATAGCATGTAACTTTTTGTGCTTGGACTGTAACATATTTGGACACATCATTTCTTTTTAAACATATATGGCTGTAACTTTTTTTGTACTTGAATCCATACATAGCAACATCCACTATTGCCATAGCATGTAACTTTTCAGCATGATTCAGCATACCACTGTTGATTAGATTCACTGTTGCAAAAAATAGTGGATTTACACTTGTATCATGGATTGTAGGCCCCTCTGAAATTAAACTGGGTGCTAAGATTCTCGTGAGCCATAGCGACATGCACATAGACTCTGTTAAGCCAAAGTTACAAGCATGGTTACAATTAGTGCCAATTCATCTCAGGATGTAATTCTATGCATGGTCTTGTGTCACTAAATGTAACTATAATGTTTAAACTAGTGCTAAGTCGTCTCAGGAAGCAATTACAGGCTTTGGTTTTCACTGACATCTTAGATGCAGATTTATCAAACTGTACATGTAACTCCCTCTTTTTTTAGGGTCACAGAAATATTTTGACTGGATATCACAGATTTTCTTTTACTGTGTGAGGTTATTAAATGCTTGATGATGCTTGATGCATGATCTGTGTGAGGTTATGAAATGCTCACTGCATGTGCCTGTTCACTAGAGGTTTCTGTTCTTAGATGTTGCAGCTGATTTTTAGTGCATGTTTCTGAATTTTGGTTCAGTCTGGAGTAGTCTGTATGAACTTCTTACACGCATCGAGCTCTAGATACCTAGATCGCTTCAGTCCTCCAAAAATCACCACCTCATTGCATATGACCAGTTGTTGGAATGGCAAATTGTGGCGTATGTACGATGTTGGAATGTTTTTGAGTAAGATCCTGAAATGCTCGCTGGATGCATATGTTAACTGGAGGCCTCTGTTCTTTTTTAAGTGTTTCAGCTCTTGTTCGGAAAAATGTGTTTCAGCTATTCTTTTACTAGTGGTTGTTTCTGAAATTACATACTACTGGGTAAAAATGTTTAGATGATCTAGATCACTTCAGTCCTCTGTTGTGGCTTGCATGCTCTCGCTGGAGATGATCAGTAGCTATTGCTAGACGTTGCCGAGTTCAGGTTTTCCTATTTTGAGGGATGACGTTGGGTGTTAGTAGTGACTTGGCCTAACCCTATTTATTTTCTGAAAACAACAAAGCAACGTCTCATCATACATATGCGTATGCAAGCCCACTGACAACATTTTTTCAGACCACTCACTGCTCGTCCCTTGTGGTATCCTGATGTTTTATATGCTTATTGGTTTAACTCTTACAGGGTCTTTTGTTTTACACTTTTGGATGTGCATTTTTCAAATTGGCTAGAAGTTATGGAACCCAATGTAAGAACATTTTGTGCATCATTTTTTGTCACATATGCAGTTACATATTGTTTTTGCTAACTTTCCCCCATGTTCATTGTTGTGTTGCAGAAACAGCCACTCACTCCTAAAAACATTGGCAAGTCTGGATTGCCGAATAATTATAGAAGGATGAAACAAAAGTTGCAGTTAAAAGTAGAGGTAAATGAACCAAATATACAGGAAGTCCCGCCCGCAGATGAAGATGATACCGAGGAAGTTCAGCCTATGGATGAAAAGAAAAATGTGGTATGACACTATGCATCTACCTATCCCTTTTTTTGTACCTTTGCCCTTTGCCTCATATTTCATCAAGAATGACACCACATGCACATATGTCTCATACAACATGTGATTTTTGCAGAACAATCTGTTTAACCGTGCATCTCCTATGAGGTTGGTCCGGGTTTGCAAGGGGATGACTAAACCTCAGCGGGATCTGATAACTAATTCAGAATTTGAAGACTTTCTGAACATGAGGTGTTCCAAGTTGATTCCAGAACTCTGCAGGTTTCTTATGGATTGCTTCAACCCAGATAGATGTGAACTTGATTTTGGACCTAGGGGAAGGGTACCTATAACCGTTCAATCGGTACACAGAATTATGGGAGTACCTATGGGCAGCATTCCGGTGGCGTATCAGATGGACTCCCAATCAACCAGAGTCATAATGGAGATGTTTGGGATTCCCAATGGCAGACAACCATCTATTACATCCGTGGAGACACAGTTAGGACCTACGTATCCTGCAAACAATGATTACCTAAGGAAGTTTACCATCTTCTCGGTGTCCACTGTTTTTGCTCCAACCACTTGCACAAGGGTTAGTCCAAAGTGTTACCCACCTGTGATCAACACAGAAGCCATTAAAAGACTAAACTGGGCTAAATTCATCATCGACATCCTAATCCAAACATCAAAAGCAAAGGGTGTTAAGAACTGGTTCAAAGCATGTATACCTTATCTCATGGTAAGATCCCCTATCCCCACATGGTATCCCGTATTTCCTTTTTTCTCCTACTACATTTTTGCTACAGAGGATATCACTTTTTTAATCACAATTTTTGCTTTTTTGGAGGTTCTATACGTCGACTCATTGGAAACTGATGCAATAGATGTCCCTGAGAAAGGAACTCGGATCTGCATATGGACAAATAAGATGATCAACCAGATTGTTACGCTGGACACACATATCGATGGTTCATTCGGGAAGTTACCGGTATGATTTTTCCTTTTTTTGTTACATATAGCTTGTAACTTTTTTTTCTTTTGTTGCTTGTATTTCAAAGAACCTAGCATGTAACTTTTTCAAATATATAGCCTGTAACTTTTTCGAGGCCTGTAACTTTTTGCTTCTTAGCATGTAACTTTCTTAGGCTATAACTTTCTTTTTACCTAGCCTGTAACAATCGAAAATGCCCTATACCATTCTACTTTTTTGGTGTAAGTTCATGCTCCTATTAGCGGTCAAGGATATAATTATTCTTCATGCTAATCAACTAGTGTTAGAATAGCGACCCTCGCCTCCTCCATTGGCTAACAGTGAAATTGTAGATGAGGTAGGGTCATTTTGGATAGGCAGTCAGTAAAGGATAGGCAGTCTATATGCACCCCAAACTTCTCATGTGTACATCGGGGGAGGGTCATGGACATGTAAATCCCCTTGCAACCAAATTTTTTGGCAGTACTAGGTTTCTCATGGTCAGCAGATGGTCATGGGTGTGTAATATCCTCTGAATTTTTATCGTAATCTTTATTTTTACATTAACTTTGGCAAGTACAAACTGTAACTAAGATATGCGGCATAGAGTAATCTATTTGGTGTAGCATGTAACTTTGTATACTTTAGCCTGTAATTTTGTAGTCTACTTAGTAACTTTTAATCTTTTTATATTTTTTACTTGTAAAATTCCCGGCATTTTTGTAACTTCTTAAATTCTATCTTGTAACTTTTTTACTTTAACTTTTTTACTTTGTTGTAACTTCTTATTTACTTTAGTTTTCTAGCCTGTAACTTTTTTATCTAGTTAGTAACTTTTTATCTTTTCATATTTTTACTTGTAAAATTCCCGACATTTTGTAACTTTCTTAGTTTCTAGCTTGTAACTTTTTTACTTTAACTTTTCTATTTTGTTGTAACTACTTATTTTACTTTAGCTTGTAAATTTCGCGTCATGTTGTAACTTATTTTCTGGCTTGGAGACAGGGAGGCACTCCTAGTTTTTTTGTGTGTCCAGCATGCAGCATCTGATGGTTTTTTCTTATTCATTTTGGTGGTTACAGCTCAAGGCATGTTTCAGAAACAAGTTCTCTATGTTCTCGTCAGATCCATCAATAGTGGATATGTTCATCAAACGCCATGTCCCGGTCACTCTCAGCGAAGAGGTCAGGTGTCGATCATAATGAAAGTTTTTTCCTAACTTTTTTTCTCCTATTATTTTTATGAATGTGTGTTCTGATTAGCTTTTCTTTATTTGCCAAAAACATTGAACAGCCAATTGAAAAGTAGATGCTCTCTGTGATTGATATGTGCACTGTATTTGAGGACGGGTTAGCAAAGTTCCTGGTGTCAGTTGGAAGTGCTCCGAACTATGGACAAGAAGAAGGGGATCAGGACAAAAAGAAGACAATACATAAAAGAAAGAAGCGCAAAACCCTGGCAGATGTACAAGCTGCACACGTGCTTAAGAAAGCAAGCCAATAGACGACTGTAGGTCAAGATTACGTGTTGGCGGGAACATTGCGTCAAAACAACACGGATGCAATAGATAAAAGGATGGTTGTAGGAGACAAACCCACTATGGAAAATGTAGGAGAAAGTCACCAAGATGTAGAAATGGTAGAACAAAATCAAGAAGTTATAGTCATGGCAGAGAACCCCGCAAGTGTTTTATCAGCAGGAAATGCTTGCAACACAACGGAACTTCCAGTGGCAGATGAAAGTGGGATGAAGGTTTTTTTAGAAGTTCGTGACACTCAGTGCTGCGTTGAACCTGAACAGACTACATGCCATGATTATACACCTGTCCCGGCCTCCGCAGTGGATCCTTTGAAGCACTTGCAGTGCTATGGATCAGGTTCTCAATCCAGTGCAGAATCAGCTGGCAGGGGTGCACCCATGTACGACATGACACCTGCCGCAAGTCGAAATGATGTTCTAATTGATCAACCAGGATCTAATATGGGTGGACCTGTGTATGATATGACACCTGTTACATCTACTGCAAGTCAAAGTGATGTTCTAATGGATCAACCAGGAGCCCAGAAGGGTGCACCTGTGTATGATACGACACCCCCTGCATGCTTGCTACAGAAAGTTACAAGCCAAGTGGATCAACCAGGAGATGGTAAGAGACATGTGTCTTTTGCAAGCCAGGACAAGGATCCTTTGGATCAGTCCAACAACACTGAAATCAAAGTAGCTTCGGTCAACCGTGTTACAAACAAAACAGTCCAAGGAAGCCCAACCGGCAGGAGACCGGTTACTAGATCCATGTCACCCACCAAGTTACCAGCTCCTATTGAAAAGAAAAACCCACTTGGAATTTATGGAAAACATCTGAATATTTCCCCAGGCCCTCAAAGAAAAACAAGATTTGCTACTTCTAAAGTAAGGGCAAGCTGGACCGCATCAAACGTACAGCCTGTCTGACACACAGGAAGCTTACCAGGAAGCCATTGAAAAGCCAACAAATACAACCTAGGTTAACAATATGAACAAGAAGATTGAGCTGGATTCAGAAAGTGCAGAAGCTAAAATAGAAACTTTAGAGCAGAGACAGCGGCGAGAACTCATTGAGGACTGTCCCTCTTTTGATCTTGGCTTCAATGGTACTACTTAGGAGGAAACTATACATGTTGTGAAAGAGGAGGAAAAACAAGGAACTGTTGAAGAGCATGTTATTATTTCAAGCAACGATGATAGTGGGGACTCTCTAGACAAGATATTTGGAACTATTGAATTGCCTACTAGAACACCAACCACAAAGAAGATCGAAGATGCGCAAGGAGCGCGTGTCTCACCTAATGATCCCAGCAGTTACACACCCATACCACAAGCACACCAAAAGAGAGTTATAAAGCAAAGCAGAGCACAGAAATCTCCATTTTTGGATTTGAAAAACAAAACAGTTTCTAACAAATTCACAAATGAGGTGTACAATGCAATATGTTCATATGGTGCCAAAACTAAATATACTCTGAACAAAGAGAAAATAGTTGACTATGGCTCCTTGTACGTATGGCTCTGGGATTTGGCAGATTCTGTAAGGCCCGGGGCTTGGCTAAGCAACACCGTTTGCGAGATTGCGCTACATGTTCTTTCAAAGGAAATGGCGGCACATAAGAAACATGTGATGCCACTTTTTATGGCGGTGAGTTCATGTACATGATTTTTGTTCAATGTAGCAAATGCTTCTATCTGTGTATTTTTCTATTTTTTCTGGGTGTTTTTTTAACTTTGTACCTTTATCATGCATGCAGACCAAGATTAGAAGTGCCACGTGCGTTCACGATAAAAATGTGAAAAAAGCTTTTGTGTTCTCGCTTGAGAAACGATTGGACCATAAGGAGCAGGTGAGCTATAATCTCCTATTACAAACTACAATATTTTTTCAGTACATTTTTTCATTTTTCTGCTCCCTAAGTGATTTTTTAGACCGTAACTTTTTTTAACTTTTTTGTTTTACTCCATGCTACAGGTAAGGTTTCCTGTTCTTCAAAACCTCACGCCTGAACTCAAAGATTTCACATGGCACTACTACCTGATTGTACTTAACCTAAAGGCCGCGAGATTCGAAATTATGGATTCACTTAGAGCAGAAGGGAACCAGGGTCTCATGAAAGATGCTAGATTAATTATAGGCTCAATCAAGTACATGTGGTATAAGAACTATACTGAATCCAAGATCAATATCCAGAAATAGAAGACCGTGCACATACCGACTCCAATGCAAAGCACAACGTAAGCCTAACCCTCATTTTTTCTTTTCATTTCTTGATTCTTTTGCCCCTGGTTATATATATATATACTGTATGTACATGTATCTTCATAGCCTGTAACTTCTGTCATTTTTCTTCTTGTTTTCTTTTTTTAATATACTGGACCTTCTTGGTTTCTTTTTTAATATAGCCTGTAACTTCTTGGTCTTTTTTAATATAGTTTGTAACTTTCTGAGTTTCTTTTTTAATACAGCCTGTAACTTCTTGGTTTCTTTTTAAATACAACCTCTAACTTCTTGGTTTCTTTTTAAATATAGCCTGCAACTTCTTATCATAGCCTGTAACTTCTGTAATTCCTTTTTCTAGCATGTAAAACTAAGAAGATAAGTATGTACATGTATTCATAGCCTGTACTTTTTTTTACTTTTATGTTTAAAACGTTCTATCATGGCTTTATATGTAGTTTTGACAATATGTAGACCGTACCTTTTCTTGGTTTCATTGACTGTACTTAGCCTGTAACTTTGGAGGTTTTTGTTGATATCATGTATTGTCCTAGCACATAACTTTCTTTTTTTATTGTGTGAACTGATCACCAATTTTCTTCTTTCTGTTTTTGCAAGGTTTGACTGCGGTTTTTTCTTGCTAAAGTTCATTGAATATTGGACTGGCAGAAAGATGTTGACTTTCAATCTAATGGACATGCCTATTATAAGTAAGATCTTCACCTTGAAATGGCTCGAATGGGAGGAAAACCAGACCGAATGGGTGGAAAAGCTGCTTTGAATTTTTTTCTCATGCTAAAATGCAAAAGGTACAACTTGCTGTACTACCTCCAGGATGTCAGAATTTCCATTCTTTTTTTAAATCATGTGATTTACATGTTCTGTCCTTTTTTAACAGTACTGATTCAGTAAAAAGATAACACTTTGTCATCGTATAATTACTTATCCTTTTGTATGCAAATTCTTATCATATACTGTTTTTTAGCATGACATAATCCAACCCTCCAGCAAAAATAAGCTCGGGAAAATATTACGCAATTATTTAAAGCATAATCCAAACTTGATACAAGAACAAACTTCATACACTAAGCTCGGGGAAAGTTCATTCGTGAAATTGAAAAACTACTTTTACAAGTCCAAACTTCATACATTAAACCATATCAGCCAAGAAGTTGAACTCTACTGGTTTTGGTTCAGGAATGATCTTGCTTAGTTTCTTGGACTTCAAATGTAGCCCTGATTTCTTCCTTTTCTCCGCTAGACGACCTTTAGTGGCGGTGCATGCAGGGTCCCGAGCATGGTGATATTGCGATGAATTTCCTTGCCCATCATCACCTACAAACTCAACACTAGATGTACCGTCTTTAGGTTTTGTTTTACCCTTCTTGTCTTTCCGCTTAGCTGCTTCAGTTATCTTCATTGCTTTCAATTCATTACCCAATGCACGCATGTACTTATCAGCTAGAGCTTTCCCTTTATCCGATTCGGCTGCAACCTTCACATGCTCTGTCCAGTCATTGCACAGTGTCCCATAACGTAGCAGCTTCCTTTCTTTGTTTGTTAACTTTCTATTAGTTGGCACTCCAGGCAAGTCCACCTTCTCTGCCACAAGCTCATCCTCTGGCATTGTCCACCTAGGTAGTATGTAGTGAGGCGGAATAGAGTCTACAACACCAAGTTGTGCCATTACTCTCAACACATGGCAGCACAAAATACCATCCCTACTGAACTTAGAACACTCACATTGGTAGGTTGCTTCCTGCAAGTTAGCGTCTACTCTGTACGATCTCCTACCGTACCCAAACACAGATCCTGAGATAGGCACAACACTAAACTATTGTCCATCCACATGGGTGACATTGTAGGAAGTAACTTTTCTAAGCTCTCCACGAAAACACAAGTAAATGGGGTGTGTGTACACTTCCAAAGCTTGCTTCTCTAGAAGATAATCTCCCCACACCCTGAGAATCTTGTCTTCCATTTGGAACTCATTTAAATCTTCTGCTACATCTATCCTCTCTTGCAACTTCATGTACTGCTGGAAGAAATGGAAGAGGCTATTGTGAGGCTTTACATATCTTTTCAGAACTGCATTAAACCCTTCCCTGCATGCTGTAGTTTGTAGGAATGGGAAAAACCTATCTTTGTGGTATGCAGGGACAAAAGTTTCCCTCAGATCATACAAATCCTTTAATGCCTTATTGTCCCCAACATTGTGTCGTAGAATCATCTCTGCCCACCTCATCTCAAACTCATCAACTGTCATGCTATGGTCAATTGTATCATTCAACTCCTTACGTAGCTCTTCATGTGTCCACATGAAATTTCCCAACACATTCTATGCATTCTGCATGATGTGCCATCTACAATTTCGGTGCCATGTTTCTAGAAATGCGACCAAGATGGCACTTTTCATGGAAGCATCCTGATCTGTAATGAAGTTACTTGGCTAGACACCACCATGAGCTTCAAGAAATTTTTCATACAGCCAAACAAAATCTTCTATTCTTTCATTTTTAAGGAAGCCACATCCCAGCTGAATAGACTGCCCATACCGGTTGATACCGATGAATGGCGCAAAGGGCAAGTTGTAAGCATTTGTCATATAAGTTGCGTCAAATGACACACAATCACTATAATGTTTGTATGCAGCCCTTGCTGGCCCATCAACCTAGAAAATGCGTTGAACTCTGTCAGCATGATCAAGATCTAGCTTGTAGATGAAATCTGGGTCATCCTTTTTTACTTTTTCAAACTTAGCAAGTAACAATGACATGTCCTGGTATTTGTGCCCCTCATCAAGCGTAGACATGAAGTTACTTACGTCCTTTGATTGATAGGGAACATTAGCTAGATTCCCATGCAACTCTGCCATAATAGACATCACCCTGCCAACTGAGAGCTTAACCTTATGTAGTAGCTTGATAAATTCTCTTTCTTCCTAGGGTATTCCTCTATGAGACCTTAAGTACCTTTTCAAGGAAAACTTTTTGATACATGGATGGTTGGGCTCCTCAACGAACATTGTGACATGCCACTTTTCGGCTCTTCTCTTAACTCTCAGACGTGCCCTGCAGTCTGTCTTCTTAGTTATGTTACAGTTCCGCTGCCTTATGGGTGGAGCTTCTTGCTAGTTTATATCCTCATTTTTTCCATGTTTGTTGCAGACAAATAGTTGCTTCTCCTTTTCACCATCCAAAGTAGAATTTCTAGAGGTGCTGGATTTGATGGAAAACCCAACACTCTTAGCATATCTGTTATAGCACATCTTTGCATCTTCTAGAGTTGCAAAAATCATGTATGGATAAGGCTTCTCTACTGGAGTTAGGGATGGTGTTGACTGAACCTCTTCCTCTCCACCTGAATCGGCACTAGACAATGTATGCCTAGTTTCAGCTCCTATGTCAGCGGATTGACCTGTTTCACCCCCAGATGCAGGCCCAGCTGTAGGAACATTGCATGTGACTTGTTCATCATCACTAGTAACTTCTTGGGCTGGGTTGTTTAAGTCAATCCCAGCATTAGGAAACCAGAAATCCATATCTGCAAGAAATAGGTACCAATTACTTTACTTTAAGAAATTTACTTCTACATTAGGAAAACAGAAATCCACACATGTTACTGCCATGGACAAAACTTGAAAAAAATCCACACATGTTACTCATCAGGATATGTAACACCATTATTTTGAACAACTTTTACATGTACCTTTTTCTTGAACAAGTAAACAACACCTATGTATTCCTTTTTTTTCATCTGGTTTTTGCAGATCATGCTTTTTTCAACCAACTTTTGGTATATAATTGTACATCCTGATGATTTTTTGTTGCTACTAGGTTTACTATTACATGCAAGTTCTGAATCTACTACAAGAAACTACATATCTGGCATGCATCCCTTAGAAACTTGTGTGCCTTTTGTTACATCTGAATTAGGTGGGAAAAAACAGAAGCAGTGCATGGAGTTGAAAAATATACTTGCTTGATGTGGCACCAAGTTTTGGGAAGCAATGCTGATTCTGAATCTACTGCAAGAAACTACATGTGTGCCATGCATCCTTTTTAGAAACTTGTGTGCCTTTTGTTACATCTGAATTAAGTGGGAAACAACAGAAAACAGTGTGTGGAGTTGAACAATATACTTGCTTGGTTGTAATTTTGCTAGATTAACTTCAATTCTAGATCGTGCTTGGACAAGAACATACATGTGCTTATCAAGTTCTTTTTCTCTCTGAAATACCCTGCCTTTTTGCGATCTGGGGTGGGGGAGAGGAGGTGGAAGGGGAGGGGGAGATCTGGGGGTGGAGATCTACTCTTTGATGTAGTTTTAATGGTGGAGATCTGGGGGTGGAGACTTCCTACCCGGCGGCTGCAGAAGGAAGAAGGAGAGGTAGGGTTGGAAAAGGGAGGGGCTGGGAGATGGATCTTACGTGCTCGCGCGCAGCCGGTCCAAAAAAATCACAGGAAGCCAGGGAGGGAAATTGTCTGGGACCATTGTCTATTTTAGGAAACTTTTAAATTAAGACAGGGGCACCCCGTAAGACCAAATGGAGCGCGCGCTCCGTGTAGCAGCGTCCTATATATTAATAGGGGTTCTTTAAGGCTAGAGCTGGTGGGATTTTCACGTCTATAAGGCTTATTCAACTTCACGTGAACCACGCGCATCTTTACATATATCAACCTAAGACACATTAAACGTGTTAGTCGATGTTAAATCATAGCCATTAATCAAATATCCAACAATCCACATATTTTGAGTGATGTCACGTGTACCACACACACTCTCTTCACCTTGATAGGGTGCTACGTGACACAACAAACGTGTTTGACACATCAAATGTGTTTGTTTACCGAACTCAGGGACTTGGTCGGCTCACCTCACAGGCTTTATAGAGCGAGAGACAGACGGATCTAGATGGATCCAGTTCCTTTCTCTGTCTCTCTCGTTGTGTGTTCCTTTTGCTGTGCTGCTCTCTAGACTTCCCCATCCCGGCGGCTGCGTGCACTGCTGTCCGGGAGAGCAGGCCTCCGAAACCCCGTCTGTTGAGATCCTGCACCGGGAGATGGTCGATAAGGTTTTTGGGGAGCGTCTCGGTGAGATTGCTCGCCTCCGTTCGCATGTTTTTCTTTGGCAACCGGCGACCTCATCAGCACCATGGGCGACAACAACAATGACCAAGGTGTTGCTGTGGTGACGACCTTCCCGGTCAACCTGTATGTGTTATTCTTCTCTTTGTATGCATTAGTTCTTACTAGATTTTCAGATCTAGATGTGGTTGTTTGGCTGCATGTGTTTAGATCTGCTAGTGCTTACACAATGTTGATTTCGGTAATTAATCTCATGGGGAAATTGCCTAATTTTCCAACAATCCAAAAACCTTATTTATTTAGGCAATTTTCTTCATCTGCCTTTGCTGCTTCGCTGAAACCGAGACCTTTTACGGGTGCTAATTTTAAGAGATGGCAAGGGAAAACCCTCTTGTGGCTCACTGCAATGGGCATAGAAAAGGTTGCAGATGGCACTCCCAGAGGTCCGCTTACTCTCGAGGAAGAGAGAGCGTTCAGGGAGGCCACTGTACTTTTTATGGGCTATGTACTCAGTGTGCTTGGAGACAAGTTGGTTGATGCATATTTGCATATCCGTGATGCCAAGGAACTGTGGGATGCGCTGGATGCTAAGTTCAGTGTTGTCGATGCCGGTGGTGAACTGTATGCTATGGAGCAGTTCAATGACTACAAGATGGTTGAAAACCGATCTGTAGTGGAACAGGCTCATGAGCTACAGATCATGGCAAAGGAACTCGAACTCCTCAAGTGTGTGCTTGCGGACACGTTTGTCGCGGGATGCATTGTCGCTAAGCTTCCCCCTTCATGGAGGAACTTTGCCACTTCTCTGAAACATCATAGGCATGAGCTCTCTATTGAGTACCTAATTGGTTCTCTGGATGTTTGATGTCTACGCACTTCTATTCTTGTAGACAGTTGTTGGGCCTCCAAGTGCAGAGGTTTGTAGAACAGCAGCAAGTTTTCCCTTAAGTGGATCACCCAAGGTCTATCGAACTCAGGGAGGAAGTGGTCAAAGGTATTCCCTCTCAAGCAACCCTGCAATCAAGATACAAGAAGTCTCTTGTGTCCCCAACACACCCAATACACTTGTCAGGTGTATAGGTGCACTAGTTCGGCGAAGAGATAGTGAAATACAAGTGGTATAGATAATTATAAGTGATAACGGTGATAGAAAATAACTTGATGGCGTGGAAGGAAAACTGAAATAAAGATGAAAGCAAGCAAACATGTAATAGATCTAATAGAAAATGGTGTTTCAGTGCTTAGAAACAAGGCCTAGGGATCATACTTTCACTAGTGAACACTCTCTCATAAATATCATCTCTTTATGATACTACTCTTAACTACTCTCCGGTTGAACACTCTAATCGATGGTAGGGCTATAACAGCACTCCTCAAAGTAAGCCTTTCCCATCTAGAAAACCCCACACTGTCACCTTGAGCACTAGATGAGTCCAACAAACACCACAATTTCATAAAGACATCCAACTCCAAATATAAATCATAACAAGTATTTGTAATCTCTAGCCTAAGTGCCACCATGGTGAGCACGCTGTCACTTTCACACACATGGGGAGAGCAGAGATTCATTAAAGAACTTGAGTAGCAAGGTAGATCTAATTGATTACAAAGCTCATGACCACAACAAGATCATGCATATATAGAGAGATGAACACATAGCTACCGGTAGAACCCTTAGCCTCGAGAGAGAACTACTCCCTTCTCATCATGGAAATCAGCAATGGTGATGCAGATGGTGGTGGAGATCGATGGAGATGGCTCCGGGGGCACTTCCCCGTCCCAGCAGGGTGCCGGAACAAAGACTTTCTGTCCCCCGAATCTCCCCTTCGGTGGCGGCGGCGCTGCGGAACTTTTCGTGGCTGGAGGCTTGACTCTTTAGGGTTTTTGCATCGGGAGGCAACTTATAGGCGAAGAGGCAAGGTCAGCCCTCTCCGACTCTCCTTCTGGCTTCGTGAGTCTTCCGGGAAAATAGGCACTTTGCTTTTGTCCCGTCCAATATTCATTTTCTGACTTCCTGGAACCAAAAACAGCAGAAAACAGGCAACTCGCAATGTGGCTCTTGTTAATAGGTTAGTCCAAGAAATCATATGAAAAGTACTCCAAAGTGTGGACAAAACATAAGAAAGTAGATAAAACAAAGCATGGAACATCAAAAATTATAGATACATTTGCAATGTATCAATGTTGAAGAGAAGGCGAGGGCAAAAGACAAACACACTAGTGGAACCGAGGGACATTCTGCTGCCAATATGGTGCAGAAAAATGCCCACAAGTCTAAGGGAAATAACAAAGTCTACCAGACTACCAACTTCAAGAAGAAGAAGAAGGGGCAGAACAAGGAAAAGAAAGAACCTTGTTGGGTGTGTGGTGAGATTGGCCATTGGGCTCATCGTTGTCCACAGAAGAAAGGCAAGAAGGGTCAGGCTAGACAGAGTTCTAAATCTGTCAACATGGTCATTAGCAATACTGATGCAGGAACTTCAGGTTCTGGGCTCAAGATTCCTCGGTCATGATGGGGAATGGGTTACATGCTACTGTTCTTGGTGCTGGCACGGTAGATCTAAAGTTTACTTCGGGCAAGATCGTGCAATTGAAGAACGTGCAGCATGTCCCTTCTATCAAGAAGAATCTCGTTAGTGGTTCTCGTCTTATGAAAGATGGGTTTAAGTTGGTATTTGAGTCCAATAAAGTTGTACTGTCTAACTATGGAATCTTTGTTGGAAAAGGCTATGAATGCGGAGGCATGTTCCGTTTTTCATTGGTAGACTTCTGTGATGATGTAGTGAACCATGTTTGCACTACTAGTAATGAAACTAATGTTTGGCATTCACGACTTTGTCATATTAATTTCGGTTGTATGTCGCGGCTTGCTGGTATGAGTTTAATTCCGAAATTTACTATTGTCAAAGGCTCTAAGTGCCATGCTTGTGTGCAAGCAAAGCAGCCTCGCAAGCCTCACAAGCCTGTAGAGGAGAGAAACTTGGCACCTCTAGAACTCATACATTCAGATCTATGTGAGATGAATGGTGTGTTGACAATTAGTGGAAAGAAATATTTTATGACTTTGATTGATGATTCTACTAGGTAGTGTTATGTATATCTCTTGAAAACAAAAGATGAGGCCTTAGATTTCTTTAAAATCTATAAGGCAGAAGAAAATCAACTTGAGAGAAAGATCAAAAGAATTCGGTCTGATCGTGGTGGAGAGTAACTTTCTAATGAGTTCAATTTATTCTGTTCGGAACATGGTATTATACATGAGAGGACGCCTCCCAATTCCCCTCAATCCAATGGGATTGCTGAGAGGAAAAACCGGACTCTAACAGATTTGGTTAACGCCATGTTAGACACTGCCGGTTTATCCAAGGAATGGTGGGGGAGGCTATATTGACTTCGTGTCATGTCCTATGCCGTATTCCAATTAAGGATAAAGATATTACTCCATTTGAAGAATGGGAAAAGAAAAGGTTGACACTCTCCTACTTACGAACTTGGGGTTGTTTGGCAAAGGTCAACGTGCCAATCAACAAGAAGCGTAAGCTTGGACCGAAAACTGTGGACTGTGTCTTTCTTGGCTATGCTTCTTACAACATTGCTTACAGATTTCTTGTGGTGAAATTTGAAATGGACGACATGAGTGTCGGTACCATTTTTGAATCAAGAGATGCTACATTCTTTGAGGATATATTTCCTATGAGAGATATGCCCAGCATATCTAATAAGGAATATGATCCAGTTTCTGAACCTGAAACTCTCATAGAGACTGATGAACAATCAGATGATCTGACTTCAGATTCGGATGAGTATGACAATGAAGCTCCCACAAGGAGTAAGAGACAAAGGACCGCAATGTCTTTTGGTAATGATTTCATTGTGTACCTAGTGGATGACACTCCCACTACCATTTCAGAAGCTTTTGCATCTCCGGATGCAGAATACTAGAAGGAAGCGGTTCAAAGCGAGATGGATTCCATCTTGGCTAATGGAACGTGGGAGATATCTGAACGTCCATATGGGTGCAAACCTGTAGGATGTAAATGGGTATTTAAGAAGAAGCTTAGGGCAGATGGTACTATTGAAAAGTACAAAGCTCGGCTTATGGCTAAAGGCTATACCTAAAAGGAAGGCGAAGATTTCTTTGATACTTACTCACCTGTGGCTAGATTGACCATAATTCGAGTACTACTGTCACTGGATGCCTCTCACGTTCTTCTCATTCATCATATGGACGTTAAGACGGCTTTCCTAAATGGAGAGTTGGACGAGGAAATTTACATGGAACAGCCTGATGGTTTTGTACTAGAAGGTCAAGAGAGAAAGGTGTGTAAATTGAAGAAATCTTTGTATGGCCTCAAACAAGCTCCCAAGCAATGGCATGAGAAGTTTGAAATAACTTTGACATCTGTGGGCTTTGTTGTAAATGAAGCCGACAAATGTGTGTACTACCGCCATGGTGGGGGTGAGGGAGTTGTCCTATGTATCTATGTTGATGACATATTAATTTTTGGGACAAGTCTTAAAGTAATTAATGAGGTCAAAACCTTCTTGTCTCAATGTTTTGAGATGAAGGATCTTGGAGAAGCTGATGTTATCCTAGACATCAAGCTACTGAGAGATGAGAATAATGGGATTACACTTGTGCAATCACATTATGTAGAGAAGGTGTTGAGCAGATTTGGATATGATGATTGCAAATCCTCTCCCACACCTTATGATCCTAGTGTTTTGCTTCGAAAGAATCAAAAGGCAACTAGAGATCAATTGAGATACTCTCAGATAATTGGCTCACTTATGTATTTAGCTTGCGCTACGAGGCCTGACATCTCGTTTGTTGTGAGCAAACTTAGCCGGTTTGTGGCCAACCCAGCAGATGATCACTGGCATGCTCTTGAGAGAGTAATGCACTATCTAAAGGGAACCGTGAGCTATGGAATACATTATACCAGGTATCCAAGGGTACTTGAAGGGTATAGTGATTCAAATAGGATATCAGATGTTGATGAGATAAAGGCCACAAGTGGATATATATTCACTCTTGGTGGTGGCGCTGTTTCATGGAAATCTTGCAAGCAGACCATCTTAACGAGGTCAACTATGGAAGCAGAACTCATAGCATTAGATACTGCGACTGTCGAAGCAGAATGGCTTCGTGAACTCTTAACAGATTTGCCTATGGTTGAAAAACCAATACCGGCAATCCTTATGAACTGTGACAACCAAACTGTGATTGCCAAAGTGAATAGTTCTAAGGACAATATGAAGAGTTCAAGACATGTCAAGAGAAGACTGAAGTCTATCAGAAAGCTGAGAAACTCCGGAGTTATAGCATTGGATTACGTCTAAACAGCTAAGAATCTGGCAGATCCTTTTACGAAAGGACTATCAAGAAATTTGATAGAAAATGCATCGAGGGAGATGGGTTTGAGACCCACGTGAGTTGTCAAGGGGGTAACCCAACCTATGTGATCGGAGATCCCGTGAATTAGGACCTGGGAAAACAAACCGAAACAACTGAGTTGAGAGAAACTTTCAAAACTCCCACTCCGTTGCAGATGCAATTCTCTCATGGTATTCTGTAAGGAAGGTTGATTACATCTTAATGTGTTCTGACTGTCTCCTTGGGAACAAAGACGCTGTCCTACAGAGCGATCTTGAAAGAACACACCTATATGAGCCACACTGCTGGTCACAGTGTATGAGATTTGGGTGAATCTCTAGGAAGCTCATGAAAGGCCGAGGAGTATGACTTATAAGCTCCACCCGAGGGGTAGCCTATGGCAGCCAAGTACCGGTAACGACATTGAGTGAAACTTGCTGCGCAAGACTGGCAATGCAAGGCATAGTCCATTGTTCAGTTGTAGTAAGTGTATCTCTTTGTCTAGGTGGAAGTTTAACTTAACAGTCTCCACTGAACTACAGGTATATTAAACAGTGATTGGAACGGATGTGCCATATAATGTGCCTCTGAGATCTGGTGGGGGATTGTTAGATTTATATGGGCTGCGACCCATGTAGGCAGCCCAACTAGTCTAATAAATCCTGAAATCTCAAGGCCCATCTACTATGGCAGCTTGGGAGCTCTGTGGGAGACAAAGTTTAGTCCCACATTGCTAGTTGGGAGAGAGTTGGACCAGCTTATAAGGTGAGCTGTTTCACTCCCACTAAGTGAGTGAGAAGAGAAGGATTCCACATGCACTCCTCCTCCGCCGCCCGCCTCGTCTCGCCCGCACGCGCGTCGCGTTTCGTGAATCGAGTTCGAGTTAGAAACTCGTTTTGTGGAAGACTAAATTTTTGCTTGGTGCGCTAGCTGTTGGGTACGTGTCAACATTCGTGTGCATGTTTGACGCGTGTCCTTGTCTTCCAACGCGTGGCAACTTGGTCGGCTCACCTCCCAGGCTTTATAGAGCGAGAGACAGACGGATCTAGACGGCTCCAGTTCCTTTCTCTGTCTCTCTCGCTGTGTGTTCCTTTTGCTGTGCTGCTCTCTAGACTTCCCCATCCCGACGGCTGCGTGCACTGCTGTCCGAGAGAGCAGGCCTCCGAAACCCCGTCCGTTGAGATCTTGCACCGGGATACGGGCGATAAGGTTTTGGGGTAGCGTCTCGGCGCGACTGCTCGCCTCCGTTCGCGTGTTTTTCTTCGGCAACCGGCGACCTCATCAACACCATGGGCGACAACAACAATGAACAAGGTGCTGCTGTGGTGACGACCTTCCCGGTCAACCTGTATGTGTTATTCTTCTCTTTGTATGCACTAGTTCTTACTAGATTTTCAGATCTACTAGATGTGGTTGTTTGGCTGCATGTGTTTAGATCTGCTAGTGCTTACATAATGTCATTGGAAAATTGCCTAATTTTCCAACATTCTGATGATGTGGATCAACCTAATGCCTCGAAACAACCTCTTATATTGCTTTGAGGATATAATAGATAGACTAACATAACGTGAAGAGCTCATACAACCTAGTGCGAGTTTTAAGTTGTATATATGACCATGTTGAGGAGACAGAATATCGACGTCAAATTTGTAGGTTTGAGAGGCATGAGGAACATGGCCACCATCAGACTCGGCTATGCCTCCGCAGCCTCGGCGCAGGACAGCTGTTCGAGAGAATGCCTAAGAGGCGTTGCAACATGGGTAACAAGAAAGTGGCTGTGTCTGATGGCGAGGACCGCTTGAGCGCGCTCCTGGAAGATGTAATCCGTCATCCATTGTCGTTCTTGCCCTCCCGTGAAGCAGTGCAAACATGTGTCCTCACCGCCCGCTGGCACAATCTCTTGTTGTCCCTTCGTATTGATATGGAAGATGATAAGCCCGACAGTGCTAATTTCGCGAATAGACTGCTTCGCTGCCATGACCAAACACCTCTGCATGAATGTGAGATCCGTTTGGTTGATGATGATGATATGAATTTTTGAGTCTCACAGAGATGCTGAGCGGTGGCTCCATTATGCTGTTTCGCTATGAAGAGAGTTCACTCTCTCAAAATAATGTCTTCAACAAGGCGTTGCCCCGCACAACCAATTAAGATCAGACCTTGAATTTTTAACCTGAAAGGTAAGACTTGTCTTGTCACTATACTTGCCGATGCCGCTATTACGATCCACAAATCACCAAGCAAATTTCTCAATGCCCCGAAGACCTGAACCACCAATACTAGTCCTCAGAACTTGGCATCCATGACATTATTTGCCTCTGACTTTATCATGGAACATAAAAGACATGTCGCATGATGGCAACATACAGCGGAGCTTCGCGATGCTCCCACCTGAAATCGAACTATCAGAAAAAACAAGGGTGCGCTGCAACCAAATCCTATCAAATCCGACAATCTTCAGGCATGAGACACAATGGAGGTCACCGATGGAGCCTTCTGGAACTCATCACCGACCAGATCCACCAGGGCAGGCATCTAGCAGACCAACTACTTGGCGCGAGAAGAACCCTAGGACCACCTTCTTTATTGGGCTGAACGATGACCCCCACGTCGCTGCCCGCCGGATTCCAACAGCAAGTCGAAGATCTCAGAAGGAATCTCCGCCATCACCTGCCACACACGGAGATAAGGAGATTAGATGCGCCGAGACCCCCGACACCAGGCGCCATGCTGCCCTTGCAGCCACAACGATCGCCGAGGTCACCAAAGAAAACCGGAGCCGCCATCCCGACGCCCGTCTCTGCAACATGCATCTCGCTGTCCAAGGCCACCGATTTGCAGAAGCTGGAGATCCCGCCGCGTGGGAATGGAAGGCCCATGCCACCACCCGCCGCACAAGGAGATGAAGGCCCGCCACCGCCACCAGCTGTGCAGACTTTGCCCGGGGCTTCCGCCGGTGGCGGCGGGGAGTAGAGGCAGAGAGGGTGGGACGGCGGTGGCTAGGGAAGGTATCGCCCAAGTCACCCCCTAGAGGTGACGCGAGCAAAGGGCAAATTATTCGTGCATCGTTGCTTATAATCTCCTTTAAAGAACAAAAGTAGTACGGCCCTGAATTTCTGTTTTAAGGAACAAGAGAAAAGTATGATCAACTACATGTGACAGACTCCATCTCAATGTTATATCATGGTGTCGAATGTATAACTGTAAGTGACAATTCAAAGTTTAAATGATGTTGTCTTGAACTCTAGAGGGATAGATAAAATAGTACATATAGAAGCAAAAGCTTCTGCCAAATATTTGTGTCCCTCGAACATCACACTACCTATATAGCAATTATATATACGCCACGCCAACTGTATAACTCAACCTTCCACCTGTAGTATATATTGGTAGCTAAACAATGTAGAGGTGCGAAAGCAAGCAAGTGGGCAGAAAAGAAGAGAACAATGTATATAGTGTTTTTTACAAAGGTTTTTTTTAATCATATGAAAGATGCATTTTCCCCGCAAGAGGTGGGCATGGGAGGCAAGGGGATAGGTGGTTCGTCGATCACAGGCCTATCTAGCGTGTATACTTGAAGTGTTATCATGTGAATTGCATGAAGGGACAATCTCGACTTCATACAAGCCGCATGATTATTCGCTAACATATCACGTCAATGTAGCTAGCAAAGCTTTTGGAATGGAAATTGTTGAACCATTTTTGCTCACGGTAGTTCATTAGCGCTTGAAACAATAATTAATAGAATCGGGTGAGCCTAGTAATTAATAGAATCGGGTGTTCCATCTGAAAAATCGGGACTTATCGCACATATGCCTCCAGGAACGAATGTGTCGCTTATGGGCGTGGGCTCCAGGGATGGGAATCCGAGGCGACGCTGGAGCTTCTATAAGCAGTACAACCTAGAGCGAGTTTTAAGCTGTATATATACACTAGTAGAAAATGGTTTGGCTCGGGCCATTAGTCCCGGCCCGAACCAGACGGCCCGAGGAAGCCGAGGCTCTATGTCCCGGTCCGTAAGGAACCATTAGTCCCGGTTTGCGGTTTGAGATACAAACCGGGACAAATGGGTCTG
This sequence comes from Avena eriantha, assembly GCA_910589775.1. Taxonomy (NCBI): domain Eukaryota; kingdom Viridiplantae; phylum Streptophyta; class Magnoliopsida; order Poales; family Poaceae; genus Avena; species Avena eriantha. The sequence continues at coordinate 27,984,034 of OU342744.1, read as the reverse complement.
GGCCAGCGCGCGTGCTCCTGGCAGAACATTTAGTCCCGGTTTGTATCTCAAACCGGGACTAATGGCCTGACTCTATATATATGCACCCAGCCCTTCACTCTCTCCTGTTTTTTTCCTATGTGAGAGGTGGGTATAACTTTGTGCTAACTTTTTTTCTTCATATGCACTAGAGGTGTTCGGTGAAATGCCTATTAGAGCGATGCCACTTGAGTTCACACAAGACAAAATATGATATGAGGTGCCAGAGCGACACTTAAGGTTTCTCCTCTTTGTTTTGAAGTGTCCTAAAAGGTTAGCAACTATTTTCTCGTTTTGACTATGCGGTACTAATTTAAGCATCGTGATTGCGTTTGATATATATGCATGGTTGTATGATGCAGATGAGCCACCCATGGATGTACGGTGACCGACGCTCTGACGCTTACAGAGAAGGCGTGCGTTCTTTTCGCCTTGTGGCCGAGGCGAACAAGCGGCGGGATGGTTTTATGTGTTGTCCATGTGTTGAATGTCGGAATGAGCAGGCTCACACTTCCTCAAGAGTCATTCAGAGCCACCTGCTTTGGTCCGGTTTCATGTCCGGCTATAATGTTTGGACCAACCATAGAGAAAGAGGGGTTATGATGGAAGACGGCGATGAAGAAGAGAACAATGATGACAACTACCGATCTATGTTCCCTGAATACGATGATACCGCAGTTGAAGATAATGAAAAAGAAGGGGGTGAAGAACGAGAACCAGATGGGCCCGCTGATGATTTTGGTTGGGTCATTAGTGATGCAAGACAATACTGCGACACAGAAAAGGAGAGGTTGTAGTTCGAGCAAATGTTACAGGACCACAACACATTGCTGTATCCAACTTATGAAGATGGCCAGAAGAAGCTGGGTAGCACACTGGAATTGTAGAAGTGGAAGGCTGAGACCGGTATGACTAACTCGGGATTTGAAAAGTTACTGGTAATAATGAAGAAGCTGCTTCCAAGAAATAACCAATTTCCCTCCAGTACGTACGAAGCAAATAAACTTGTCTGCCCTTTAGGATTAGACGTGCAGAAGATACATGCATGCCCTAATGACTGCATCCTCTACCGCGGTGAGAAGTACGAGAATATGGATAAATGCCCGGTATGCACTGCATTGCGGTATAAGATCAGAAAAGATGACCCTGGTGATGTTGAGGGCGAGCAACCCAGGAAGAGGGTTCCTGCCAAGGTGATGTGGTATGCTCCTATAATACCACGGTTGAAACGTTTGTTCGGAAATAAAGAGCATGCCAAGTTGTTGCGATGGCACATGGAAGACCGTAAGAAAGACGGGATGTTGAGGCACCCTGCTGATGGTCGGCAGTGGAGAAAAATCGAGAGAGACTTCCCGGACTTTGCTGGTGACGCAAGGAACTTATGGTTTGGTCTAAGTACCGATGGCATGAATCCTTTTGGGGAGCAGAACTGTAGTCACAGCACCTGGCCCGTGACTCTATGTATCTACAACCTTCCTCCTTGGTTGTGCATGAAGCGGAAGTTCATTATGATGCCAGTGCTCATCCAAGGCCCGAAGCAACCCGACAACGACATTGATGTGTACCTAAGGCTATTAGTTGATGAACTTCTACAGTTGTGGGCTAAACCAGGTGTACGTGTGTGGGATGAGCACAAACAGCAAGAATTTGACCTACAAGCATTGCTGTTCGTAACCATCAATGATTGGCCTGCTCTTAGTAACATTTCAGGACAGCCGAACAAAAGATACAATGCATGCACGTATTGTTTAGATGAGACTGAAAGTATATATCTCGATAAATGTAGAAAGAATGTGTACCCGTACAATCATCATTTTCTTCCGTCCAGTCATCCCTTAAAGAAGAAATGCAAGCATTTCAATGGCAAGGCAGAAACCCGGACGAAGCTTGTCACCCGTAGTGGTGCTGATGTATTTGGTATGGTCAAGGATTTTTATGTAATCTTTGGAAAGGGTCCTGGAGGACAACCTGTTCAGAAAGACCCCATTACCGGACACGCACCCATGTGGAAGAAGAAATCTATATTTTGGGAGCTACCCTATTGGAAAGTGCATGAGGTCCGCTCTGCAATCGACGTGATGCAGCTGACGAAGAATCTTTGCGTGAATATTCTAGGCTTCCTGGGCTTGTATGGGAAGTCAAAAGATACCCCGGCAGCACGGGAGGACCAGCAACATCATAAAGGACGAGACGGCAAGCATCCAGGGCAGTTTCAAGGGCTTGCCAGCTACGCTCTTACCAAAGAAGAGAAGGAAATCTTTTTTGAAGTCTTTTTCAGTATCAAGGTCCCGTCTGGCTTCTCGTCGAATATAAAGGGAATAGTAAATATGAAAGAGCAAAAATTTCAAAACCTAAAGTCTCATGACTGCCATGTTCTTATGACGCAATTGCTTCCGGTTGCATTGAGGGGAATTCTACCAGAAAATGTTCGACTAGCCATTGTGAAGGTATGTGCATTCCTCAATGCAATTCCTGAGAAGGTAATCGATCGAGAAAGTCTATCAGGGTTACAGATTGATGTGGTCCAATGTCTGGTCAGCTTCGAGTTGTTGTTCCCGCCATCCTTCTTCAATATTATGACGCACCTCCTAGTTCATCTAGTCGAAGAGATTAGAATTCTCGGTCCTGTGTTTCTACACAATATGTTCCCCTTCGAGAGGTTCATGGGAGTCTTAAAGAAATATGTTCATAACCGTGCTAGGCTAGAAGGAAGCATCTCTAAGGGCTATGGAACAGAGGAGGTCATTGAGTTTTGTGTTGACTTTCTTCCTGACCTTAAGCCGATTGGTGTTCCTGAATCTCGGTATGAGGGGAGGATGACTGGAAAAGGCACATTAGGAAGGAAATCATTGGTATGTAGGGACGGGCATTCTTTCACTCAAGCACACTACACAGTTCTACACAATTCCACCGTGGTGGCTCCGTATATCGAGAAACATAAGAATATTCTACGCTCCGAAAACCCGGGGAAGCCTAAAACCTTGATTAAAGGGGAACACGAGAAGTATTTTGGCAATTGGTTGGAGACACATCTCATGAATAACACCACTGTTGGAGATGAGTTGTACTCGTTGGCCAGGTTACCATCTTCGACTATATGTACTTTCCAAGGGTAGGAGATAAATGGGAATACATTTTACACGATCCCCCAAGATAAAAAGAGCACCAACCAAAACAGTGGTGTCCGCTTTGATGCAACAGATGACAATGGGCACATTGACACATATTATGGGTACATAGTGGAGATATGGGAACTTGACTATGGACCTACTTTTAAGGTCCCTTTGTTTCGGTGCAAATGGGTCAAGCTGACAACAGTGGATCTCAACAATCTTGCGTACATGGATGAACCATTCGTCCTAGCCAACGATGTGGCTCAGGTTTTCTGTGTGAAGGACATGTCTACCAAACCGAGAAAAAGGAAAGATAAGCAAAAGAGTACAGAATACGATGAGCCAAAGCGCCACATAGTTCTTTCAGGGAAAAGAAACATCGTGGGAGTGGATGATAAGACAGACATGTCAGAAGATTACAATAAGTTTCATGAAATTCCGCCCTTCAAAGTGAAAACTGACCCAAGCATCCTGTTAAATGATGAAGATTCTCCATGGCTACGGTGTAGAAGAAAACCACAACACTAGATGTTGGTGATGTGTAATAATGTATTAAACCTTTTATTTGAGACATAAATCTATGTAATTAAACCTTTTATTTGAGACATAAATCTATGTAATGTATTAAACCTTTTATTTGAGACATAAAGGTCCCCTTTCATGTAATACATCTTGCTCAATCAAACTAGACGTTCTGAGCCGTGGTAGGTGATCACACAAAGAGAAGGAACCATCACAAGAGAAGGAACCCACAAACACTAAGGATACATAGCACAACTGAAAATTAAGAAACATGCCTAATGGTTGGAGTGATTCAGTCATGCTCCTGCCTAGCCCTGTAATACGTGCCACTGTAGTCATCGTAGTCACCGGTGCCATCGTCGTTGTTGTCGTCAGGGTCGCCGTAGTCGAACCTTGAAGGTTGGGCACACGTGGGCTGCATTTGAGGGTACCACAAGCGGGGGTTATTGCCGATCGTGTTGTAGGCCATGACACTCTAGAGAGTCCGGTCGCGCCACCATAGCCGACAGCCGGCCTCGTTGAAGTTCGAAGGAGGTGGGCCGTCCTCCTCGTGCCTAGCGAGCGCCCTCTCACGCCGATTGATGAAGAAGGCTTCCCAAGTCAGGAAATAGTCGAGATGCCAGTTGGGATTCCTCCGCTGCTCTTGCGTGAGCTCGAGGTAGTAGTGGTTCGTGATGGCCATCCGGCGCTCCACACCTAGAGGGGCAGGAGGGACCGGCATGCCTCCGGCGCTCAGCATCCAGCCGGTGGGGACGCGGTAGCCCGGTGGGCAGGGGTAGTTCGAGGCGCAAAGCGCCTCCGCCTCCCGGGTGGTTAGAGATACGATGGAAGCCATGGGAAGAGAATGATGAGTCTAGATGCGATATGTAAATGGAGGCCAAGCGTACATATATATACTGAAAAATGGCGGGAAGACAGAGGTGGGAACCGGTGGAAAGCGCGGGAACGCAGTGGCGCGGGAAACTTTCATCCCGGGTGGGGGCTCAAACCGGGACAAAAGATGGGGGGGCCTTATCTGGGGAGGCTTATCTGGGAGGGCCTTATCTGGGGGTGGCTAACCTTTAGTACTGGCTGGTGGGTGCAACCGGGACTAAAGGTGGTTTTTGTGTCATCTAACAAAACTGTCGGTGGGATAAGGACGCGTGGGTAACCTTTAGTACCGGGTGGGGGCTCAAACCGGGACTAAAGTTGTCGGTAGGATAAGGATGCGTGGGTGGACGCACTGCTCGATGAGATAAAGCATGTAGCGCATGACGCCCTGTCGGAGGAAGAAGACAAAGTAGAAGCAGCGCCGTGCCTATAAAAGGAGCATCGATACGCCATGGCAAGCAACTCAACAAGCCAACATGATGGAGAGTATCATCCCCATGGATGGAGGAAAGGGTTGGGAAATCTCCCGCGGCGGAACTTCTCGAAGATGCCCTTGGTGCACACGCCCTATGGCATCTTCAGAAGTTCCGCCTCGGAAAATATTTTCCTGCTAGCCCATGAAAGACTCCATGTCCGCCTCCCTGGGGTTAGAGGTATGGTGGAAGCCATGGGATAGAGTGGAGAGAGGCGGCAGATATGAGTCTAGATGTGCTATGGCAATGACCAAGCCAACATGGATGGAGAGTTTCATCCCCATGGATGGAGGAAAGGGTTGGGAAATCTCCCGTGGCGGAACTTCTCGAAGATGCCCTTGGTGCACACGCCCTATGGCATCTTCGGAAGTTCCACCTCGGAAAATATTTTCCTGCTAGCCCGTGAAAGACTCCATCTCCGCCTCCCTGGGTTAGAGGTATGGTGGAAGCCATGGGATAGAGTGGAGAGAGGCGGCAGTTATGAGTCTAAACCCTAAACCCTAAACCCTAAGTCAGAGAAGGGAACCCTAAACCCTAAGTCAGAGGAGGGAACCCTAAACCCTAAACTAAAAACCCTAAACCCTAAACCCTAAACTAAAAACCCCAAACCCTAAACCCTAAACCAAACACCCTAAACCAAAAACCCTAAACCCTAAACCCTAAACCAAAAACCCTAAACCCTAAACCCTAAAGCGGCTACGATCCGGAAGAGAATGGGCGGGAAAAAATAAGGCGGGGTAGACGATCCAGGGCCCTCGGTCTAGGGTTTCGCCGGAGGAAGACCACCGGAGCGTCGGAATTACATGAAAATGGCAAAATGGTTAATAGTTTGACTAGTTAGAATAAATATTTTATAAAACAGAAAATTGATTTGAATCACTTATTTCAAAATATGCAAAATATAATATTTAATGCATTTTTAAATTGAAAATGGCAAAATGGTTATTAGTTTCACTAGTTAGAATAATTATTTTATAAAACAGAAAATACATTTGGATTAGTTATTCAAATTCAAGAACTTTTCATGTTGAAATTTTTCTCAAATTCATAAGTATGCAAAAACTGTAAAATTCAAATGTTTAAATAATATGCTGATTGAATTTTTTTAAACAGGCGCGCCCCAGGGTGATTTTTTTTTGAAAAAGGGACCTTTAGTCCCGGTGCACACCGGGACTAAAGGTGTGGCGTTGGCGCGCGCCTGTTGGGCTGGGCCGAAAACCCTTTAGTCCCGGTGGGTGGCACGCACCGGGAATAAAGGGGGGACCTTTAGTCCGAGTCCATATAACGCACCGGGACTAAAGACCCTTTAGTCCCGGTGCGTTATACGGACCGGGACTAAAGGTCCCCCACTATACATTTGGCGCGCCCCTTCTTCTCCCCGTGCAGAGCACCACCCCACGCGCGAAGGACGACCTGACGCCGGCAGGCTGCCCGATTCTCCGGCCGCCACCACCCCAACCGCCGCCGCCACTGCCATTCCAGCCGCCGCGCGCACGCCCCTGCCAGCGGTACCCCGCGCCTCCTCCCCTTCGCTCCCCTGTCCGGCTACGCGACGGCGCGGCGTCGCCGGCACTGTAGGCAAGCAGGCCGGGCCGTCCCCTCCCCTTCGCTCCCCCCGCGCGCACTGGCCGGCTGGCGCCTGGCTGGCTGGCTGGCTTTTTTTGTAGTATTTAGTAGTTGTAATATTTAGTTGTAATAGTATTTTGTATTAGTGTAATATTATTTTTGTAGTATTTTTTATTAGTGTAATAGTATTTCTGTAGTATTTAGTAGTTGTAATATTTAGTTGTAATAGTTTTTTGTAGTATATAGTTAATTTTATTTTGTAGTGTAATATTCTTTAATTTTGTGTGTTATTTAGTATAGTGTAATACTAGTGTATAATTGTAACATTATTTAGTAGTTGTAATATTATTTAGTAGCTAGTGTAATAGTAGTGTATATATTAGGGTGGTAGTGGTCGCGGGCCTCCGGACTTAGGGTTAGAGTGGTGGTGGTCGCGGGCCCCCGGACTTATGGTTAGGGTGGTAGTGCTCACGGGCAGCCGGACTTAGGGTTAGGGTGGGTTAGGGTGGTGGTGCTCGCGGGCCACCGGACTTAGGGTTAATGTGGTAGTGCTCGCGGGCCCCTGGACTTAGGGTTAATGTGGTAGTGCTCGCGGGCCCCCAGACTTAGGGTTAGGGTGGTAGTGCTCGCGGGCCCCCGGACTTAGGGTTAATGTGGTAGTGCTCGCGGGCCTCCGGACTTAGGGTTAGGGTTGGGCATCACTAGAATTTTGCTATTGTTTAGTATTATTGTAGCAAATTGCGTGTTCATATTATTGTTTAGTATTATTTTATGCAGCAATATTGAATGAAAAATGTTATTGTGTGCATTTTGTAGAAAACTATGGATCCAATCCAGAGAGACCTAGCACAGGAAGAAATTCTCGAGGATATGATCAACGACACCCCCATGTTGATCCACCTGAATCTCCGTCGATTTATCTGAACCCCTCCGGTGAGGGAGAGGAGGTCGACCGAAATGATCAAGGAGAAGCCGACGGCTCCGGTGGCGGAGAAGCCGACGGCTCCGGTGGTGGAGAAGTCGGCGGCGAGGTATATATATGAAGTCTGGTGATCAGTAGATGCATTAGCTGAGTTGTATATATATATATATAAATTGACGAATGTTTCTTCTCTTAGGCCTCCACATCGAGCAAAAAATATTCCAAACGAGGCCCGACCAAAAAGTTGGACGCATCTACGCGTTATACAATTACGCGGGTATCACCACGGGGTGAACCGGTGGAACCCGAAAAGGCTAAAACTGTATTTCAACAACAATGTGGAGTTATGGTTAGGGATCGCATCCCGATCACCGTTCGAGAGTGGAATAAGACCAACCGGCGAAAGAGGGTGAGTATGTCTCCGACAGGTGCAAAGAGGGTCTTTGGAATGACCTCATGACACATTTCACCCTGCCAGAATGTGAGGATGATGCCGACATAGCTGCATTGAGGAAGAAAGTCAAGCAGTGGACTCTTACGAAGATGGCCGAACTATTCAAGAACTGGAAGAAAGCATTATGGCAAAAGTATCAGAAGACGAAGAAGACTCCTAAATTTGAATGCTATCTAACGAAGCAGCAGGCTAACTGGGATACATTTGTGAAGTACAAGGAGTCACAACCTGCTATGGAAATGTCGGAAAAAAACAAGAAAAATGCCGCGATGAGGAAATATCACCATCACCTGGGGCCAGGGGGCTACGCGGCTGCCATGCCAAAGTGGGATGCTAAAGATAATGAGTTTCTTGCTAAAGGGATCACTCCAGAACCAATACGCGAAGAATGGGATCTGAGGGCAAGGAATTAGTTCCTTGGGCATGGGAGTGAGTATGAAGAAAGTACAGGGGACCTTATTTGCAGTGACGGGATTAGGATACCCCGGGATACATGGCAGAAAGTGGTGACGGAGATTAAAGTGGGGACAACAAAGTTCCGTCCCGATAGAGAGAAAGACTTGCTGACAAAGGTCCTCGGAAATGACGAACGTGGAGGACGTGTACGAGGCCTTGGCCCTAGTTATACGTGGGAGATGGGGTTTCCCAAAGACAGAGATACTTATAGGAGCCGAGAGAGAGCAAAGAGGCGACGGCAGGAGGAGGAGGGAGACAAGTTCACCGAGTTGATAGGAACACTTCGAATGCATCAGCAACAGATTGACGAACTTCGAGGAGCAACGCGCCTGCAAGATCATGTACTCGATATTACCGCCGTCCCATCTCAGCGGAAAAGCAGCGTGGCTGAATCGGAGGTCCCTTCTGACGATGCACGTATGGTAGATGGCGGTCCCGGCTACCCCGTGGATGGAATCAAGGAGCAGGCATCTTGTGAGCTCCATCAAAAGGTGAAGAACCTATCCATCAAGGTGGCGGTCGGATGTGCTTTACCTTGTCCACCTGGCGCACGCTGGCATGGCCGTGAGATTCCAGCTGGCTATGCTAAAGTTGGTGTGGATGAAATCGCAATGGGGTGGGACTCAATGGAGCTTGACATCCCTGGACCTGAAGGTGAGAGGACACTCGGAGAAGTGCTAGGTGGTATCATTCTATGGGACAAGAACAACATCAAGCTTACAGGCTGGACGCCAAAGCCAACACCGCCTCTGAGTGGTCACATGTCACCTTCACCTCCATCACCTCCAAGAAGCCCACCCCATGACTACGACCACCACAGCCCGAGTCCATCTTGATCTCCGCCGTAGCCTCCGATTAGTACTAAACGACGCAGGAGCCCAAAACGACAAATGTCGCCCCTCCCAAGAGTACCTCATAAGAATCTTCCTATCAGACCTTACGATCGTACTGACGAGTAAACCGACATGATCGTAAAGGCCGAATGTGTTGCGCAACTTCAAAAGAAGAAACCCGAGCCCGCCCCGGTATACACCGAGAAGCAAAAAGCATATGCACTTTCTTTTCTGAACACAAAATCGCAATATGACTTGCACCATAAGCCAGATGACTATCGACGCACACTTCAGAAGGAAGTGAAGAAGAGCAAATCAAGTAGAAGTGCAAGCGGGAGCAAATTATCAAGTCAAAGTGCAACCGGGAAAAGAAAGGACGTCCCCCAGCTCGAGGAACAGGCCAAAAAACGACCCCACCCCTCAAGGTGGTATCCTATGACACTCCCCAGCAGCATATGGAAGAAGCTAAGAAGCTTGCGGCCGCTATGAATGTGATTGTTGAGGAATTGCTAGGTTCCCAGGACGACAAGTTACCTAAGGCTTAGGTAGTCCCTACATATGTCCCAGGGAAGCCTCTGGTCAGCTTTGAGCAGTTCCAACAACTGCCAACACAAATGCGGAGTTTACATAAATGGTACTTGAAAGCCGTAAAGGAGGAGAGAATAATGATCGTGGCGAAAGTCCCACATGACTACTACTTCCGAGAAGAAGAGGTCCATGTTGAGTTTCCAGAACTCTTCCAGTTATACACTTTTGACGCCCTCGACAAAAGTCTCATGAGTTGCTATTGTCTGTAAGTTGTTGAATTCATTGTCTATATATAAGCTGTTCATTTTTTTCAGTTGTTCAGTTCATTGCATGTAATTATCCTAATTATATCCTTTTGTACTCTATTATTATGCAGAATGAAGATCATGGAATGTAAAAGAAGGTCAATCTTCAGTGTTGGGTTCATTGACCCAGATAAAATACATTGTCAGACGCTAAAGGAAAAATCCGAGGACACACAGGAAAACCTTCTAAGGTTTCTAACGGAGCAAAATTTCTGTGACCACATACTGTTTCCTTACAATTTTGCGTGAGTGTCTTACTCTATTGTACACATTCTCTTTTGCTTACTCGATGTTAAGTGTAATTGATGAGTTACTGATGTATATATAAACGTGTACAATTTCCACTGGATTCTCATGGACATTCAACTTGATAAGGGAAGAGTTGAAGTCATGGACCCATTAAAGCGACCCCTGGAATAGTTTAGTGACATGTAGGACATGCTCCAGAGGTAATTTTCGCGCTACAGCGGTCTTTTTCGTTGATTTTCTGAGATATCACGTAATAAATAACTCATTCATTTTCTTTACCGGGTAGGGTTTGGAACCAGTTCAAGAGTGCGGTTACGGGTGACTTTACTGAGAAGCTGACGTTTAAGCCGGTCTCGGTAAGTAGTAGGCTCATCTCTTTACTTCTAGTTTCAATACAATTATGATGCTGGATTATTATTTTGATTGAATTCTATTCTCGTAAAGTGCGCGAGGCAGCCACAGGGGACGAATCTATGTGGGTTCTACGTTTGCGAGTTCGTTCGCACGTTTACCAGTGAGCTGAATGATTATAGAGTCGATGTAAGCAATACATTCATAACATTATTTTTATTACCGTCACTTTTTATTATCATGATTGATATTCATATTGATCTCCTGTTCTTATATAGTTCGAGAAAATGCGGGATCAGCTCCTACCACAGCAACGCGTAGTAGCAATTGCTGAAGAACTGGCAGGATTCTTGATGAACGAGATGATAGATGACGCCGGAGAATTTAGTGTGAATATGCGCCGATGATCCCCGACCGTGTAATTGAATAGACGGGCTCTAGTCCCGATAATTATGAACTATCATGTATATATTTGTATGATCGATCTTAAGAGAAGTTATCTTATGTATGCACGAACATGTACGGTATGTGGTAGCGTAGAAAACTATTTTGAAATGAAAAAAAAGAATACAAATTAAATTCTCTGCCCGACAGAGAAAGTGCCTAAAATTCTGCCGCGGCAGGGAACCATTTGTCCCGGTTCGTATCCAACGCCCGCAGAGACAGCCACGTGGATGCCCATTGGTCCCGGCTGGTAAGATGGCCGGGACTAATGGGTGGGCCTTTAGTCCCGCCCCTCCAGTCCCGGTTACCAGGACCGGGACTAAAGCCCCTTACGGACCGGGACTGGAGGCCCGTTTTCCACTAGTGATACGACCATGTTGAGGAGACAGAATATCGACGTCGAATTTGTAGGTTTGAGAAGCATGAGGAACATGGCCACCATCAGACCAGGCTATGCCTCTGCAGCCTCGGCGCAGGACTGCTGTTCGAGAGAATGCCTAAGAGGCGCTGCAACATGGGTAACAAGAAAGCGGCTGTGTCTGGTGGCGAGGACCTCTTGAGCGCGCTCCTGGAAGATGTAATCCAGCATCCATTGTCGTTCTTGCCCTCCCGTGAAGCAGTGCAGACATGTGTCCTCACCGCCCGCTGGCGCAATCTCTTGCCGTCCCTTCGTATTGATATGGAAGATGATAAGCCCGACAGTGCTAATTTCGTGAATAGCCTGCTTCGCTGCCAGTGACCGAACACCTCTGCATGAATGCGAGATCCTTTTGGTTGATGTTGATAATATGAATTTTTTAGTCTCACTGAGATGCTGAGCGGTGGCTCCATTATGCGGTTTCGTGCAAATGATTTTAGCCATCTCCCAAAACGTATACGCTGTGGTGGAAACTATGCATCTCAAAGGGAAGAGGATGTTAGTTCTAATCTTGATTTGTATCTGCATATTTATGTTCAGTTTTGCTTATAGTTAGGTGATCATGTATTCATGTAGCTTGCCGTGCTGCTAGTACGTGAGTTCGGGTTCAGAAGGTGCTGCATGGCGAGATGCCGGAGACAGTTGTGAGATGCGACTCATGGCGAGATGCCGGAGACAGTTGTCAGATGCGACTCATGGCGAGATGCCGAGGACCGTGTGATACGGTGCTGCATGTACAAAAGCTGGAGTAAGATTTGCTGCATGAGAGCTAGCCGAGTGCTGTATGAGAGCTAGCCGGCAGCGGGCATGGTCCTCCTCTGGACTGTAGAGCATGGCTTTGAGCGACGTGGTGGACCATACCCAGCGCGCCTGCGTGCCCACGGCGGCCGCTGTTGCCTCGGCATGGCGAGTGATGAGGGCGGCGCTAGCTTGGGTCAAGCGGCGACGACACGGTACATGGCAGGGCATCTGGCATATGCGGTTGTAGGTTGCTCTACGGCGCGACCACTAGCGATGGCGGCGATAGGTGGGAGACACGGCGGTCCTGGTGCGGTAGCGCGAAGGAAAAAACTTTACGGGCTAGGTCTGGGCCCGAGCGGGCCAGAACAGGGCCCAGTGGGTTTCTACCGCTTGGCCCGGTTAGTAACTGCCTCCAGCGGTGGAGGGCGGACCCTATGATGGGCTACTGCGTGCCATGTCCAACAGCTGATCCGTCACTGACCTACCTTGCCTAAGTTGACTGCCCTCCCATATGATGCTTGTCGTTTCTTGGTCTTGAGCTCACGAACGCTGGGGTGAGCGGCTCCAGAAGGTGGATCGTGGTGGTTCTACGGCGGGAAATTTGGCGATGATGATGGTCACTTCCTTTGGTTCACATGGATCACACGACGAGGGTTTCTGGTGGGCAAGGTCATCTCCCACATCGTGTTTTGAAGGTCGGGCTTGCGGATAAAGTGTAGCCGCGGGTGGGGGTGGATGATGGTTTTCCTAGGTGAAAGCTCCACGTTTCGATGCCAACGGCGGCGACGCCTGCGGGTGGCATTACTCTCTTGGGGGAGGCACTGTGGATACCTTATCTGCGCAGGCTCTAGGTGAAAACCCTTAACCGTTGGCCTCAGAGACGGCGGTGCGTCGCGTCATTACCCTCTTATGGGCGTCATCTTGGAGCTCTATTTCCATCGGTCTTGTTCATGTCACACTAGTATAGAACAGGGTGTTGAACACACCTGGTTCGGGCTATCACACACGGCATTTTCAACCTTCTCTACTGAAGGGTGGCCGATGAAGGTTTACAACGCATAACGAAAAACATAAACTCAACAATAAAACATTGGATCCTCGAGTGATCTGTTTTTCTTGAAGTTGTTTTATACGAGTAAGAATTCCGAGGGTCCTTGTGCTATGACCAGACAAATGGGTGTGGCTATGTGTTAAGCTCTCGCCTTTTAATGCTCACAATCTGGCCTCCGATTACTGTAGAGATGAATCCAGTGACTTAACTTTGATTTATATTTATATTTATATTTTGGAACAACAGTTCTTACAAGTTTAGCGAAAGAAACAAAACAAGAAAAAACAATACAAAAGCAGGGCACGCCTCGTCACAAAACTCTGGCACAAGTTGTAAATGAATATGTATTTTTACCCAGCTGTGAAGGAGCACAAATCAAATTACTAGAACTTATTCATCAGGTACTAGTGCTTGAAACAAACTGAATTCCTGGTTTCCAAATGGTCCAGCATACTAATGCCCTTTCACCGCGAGCTGTAAACGAACAACATCATCTGTTAGAGAGACGAGATTTCAAATGCACTAAGTAGTATGAGAAATGCAAAATGCAAAAAAGAAAAGAAGCAAAACTGAACATGACAAATACAGTGGCCAACTATGATCATTGGTTAATCAAAGAAAGACAGAGAAAGAGAGAAAAACAGACAGAGAGAGAAAGACTGGCTGAACATACCATAACAATTCACAACCACCTACTATTCTAATATTGAAGATGATAGTTGGATGTGTTGTAACTTTGCCCTAGCTAACTAATGAATTTTCTTACCAAACTAGATGTCGAAACGACTCACGTTGTGATGATCTTTCTATGTTTCTTCCTGTAACAACATAGTAACTCCGAACAGCATGTGCTCCCATCCCATGGGTCGATGCATGCATTAAACCAAACACATCCTTCCTTTATAAAGGAACATAACGTGGAGATCACATATAACCTAGAGTGAGTTTTAGGCTTCATACGACCATGTTGACGAGACAAAATAGCAACTGTGAATTAGTAGGCGTGAGGGGCATGAGGAACATGGCGACCATCAGACTCAGATCCATTTACTTCCCAAAGATAAATCAGTGCTAGATTTGGTTCCTTAATCTGTATATGTTGCGATTCTGGTGGCGAGATTTCTCCATGCTAGTCACAAGGTGCAACATCCTTGCTTTTTTGTAAGCCGTACTACGTTCGTAAATCAACAAACCTTGGTGTGCTAGATGCCAATCTTGAAGAAATACCATCCGAACAAAAATACGTAGCACCGCAAAGACACCAACTACATGGAATGCAACATCATATTACAGTTTCACGGTGCACACACAATATTGCCCCTAATTTCTAGGATGCATTGTCCTCAGCAAAATACGCAAGTCAGCCATGGTACCTCCGGTGCCATTCACTACAGGAAAATTGTACAAGGCTGGCGTAGACCCAAATGCCGTTGACGTCGGTCTAGGCCAGACTGAGCCATCGGTGTCTCTCTATCGTCAGCCTAGCCCATGTGGGGCCCACTTGGACCGGTAACGGCCATTAGCGGTGCCAGCTGCTACACCGACGGCAATGCCATCAGCACAACTTGGCACATGGCGGCCCAGCTAGACTCTATGCCGACGGCCAAGCCGTCAGTCCAGCCCAGCAACCCGTGACCAAATGGTCACCTCTACGCCGACGACATTGCCGTCGGCATAGGGGCCGCTAATTTTTTTAATTTTTTCCTGGGCTCGTTTCCTGCATAATTCAAAGCAAAATTCACAGAAAAAGGAAGCACAGACATACATATAGTATCATCATCAAGTGCATACAAAATAGTATCATCATCATCAAGTGCATATAAAGTAGTAGTATCATCATCATCAAGTGCATACAAAGCCCTAGAGCCCGACATGTAACTCTAGCCCGAGAACCCTACACCTAGCTCTAGTTCGAGAACCCGAGATCTCCCGGCCCGAAGTTAGGTGACCTATGTCGAGGTACTGTATAATCACCAACGGAAGCAGGACTAGGCGTGGCACGAGAAGAAGCACCGGGAGAAGGAACACCGGTATGCAGCGGTGTGATCTCGCACGACGAACCCGACGTGGGAGAAGCACGACCAAAGTGTTGGTTCCTGGAACATCCCGTTCCCTATATGTTTGAGCAAGAGTTAGCAAATTGTGAGGCACGTTGTCCTAGATAGGAGCAAGTATATCCAAGTGTACAGGAAAGTGGTAACAAGTTATTTGGCAAAAGAACTTACCGGAGTCCTTGCGTAGTAGGTGCGAGTGAATTCTTCCCTCAATGGGAACACTGGCAGCTGTCCCGGCGTAGGTGGTCGTTCTGGTATCGAATCCTGCTCCCTAGTGGCCATAAACTTCTTAAATGATTGCAAGATAGTTTAGTGTCATGTGTTGCAGAAATAAAGGTTTAAACTAGCTAGGGGAGTGGGACTTGTCATCTTTTGCAAAAAAGAAAGGTTGAAACTTACATCACCGATCACATCTTAGTACTCATCGTAGGCCTCTCTCCTCAGCTGCCAGCCTGCCATGCCTGAATGGCCACCTCATATTCTGGATGAGCAGAATCGTAGGCCGCGTGGAGCTCAGGCTATAATTTCAAAAATAATGAATCTCGTCAACTTAGCCATTCAGGAACGAATGTCGGAAAGATGATCAAAATGATAAAAACTTACATTCAGGAAGTTTATGACCAGGAAACCATTGCTAACCTTGAAAGAGAGATGAAAGGTGGGGCGTTATATCCTTCTGCAGCACGACATGTTTCACCAGATCCCTCTACCGTTTCAGGTTTGTCCTGCACCCCTCTTCTACGAACACATACTTCCTATCTAGGGCCCGTAATTGCTTTATTTGATGTCTGTTTAGAAGCTTTTAGGATGATAGCTTTCACATAAAGGGCTTGTTATAGTTTTGGTGTATGTAACCTAACCTATGCCATTTTGATCATGTTATTATTTCCTTCTTCTTTTGATTTGATAAATCATAGTGGTAGTAGCGATATGGTAATGCCTATGGGCTGGTAACTTTGGAATTTCTAAACAGATTGCTAGTCTATAGAGGAAATATAATGCCAAAGTTACTATGCCACCACTAAGACTGATTTAGTAATTTCTAGACTAAAATCCTTTTTATCTATCAGATCCACAGAATCTTTGTTATATGTATGCATAAACTAGAAATTTATTTATTTATGATGAATTTAGCTTTTTCCCTGCAGTATATGGATTAATTCTCTATGTTACACTATACATTTGCAAATTGCTCTTATGATGGATTTCATCTAGCCATTTACCTTATGCTTGTTGGAGGTAAACCTAAGCAAGTTTCATGAATATATTCCCAGGATCTGCAAAGCCGCCCTCAAAATGGTCCTGTTTTCCGCTAGAGAAGGAGAATGCAACTTATCCTTTTTTTGAATGCGACAAAAGCTTTGCCTTTATATTGATAAATTAGGAGAAAACATGCTAGCCTAAGCCAAAATAAAATAAAAACCCTAAGGGGAAAGCCTAACTTGTTGTAATCTCTCCAAGATGCTTAGCACCAACTAAAATCCAATTCTTCCTTTCGTCCTTGATCTTCTAAACGAGTACCTCCGGCGTTATAAATTTGTTATTGAAGACCCGGGCATTCCTTTCTTTCCAGATCTCCCAGGTGATGAGTGTAACTGCTGACTTTAGACCTTTGGGGCACGCTGTAAAGGAATTAATGGCAGCCTTCCAGTAGTTTAGGACTGTAGGTCGGCCTGAGCCAATGCTCTGGACCAGGAAAGGGTAGCCCAACCAATAGGATGCAGCCTGCTAGATTCTTTTGGAGTGTTCTTTTGGAGTAGCGGCATTCAAAGAGGATGTGTTTGGCAGTCTCGGCATGGCACATACATAGCTAACAAACTAGCTGATGTGTCCAACCCCGCTTGGCCAGATGATCAGAGGTCCAAAGTCTATTTTGCACGGCGAGCTAAGCAAAGAAACGACATTTGTGGGGAGAGGGCACACCTTCCAAACCAGCTTATCAAAAGAGCAAGGAATGGACCCCAAGAAATGCGCATTGTATGCTGATGTTGAGGAATAAGCTCCCGATGGGTTCGAATGATGGTGTCCTCGATGCCTGGCGTTAGCGTAATGTCTTGCAAATTTCCTCAAAGGTCAACAAACTACGAGATGTGGTCAATAGTGAAGTTCTCCACTTTAATGTCCAAGATCCACTGGTTGTTCCGAAGAGTGTCATGGATAAATCATTTTTTCCTCTTGGAGGCCCCAAAGATGAGGGGTGCCAAAGCCTTAGGCGTGGATCCGTGCAGCTAGGTGGAATTACAAAAGGACGTTTTCATCCCATCTCCAATGCTGACTTTTGTTGCTGCGTTAAAAAGCTCCCTATCCATGTCATCATTTGGGCTTTCCATTCCGGGCCAGAGCTTCTCAGGAGCTGTCCATTCGAGCCAAATCCACTGGAGATGCAGGGCCCTAGCAAACTTTTCCAGGTCAAGGATCCCTAAGCCTCCAAGCTTTTTTGGACGACAAACTTTTACCCAACACACTTTGCATTTTCCACCACTGATGGAGGCCTTGCAAGCCCATAGCATCCCTCTTCTAATCTTGTCAAAATATTTCAGTGTTCCCTTATCCGCTTTGATTGCCATGAGCAGAAAAATTAGTAGGGTCGTAAGTACAAATTTCACCAAAGCTGTGCAGCCGGCCACATTGAGGAATCGGCTTTCCAAGGGTTGAGTCTGGAGGCAACCTTTTCGATGATGGGTTGAAGGTCAATGCGACGCAGACGTTCGAGGGTCAAAGGGCTCCCAAGATACTTAATTGGGAACTACGACGGCGAAGCCTGGAAATCCAGCAGAATGGCTTCAAGGTAAATATCAGAGCACCGAATAGGCACGACCAAGCTCTTCTCCACATTATTTACTAGCCCAGTGACCTCCCCAAAGTTATGGAGGATGGATGACAGGTTCGTGACGTCCTGCGCCTCCGGGGCCAAGAAGATGAGAGTCGTCAGCACAGAGAGAAATACGAGATTTCAAGAAACTACTAGGTAGTTGTTGGAGGAGTCCAGCCTCAGTTGCCAATTCCATAATTTTTTGTAAGGGGTCGATTGCCAAGTCGAAGAGGAGCGGCGAGAGCGGGCCCCCTGCCTCAGGCACGCCCATGGGGGATATCTTTGCATGGATGGCCATTTAGAAGAACACTTGATGTGGTGGAGGAGAAAATCAAGGCAACCCAAGCCTGCCACCTTGGAGGGAAACCCCTGCACTACATGAGGTCGAGGATATAATCCCAGCGCATAGAGTCGAAAGCTTTGGCAATATCCAGCTTGACTAGGAGAGCCGAAGTGCGCGTCTTGTGGAGCTTATGGGCAACATTTCTGGCATATATGATATTGTCATGGATGCTGTAGGACTTGATGAAAGCACTCTGGCTGCTAAAAATAATACCATCCATCTTTGGCCATAGTCGGAGAGCCATTGCCTTGGCGATGATTTTAGGTATCAAATGAATTAAGCTGATAGGCCTAAAATCAGCCACACATTCTGCACCCTCCTTCTTGGGAAGCAAAACAATGTTTGCCGAGTTGATGACGTGGAGGTTGTTTACTGAAAGCTCAGAGAACCCATTAATGACACTCATGATGTCATCATTCACAATGTCCTAGCAAGCATGAAAGAAAGCCCCAGTGAAGCCATCAGGTCATGGAGCCTTGTCAGGAGGCATAACATGAATAGAAGATTTAATCTCTTCGTTAGAAAAAGGGAGACCAAGATCCTCCAGGTCCTCGGTGCCAGGGTCAATAGCTTCCTAGTTGAAATCCAGGGGCGAACCCTAGGCTGGCCCAAAACAGCAGAGAATGTGATCATGAATGAGTTGCTCTTTCTCTTCGTGTGAGGTGTCCCAACCATTGTTACACTTTAATCTTTGAATTGTATTCTTCTGACGCCGGGCATTGACGCGAAGGTGGAAGAATTTTGTGTTTGCATCATCTTCCTTTAGGTAAGAGATTCTTGATGCCTGCTGCTTCTTCTGCACCCCAATCGGTGCTTTTTGCACAATTTGCAGCAAACCAACTTCCTGCCGGTGTTTACCCTCTTCTAGGCCAATCTATATTTCTAGGATCCTTGCCAGTGCAACCATCTTTACTTCCCCTTGCGCTTCCTCAAAGTGCTGCTCCAGCTACTACAAATGATCCAAATCCACCTCCTTATACACTATTCCCCCTGGCCTCATTCTAGGAATGGTCTGGAAGATGCAAATTGGGAGTGGAGTGCCATATTCTCCCTTGAGCCTACTAGACATCCCCACGGTCATCCCACCATCAACAGTTTCAGAGTCGGACATCCTTGACCGTGTAACAAAGTTCTTCAAGGAGATTGGAGAGGTAAACCCATCAGAAGGTCTAATGAAGCATGGGGAGCCCAATGATTATGATGACTATGAGAGGGAGCTTCCCGCTCGCAAGGGAGGTGCGTGCATTCCTCCCCCTGCTAGCTTGCATGTAAACCCTGAGACGGGGATGCGTGCTGACGGCACGTTTGATAGCAAACCGGGGTCAAGCGGCCGGCCAGGCCTCGGAGCCTCAGCCGACCCAAATGAGGAGAGCCACCAGTATGGTGATCGCAAACAGAGGAGCAGCAATTACCATTCTTCCATGAGTTCTCGCTCATTAGCACCAAGGTGAAAAGGGCAGAAACGCGACAAGCTTCCTTTCGGTTTTTGTCTGCTGAGAGCGAAAATGGTCGCCTTTATGAGTGTACCTTAGTAGTAGACAGAACTGGACTATCATATGATTGTACAATGTAACATTTATATTTTCGCGGAGAACTTGAACTGCAGCTTCTTATTTTGGGGAGTAGCATGTTAGTTGCAAATGATGTTTGTTTCATAGATGTGATCTGATTTTTGTTCCGTAGCTGCAAATGTAGAACTTAGTCCAGATAAAAAATGCAAGTGATGGAGCCTCCTTCAGTCCTCATCATTTGGTGTGGGTTTTCTAACGAGACTAGCCTGAGATTTTATATCTTGTTTTATCAAATTTTATGATTCGGACCATTATAACAGTCGAGCTGATAGCAAAACAAGATACATTAAGCAAGGGACTTTATTCCAAATCTGAATATTCCAGGTGAAAATTTACATGTACTTCAGGTACAATGTGTAGATTTTTTTTCTTGAATACCCAGGTATAAGGTTACACGGCATATTAGGTTCAGCGAAGGTAGTGGAGAAATTTCTTGTGATTGTGAGCAAGCAGAATTGCTTGACCCGTTCAATTAACTTCAACTTCAAACTTTAACTCCTGGGTTCCAAAATTTACACGTACTTATGGGACAATGTGACCATCCCCTAAGCTCCTGCCTTGACTTTGATTTTTATTTATTTTTGGAACAATAGTTGTAACAAGTTTTAGTGAAAGAAACGAAACAAGAAAAAAGAAATATGTACAAAAGCAGGGCGTGCCTCGTCACAAATCTCTGGCACAAGTTTTGAACAAATTACCACTCAGACACAAGCACACGCCTGAACTTGAGAATCAGCGTCGTCCCGCGAAATAGAAGCGGCTTCAGCCTGCTATTCTCCTTCCAGCCCCGATATCTATCCACAATTTCCTGCATAGGCTCCGACAATTTCATGTCTTCTTGTGCATCGTTACCCCTTCCTCAAAGATTACCCAGCCGTGAAGGTGTACCAGTGAAATCAGTACAGCAGAAAATATTCAGATACTTAGTGCTTGAAACAAATTAAACTGAATTTCTGGTTTTCTAAAATGGTGCCATTTCACCGCTAGCTGTACGAACAACACCAGCTGTTGGAGAGACATACGTGATTTTCAAATGCAGTAGGTAACTATGACAAATGCAGAAAAGAAAAGAAGCAAATCTGAACATGACAAATACAGTAGTCAACTATGAGTATTCGCCAATCAAAGAAGAACTGAGAGAAAGAGAGAAAAACAGACAGAGAGAGAAAGAGTGGCTGAACAAAATGGCTTATGGCCATCCCTCAGCGCAAATCGGACAAGGAGAAGGCGAGAACATACAATCACATCCACCTACTCCCTTTAAAAAACTTTGCCCTGGCTAACAAATAACTAATGAATTTTCTTACCAAACTAGATGTCAAAGCGATGCAGGTTTAATTGTGATGACCTTTTTATGTTGCTTCTTGTAATAACATACGGTGGTGATTTTGCGGGCTTTGAACAGCACTTGTTCCGATGGGTCGATGCGTGCATTAAACCAGAAAGCCACTCCTCTTTTATAAAGGAGCATGAACGTGGAGAGCGCATATATACACAACCTAGCTAGAGCGAGTTCTAGACTTCATATGTCCATGTTGATGAGAGAAAATAGCTACAGTGAGTTAGTAGGCGTGGGAGGCATGAGGAACATGGAGACCATCAGACTCGGATCCATTTACAGCCCAATGATGAATCTGTGCAAGATTGGTTCCTAAGTCCGTATACGTTGCGGTTTTGGTGACGTGATTTCTGCATGTTTGTCGCAAAGAGGCAGAACCTTGCTTTTTTGTAAGCGGCTCCGCGTTGATGTCTCGATAAATCTTGGCGTGCTAGATGCCTAGGCTGGAAGAAATACCTTCCACAATCTCATCTCAGAAGTGAAGTGCGTATCACCGCAAATGCACACCACTGTTGACCCACAAACACAGATTCAGATTACGGACCAACAGAGTGTCTCCCGGGCCCCGCGTATGCCTCGGCGTCTTGTTCCACACCCGGATTATTGCAATGCAACGTTGCAAGTTCATAAGTGAGCATCCAGCTTCGCACGTTTCCTTGAAAGAATTCAGCAATGAGAATTTGAGCTTACACGCGAAACTGAGCTAGGAAGTGGTCTTATATGCCTCCTAACCAGTTTGAGCTGAATAGAAGGAAGTGGTTATCAATATGGACTAGCCCTGTTCTTGGCGAGCCGGCCGCCGGAGACAAGGAGAGGACGGTGGTCGGGGTTATGTAGGTGGCTGCATACGTACGTGGCCAGGACACGAACATCGTATAGGATACATGGGTTTAATGGTTTAGATCTAGATCTAGAACGGCCAGCCTAACAAAACCATATAATTAACCAATTAATACAAATGACGAGATTACCCTTTTAAAGAATTTGGGGAGGAGGGTTGTACGGGAGCAAAGCTCTTGGGGATCTTAACCTGTAATAATAATCAGAGGTAAAAGGGAATACTAGAATACAATGCGATATGAAAATTCGTGTATCGATCAGTAGCCTCACACCGTCCTAGTCAAGTTCGAAGATACCGACAGATGCTAACAAATAAATGTGCCTGTTCAGCAACCAATAGAGATCATCACTGGCTAACATCTCATAAATTTACAAAGAGAACTTCAATTTGGAGGGGGTATGGTGAATCCAAGTGTTCAAGGTGAGGTAAATGTTCCAGATTAGAAGTATCCTAAGAACCCTTCCAATGAAGTAAGGATGTGAATGTGATAAGTGTATTTTACTTTTGATCTCATCGTCCAAAACCAATTATTAAAAAAACTTGAGAATGAAAAATAAAAACTAATTGAGGAATCTATCAGACCTTCCTTTCAATGACATGATCACCACAGTGCATGCTCTCCATGTCAAAGTTTCGCACCATTTAGATCCCAAAATCACAATAAACTAAATAAAATTACCATGTGAATATATATGTGGCGTTTCCAGGATTAGTTAGAATTGATCACGTTACCAATCAGGATAACAACCAAGAAGTCTACCCAAGACGCCTTCCAAGGGAAACATGATAAATAAATCTTCCATTCTGTATTTCTGATGCATGTTATGTCAGCGTTGCCACGTGAGATGTCTTGGTTAGACAAAGTGAGTAATCCCCACCCATAAATTTGGTTGGGTCTCTTCTTTTAGAATGTTGTAGGAATATCGTGTTGGGACTGGCTGTACGTCTGCTTCCTTGGTCGCGTTTTTCTTCGAAATGAAGGTGTGACCACCGGCCTATGCATCAAAAAGATACACACGGCCTGCTTTATTTATTATTCAACGAAACCTTACAAAGAGAATATGAAGATCAATCGAAGACACCTCTCTAAAACAACTTGATGAAGGGGTGGTCATGTCAGAACACTCTAACTGTACACCAACGCACATCATCAATATACCGGAGGTCCCAAAACCGCCCCACGAGGAGTTAGGAGCACAAACCAGTCCAGCTGATCTGTAGCGCACACCATCGTGCACGCTCAATCTTCTGCTGCCGCCGTCTTCTGCCAATCCATCTCCAGGAGAGATCAATGCAATGACCTTATGAGGCCTGTCATCGACGCTGCCATAACGCCAGACGGCACCACCGCCCTACGCACGTCCATCAACAAACACGTGTGATCTCCACCAAGACCTCTCGGCGCCATGCCGCTGAGTCTCGCCACCCGATGCAGCTAGAGACCTCCAGAAGATATGTCGTAGCACCTACCGCACTAGGCATGACTAAGCATAGCACCTGGCGGTTAGGCATGACTTGACATCTCCACTAGAGTCTCAGTGCAAGATGAAGCCACTCCACCAGCAGCCTTTGCCATCCAGCGCTGCTCCACATGCAATGCTCCCAAGAGAGAATACGACACAAAAGCGTTGCCATCGCTTGATCCGAAGAACCAGATTAGGGTTTCCCCCAGAGCTACTGCAGTGGCCTGACCTCCAGCTGACGTCTGTTCCAAAAACGATGCCCTCAAGAGGGGAATCGACGCCAAGCGCCGCCATCATCCGACCCGGTAGAGCCAGATCTGGGGTTTCCTCCAGAACAACACGAGTGAAGTGACGACACCAGCGAAGACGATGCCTCCAACAAGGTAGCGACACCGAGTGACACCGCCATCGTCCGCCAAGATCATAGTCAAGGCTCGGTTTTCACCGGCTGCCATGTCCCCTCCATACCCGACGTCGTCTAGAAAATCACCACCGGAGATTGGTGTGAGATCCCGAGATCCTCCACACCAGGTCCCAACATGGCCAAGCACCTCCAGCGGAGGAAGTCACCGCAGCCAAGCCCAGGGCCGCCGCCCCGGCGCCCAGATGACGTGTTGGCGCCGCTACCTTCATCGCCGATGCAGAGGACAAGATCGACCACCGCCACTGCGACTCAGGCCGCCATCCCCACACTGCTCCAATATCAGAGGTGGAGAGGGCACCGCCTCCCATCCTTGACTGCAACCAGCAGGCACCCTGCCGCCGCCACGCCGTGCAGCCTTTAGCCGGCGACGCCTCCGGTGGCGGCGAACGGGAGAGTGGCGTGGGGGGAGGGGCTCGAGGGTGGGGCGGCGCAGCGCCGCCGCCGCTCGGGGGTAGGGTTCAATACGTTTCTATTTTTACAGATTTGTTCGCTTTTTTGGTCGTGTGGGATCATGTTTGGGAGTAGCCTGCTCGTTTCATGACTTCATGAGGTTGTGTCTTGGGTTGCCTTCCATGCCAAATTGGTAACGGTTTTCTCTATAAATTAATCACACAACTTTCTTCTTCTTGATTAACTTTTTAGGGCATATACTTCAAAATAAATTGGGTTTTATTTACAACTTTTAGTGTCTGTTGAGTGCTTAACCTGCGAACTTGCTTATGATTAATTTCTTTTTTGATAAAGGGAATATATTAATATCAAGATAATACTAAATAAAACCGGTGATACCTTCGATCCGGATTATGGATGTAGTATAGCTTCTTTTTTCCTAGTAGACCTAGGTTATCGAATCGTCGGGAAGTGAATGTGTAGTGAAGTTATTTTAACGGACCTTCGGGAGTTTTACAATTCCTTCTGTGTTTTCATCGGACCAGTAGTTTGCGTATTTTTGTTGTTGTCGATGATGCAAGAGAGGGCCTAGGGCATTCGGTTCCACCTGTAGCTATGCAAAACATCTAATAGAAATTAAAGATAGAAATAAAGCATGCGTGTACTTGTTAGAGCAAGATAAATTATATGTGGGCAGTGCATCCATAATTGCTATTGCCTCCGCAACCGCTTATAGCAATAACCTACTAGTCTCATCCATAGAAGAAAGAGAACTAATGATATGCATAGTGATGTCACTGTTAATCCCAAGCAAATCCCTCACATACAGCCGTACTACCCCTTCTGTCACTGGGGTTCCTAACCTGCAGATCAGTCATCACTCATATTCCCTATACCTGGCTCAACCCTCGGGGTCTTGGGTACCTAAAAAGTCCTTGGATTGAGGCAAGAGAGGATACAATAATCATCATGTCATACAAACTAATACACGATCCCATCTATGATAATTCACATGCACAGTTGCTACATGGCTACGCCGAAGCTCTTAGCCCAAAGAGAATTACTCACACATAGAGATGAGATCAACAATCGCAAATATTGTAATAAAAATCATAAGATTGATAGTAATAGTCTTACAATGTCGCCAATCAGAGAAGAGATCTACTATTACAAGTGGTGGAATATGGCTATGGAGATGGAGAAGGGTTTGGAAATCTGGAGGCGGCTGGTGATCTGTGGCAGAGACTTCTGGATGGTGCGAACTCTATTTTTTCGTCGCCCGAGGCTTCTTTATATAGGGGTCCCTTCACGAAAGTTGTTCTATTTGACCTAACGGTGGCGACGCCAACTATACGACTGGAGCTATATGGTTGGAATTTTTGCCCCGGCCATATAGTTGGTCGTTATGGCGTCTGCCTCCGATGTAAGGCTCCTGGTTTTCTTCTGGTAGTTGGAAATCTCGTATCTTTAACTTTAATGTAGTGATTCCCTCTTTTAAACGACATTATCTGCGCAGGAAAATACAAAAGAAAGGATTACATACCCCTCTGAATATTAGCATTAGTGGCAGGGTTTAGAGAGATAGTTCATCAAGAATATGACTAATATCCAGTTTAAATATGGACATTAGATGGCTATATTTCAGAGCCATCAACCTCCCCAAGCTTAAACTTGATCGTCTTGAGCAAGAAAACCAAAAACAAAAAGCAACTCATCATTTAAACTGAAATAATGAGATGGTGATCTTACTCATGATTAGTAGTCTCATATTTCCTCCACTTCATAAATCGGAAAAACTTCAACATAGACAGAGTAATGGCAAGCATATCATACGGGTTTCATGCATCTTCTTCATACGTGAGGACACAAAAACCAAGGGAAAGAGGCTAAGGAGATAAGTTCCTATGGAGATCGGGAGCAATAGTGAGCAAGGCAATGAGATCAAGATCGTCCCTATGGAGTTCCTCGATGCCGACAATGAACGTCGGAAGAGGGAGTTGAAAGCCCTCAAGCTGAAGATTTAAGAGATGGACAAGGAAACACCGGGGACACCCAAACATCTTCGGTTGCTGCGACTTTATCTTGATAAACTTGATGAAGATATTAAGCAGACAACCAAATCAGGTTTTTCTATGAGTTTTAAGGCGATACAAACCCTTCAAGGTACAATGAGCTCATTAAAGAACAAGTGAAAGCGCTGGAGAGGAATAATCTTTTCTACAAGCTGCGTGTTGAAGAATTAGAGGTTGTCAATCAATCCCTCCGTCTTAGGATAGCCCGTGAAGAGAAGATACCATGTGTCATGGTGCCATAGTGATCTACAATAATCATGGTATCAAATAATTGCAAGGGATTATTTGATCCCGCCTGGCTTGATTCCAAGCTTGGGGAGATCTTTAAGACCTTGTAATCTATCTTATAAGTTTTACATTACTATTTTAGTTTTGCATTAGTTCAAGCTTAGAAATAAAGTATGCATCATTCGAATTCCCTTAAGGAATAGTCGATCTCATTTGTGAAATTCCGAGTTTATTATCATATATGGAGCATTATTCAGTTTGTGCTTGTCCTATTGGATATATGAATGGCTTGAGTATAATTTTACTTGCACTTGATGATAGCAATAGGAGACTTCCACACCATTGGTATTAATGGAACATACAAAGATAATTTGGTCAATATGTTGTAAGTACATGGTTTGATTTATAAAGAAAAAAATATCTAATCAATTAAATTGAGAAAGTAACAATGGAAAATCAAAAGTGCTATCAAATTAGAGTGAGAACAAGACGAGGTAGAATATGCAAGCTATAAAGATTGCTTCATATGCAATTGGAATCTCGTAATTGAGATCGTTAAACTTTGAATTCCTACATGAAGAGGAATGTATGGCTAACTCCTTTGTACAACACTTAAACAAAAGTGTGGAGCAAATAGGCATACACCACTATACTGTAGTAAGACAAAGAGACGTTTTGAGATTTTGAATCCCAAGTGAATATGTTAATCCTAAAACACTTAGGACTACCTCGCTAAATCATTCGGTCGAACCGAATACTTTTACATCATGTTGAGATTCATATTTTGTGAACTATTGATCACTAAGGTGTGGAAGCCTTCTAATTTTATCCGGATAGTTCAAGTAAGGTACTATTCATGAACTTATACATATGTATCATATATGATAAACACATGCTGCAACTGCCTCATTTATTTTATCGACTCAGCTTCATGAATGTGAGGATCACATCTGAAAGGACATTTACTGTCATAATCACTTTTGGTGTTCGTTAACAACTAGTAGACCCTTTTATAGTTTTCTATTGTCTACAGGTTGATATTCTACAAAGGAAAAAGGACCATTGGCCTGCGGATCATTCCATGCATGTCCTCTTATATCTTGGGGATTCAAGACCGGAGTCTCCGGTCTACACAGACCAGAGTCTCCGGAGTTGTCCGGAGTTTCCCCAGGAGTTTCCGGAGTGGCCTCTGTTTTCATGCCCAGGTCAGCTAGTAAGGTGGTCCGGAGTTTGGTCCGGAGGTTGGTCCGGAGTCTCTGATGGCTCAATGTACGGCGCCCAGAAAAATGCTTGATGGTGGTGTTGATGTAGAGCTCGTTGGGAACCCCAAGAGGAAGGTATGATGAGCACAGCAGCAAGTTTCCCTCAGTTATGAAATCAAGGTTTAATCGAACCAGTAGGAGCAAGGAAACACCTCAAAGGTGTTACTAGCTGAGCTTGGCAGGGCGCACTACCGGTGCTAGTAGCAACGTGGAGACCTGCACAACACAACCACAGAACTTTGTCCCCAACTTGCGATGAGGTTGTCAATCTCACCGTGTTTTGCGGAAAACAAAGGATTAAACGTATCGAATGGAAAGAAGTAAAAGTTTGTAGAAAGAAAACACAAAGCAGAAACAGTTTATAGATTGTATGTAAAGTAAAGGACCGGGATCCATAGTTCACTAGAGGTGGCTCTCCTTAGATTCTTTTCTATGGCATCATGTATTGCTACTAGTTTAAAGGGTATTGTATCTTAGGTTCCTCCCCATTAGGTTCGGTTTTGTTCATCTTTTCTCGTGTACCAACAACATCTACACATGAGCCTAGCATATTGAAACGTTCAAAAACTTTTCTAGCTTCCTTGGCAACATCATAGAACTCCTTAAACAAAGTTTCTAGAATAAAATCCTTCTTTTCAGGATCCTCAATTTCTTTAAGCTTAAGAAACATTACTTGCATTAAGGGGTTGAGGTTAACAAACCTAGCTTCTAACATGTGAATTAAAGAAGCTGCAGCAATCTCATAGTTTGGAGCAAGTTCTACAAGGGATCTATCCTCAGTATCTTCATGTTTGCTAACATGATTAAAGAATTCTTCAACATTGTCTTTCCCAATTATAGAACCACTACCAATTGGAAGGTCTTTCATGGTGAATGTAGGGATCAACATGGTGAGCTAAGGGAGAGGTGAAAACTAAAGGAGACTTAATTTTTTGTGTGTTTTCAAATAAGAAAGCAAAACAAGTAAAACTAATTTTTTTTGTGTTTTTTGAAGAACAAAACAAGCAAACAAAGCAAAAAGAAACTAAGAAAAACAAAAACAACAAAGTAAAGAGATTGGTTATGAGGGGCTCCCCTTGGGAAGATGTCCTTGACTCCCCGGCAACGGCGCCAGAAAAATGCTTGATGGTTCAATGCATGGCGCCCAGAAAAATGCTTGATGGCGGTGTTGATGTAGAGCTCGTTGGGAACCCCAAGAGGAAGGTATGATGAGCACAGCAGAAAGTTTCCCTCAATTATGAAACCAAGGTTTAATCGAACCACTAGGAGCAAGGAAACACCTCAAAGGTGTTACTAGCTGAGCTTGGCAGGGCGCACTACCGGTGCTAGTAGCAACGTGGAGACCTGCACAACACAACCACAGAACTTTGTCCCCAGCTTGCGATGAGGTTGTCAATCTCACCGTGTTTTGCGGAAAACAAAGGATTAAACGTATTGAATGGAAAGAAGTAAAAGTTTGCAGAAAGAAAACACAAAGCAGAAACAGTTTATAGATTGTATGTAAAGTAAAGGACTGGGATCCATAGTTCACTAGAGGTGGCTCTCCTTAGATAGATAACATGTTGGGTGAACAAATTACAGCGGGGCAATTGACAAACACCGAGAAAGAAATACATGCATATACTAATCATCTTGACTCCTTTGAGACTTGATTGGGCATTACAACATAATACATAGACCGCCATCCAACTGAATCTATGACTAATAATCCACCTTCAGGTTATCATCCAAACCCCCTCCAGTATTAAGTTACAAGCAACAAATTATTGCTTTACGAACTGCGTGTAAAGTAAACAATACAATTGTTCTATGAACAAAGGATCGTTGTTTTCTCCATAGTAGCAATAGCACATCTAGTACCTTAGAGATTTCTGTCACTTCCCCACATTACCAGAGGCATGAACCCACTATCGAGCATAAATACTAACTCTTGTAGTTGCTAGCATCTACTTGGCCAAGATAGCTACTATCAACGGAAAGCATGCAAGATCTCAAATAACAAAGACATGATAGAATCAATAATCAATCTGAAATAGCATCTCAATATCCATCGGATCCCCGCAAACACAACATGTATGAATTACAAATAGATGATCTTGATCATGAACGGAGCTCACAAGATCTAAACATGAAAGCACATAGGAGGAGAAACCAGCCTTCTAGCTACTACATGGATCCGTAGTCCAAGGATGAACTACTCACGCATCACACCGGAGGCTTGCATGGTGATGGAGAAGGCCTCCAGGGTGAATTCCCCTCTCCGGCAGGGTGCCGGGAAGAGCTTCAGATCCCCCCTGATCTAGGGACAGAGACGACGGCGGCTACAGACTCTTTCGTGGATTTTTGATCGGGTACTTAGGGTTTTCGTCCCGAGGGCATCTTATAGTCGGAAGGGGAGGCCGAGGGGGTGCCTGGGCTAGCCACACCACCCCCTGGCGCGGGCCAGGCCTGGCCGTGCGGCCAGGTGGTGTGGCCGCCCTCTGGCCCCTCTCCGTCTTTGGCTTTTGTCCCGTCCAGAAAAAATAGGCACTTTGGCTTTTGTCCCGTCCAATTCCGAGAATATTCATTTTCTGACTTTCTTGGAACCAAAAACAGCAGAAAACAGGCAGCTGGCACTGTGGCTCTTGTTAATAGGTTAGGCTAAGAAATCATAATAAAAGTACTCCAAAGTTGGAATAAAACACAAGAAAGTGGATAAAACCAAGCATGGAACATCAAAAATTATAGATACATTTGCAATGTATCAACATCCCCAAGCTTAACTCCTGCTCGTCCTCGAGTAGGTAAGTGATAAAAAGAAATAATTTTTGAGGTGACATGCACCATCAAAACTTGATCAAAGTATTTGCAAAACTCAAAGCTGGGATCATAGTACTTCAATCATAACATGAAAGACAAAGTTCTAGCAATAAGCAAAGAAACTATGATACAACATGAAAAGGCACAAACAAAAGATTCATGAATAACATGCTTTGCAAGACGTTTGTTTGTTTCACATAAAGAAAACATAGCATAATAGTATTCAGCTTGTCCCTCAATAGAGTAGCAAATATAAATGCATAGGACACCTTCAAAGTTCATAAGAGTGACTAGATACAATAGTTTCAAACAATCAATAACAAGTTATGCATCAATCAACTAGTCTTGGGACAATGCACATAGAACTAATAATGGCCACTATGCTCTCAAATTAGTGCATAAAGATAGAAGGTGGAGACTCAATATAATGGTGGAAGAAAAGGCCTTTGTAAAAGAAAGTAGGGATTCAAGTCTCATAAAGAGCTTCCAAAAATTATGGTACTTATAGCTTTCAGCTCTCATTGCCCCTATCATAAGCATCTTGAAGGTGATTAAGGTTAAAGTGACACAACTAAGAGGATATGCTTGACAAGTTATAAACCGAAATCTCATGCCCCTTACTTACGAAGACCGATCCTCATGCTACTCAACTTCAGTCACGAGTAAGCTCTTGGCATTGTAAGTATATGTGTATCATTAAGAACCACCAACGGGGTACCCCTTGCACATGATACGGGAGCTTTCCCATAATCAAAATGACAAGGCAAGCAGACAATGAGCATCTCAGCGATCTTTTTATTCGCTATTTGCACAGGTTTTTATTGAGGATGCATCATAGAGTGCTCACTATGGTGATGCTGCAAGTTTCCACCATGATTAGGCATGGCTTAGGCTAGCGGCCCAGGCGTTTCTCTAACACATATACAAACTCCATGAACTTACAAGTTCCACTTTTATTTCACACCGTTGGGATCCGTAAGCAAAAGAACATAATATCAACGGGGTACAAAGTACAAGTGCAATGTTGAAAGCTTTCCCCATGAAACATGGTTCTACTAATTTCAACTTATAAAGCGCAAGCATATACGCAACAAAGAAGGACCCAATGGTTCAAGTTTATTAGAGGCAATAAAGTAAAGTGTGCCATCAAGTTCGTGAGAGCTTTAATCACTAGTTTTCGTATAACAAGTGGAAGGTAAACAAAAGCATGAATATACTTGGAATAGCATAAGCTAGTAGGTAGGTATGGTGGACTCTTTGTAAAAACTTGGTTTAGGGAGTTGGATGCATCGGTGGAACTCATACTTGGTTGTGGAGTCTAGCAAAAGACTGGGAGCGACAAACTAAGAGAGCAATAATGGCCATAATCATGCAAAGCAACAAAACATCATTGATCAAAGCATAAAGTGATACTACAAGTTGAAAACAAAAGGATCATAAAGGCTATGGTGACTTGAGATAGTCATAACATGGTGTGAGCATGTGCCAAGTCAACCCAAATAAAGCATCAAAGGAGAATACCATTATACTATGCTTTAATATGCTAAAACAATGCATGATTCATCCAAGGCACATTAAGCAATCTCAATTGTTTATAACAAGTCATGATACAGCAAAGAATACTAAGCATAAAGCCAAAACAATATCAAGCATGGCATGACAAAGCATAGGCCACAGTCAAAAACGAGCTCTTTTTACCACATAAGCATAGACTTTCCTACACTTCTCCAAACCAAACCAAACTATTTGTAAACCAAAGTGTGAAAGTGGGGGTCCAGCCAACTTATTCAAAAAACTAAGCAAACCAAGCAAACTAAAAACCAAAACGAAAACGAAAAAGAAGACGCTCCAAGAGAAACACAACTGTGCACGAAACAATAAAAATGAAGCGTTTGGAAGAAACCTGGAATTTTTATTGATGAAGAAGGGGATGCCTTGGGCATCCCCAAGCTTTGACGCTTGTACTTCTTGGATATTTTTGGGGTGACACACGTGGAATCCCCAAGCTTGAGCTTTAGTCCATCCTTCATCTCGTTACTCATTCCATCCATACACCTGAAATTTTTCCTGCATACAAAACTTCACACAATCTCATCAGCAACATTAGTGCACTTTAGATAAATAAGTCTCAAGGTTCAGTTCTAACACCAAATAAACTTCCATTAGAACACTAGCTACTGTATAACTTCCCTCAAAAAGCTCAATTCCCCAAAGGAACTCAAGAAGGAACTAACAAGAAGCAAATGCAGAAAATGGCAGAAATCTGTCAAAACAGACCAGCAGGTAAAGACGAATTTTTTCGAAGACCTTCTGTTGCTCAAATCAACAAGTGTTGAACTAAAGAAAGTTAGATAACAACCTGGGGCAGAAGCACAAACAATTACAGCTCAGTCCGACATACAGAGCTCTCTCAGGAATTTTTACGGTGAAGCACAGAAATCTGTTTCGGGACAGCAACTTTCCCAATCATTACTTCACTCTCATTAGAGGTTACTCTTGGCACAAAAAGCAAAAAAATGGGTAAGGAGAGGTTATTACAGAGGTAATAACTTCCAAGACTCAACTAAAACTCTTGGGTTATCTCCAAACAAGTACTTTTCTTTAACGCGTTTAAGTTAGGCATAAGAACCAAAGAAAGAATCAAGTGTTCTCAAATGAAGAAGCATTAAGATCAATACCAAAAATATTTTCAACAAGGCAAGCTATATCATCCAAATAAGTTCGAGAGGATCCTCTCTTAGTGCTCTTGGGTTCACTATTCTCATCAAAAGGGTTTGCAGGAACAATCCAATCAAGATTCTTTTCTATGGCATCATGTATTGCTACTAGTTTAAAGGGTATTGTATCTTAGGTTCCTCCCCATTAGGTTCGGTTTTGTTCATCTTTTCTCGTGTACCAACAACATCTACACATGAGCCTAGCATATTGAAACGTTCAAAAACTTTTCTAGCTTCCTTGGCAACATCATAGAACTCCTTAAACAAAGTTTCTAGAATAAAATCCTTCTTTTCAGGATCCTCAATTTCTTTAAGCTTAAGAAACATTACTTGCATTAAGGGGTTGAGGTTAACAAACCTAGCTTCTAACATGTGAATTAAAGAAGCTGCAGCAATCTCATAGTTTGGAGCAAGTTCTACAAGGGATCTATCCTCAGTATCTTCATGTTTGCTAACATGATTAAAGAATTCTTCAACATTGTCTTTCCCAATTATAGAACCACTACCAATTGGAAGGTCTTTCATGGTGAATGTAGGGATCAACATGGTGAGCTAAGGGAGCGGTGAAAACTAAAGGAGACTTAATTTTTTGTGTGTTTTCAAATAAGAAAGCAAAACAAGTAAAACTAATTTTTTTTGTGTTTTTTGAAGAACAAAACAAGCAAACAAAGCAAAAAGAAACTAAGAAAAACAAAAACAACAAAGTAAAGAGATTGGTTATGAGGGGCTCCCCTTGGGAAGATGTCCTTGACTCTCCGGCAACGGCGCCAGAAAAATGCTTGATGGCTCAATGCATGGCGCCCAGAAAGATTGGTTGCACAAGGGTTCTATCAAATTGAAGGCATTGATTATGGAGAGACTTATGCTCTCGTGGCCCGCCTTGAGTCCACCTGTATCCTTCTTGCTTATGTGGCACATCATAAATTTAAGTTACAACAAATGGATGTAGAAAGTGCTTTTCTCAATGGTCCATTGCATGAGTTGGTATATGTGAAACAACCCCCGGGATTTGAGGATCCCAACTTTCCAAACCATGTATACAAACTTGATAAGGCACTCTATGGGCTCAAGCAATCCCCACGCACGTGGTATGAGCACCTTAGAGAGTTGTTGTTAGATCGTGGGTTTGAGGTTGGGAAAATCGATCCCACTCTTTTTACCAAGAGGGTCAATGGGGAACTTTCTATGTGCCAAATTTATGTAGATGACATTATCTTTGGCTCTTCTAACAAAGCTTTTAATGATGAATTCTCTAAGCTAATGACTGACAGGTTCAGGATGTCTATGATGGGAGAATTGAGGGTATTTCTTGGTTTTGAGATCAAGCAAGTGAGAGGTGGTACATTCTTCAACCAAGCCAAGTATACTCAAGATATGCTCAAAAGGTTTAACATGAAAGATCTCAATGGATCTCCCACTCCCATGGCAACAAAGACTCATCTTGAACTAAACCCAAATGGTAAAGATGTGGACCAAAAGGTATACCGGTCCATGATTGGCTCTTTGCTTTACCTTGGTGCATCTAGACCCGATATTGTGTTGAGTGTAGGAGTGTGTGCAAGATATCAAGCGGCTCCTAAAGAAAGCCATTTGATGGCAGTCAAGAGAATCTTTTGATATTTGGTTCATACCCCAAACTATGGTATTTGGTATCCTAGGGGCTCAACTTTCTCTCTTTGTGGGTACACGGATTCGGATTGGGCTGGTGACAAGGATGATAGAAAATCAACCTCCGGGGCTTGCCAATTCCTCAGGAGGTCCTTGGTATGTTGGTATTCTAAGAAGCAAAACTATATATCTCTTTCCACCGTCGAAGCCGAGTATGTGGCAGCTGCTAGTGCTTGTACATAATTGCCATGGATGAGGCAAACCTTAAAGGAATACGGTGTCCATTGTGACAAAGTGCCTCTTCTATGTGACAATGAAAGTGCTATCAAGATTGCATATAACCCAGTGGACCATACAAGAACTAAGCATATTGAGATTCTTCATCACTTCATTAGAGATCATGTTGCCCGAGGTGATATTGAGCTATCATATGTGTCAACCAAAGACCAACTTGCCGATATTTTCACGAAGCCACTTGACGAAGCAAGGTTTTGTTATTTGAGGAATGAACTAAATATCATGGATTCTAGGAGCTTGACTTGATTACCTTGCATACTCACCTATGTCTTGACCCATATTTGGTGTAGGTGTAGGCATGGAAATAGGGGGAGTGCGGTTCTAATTCATTGGACTATCCCTCCCCCCATAATGCCAACATTAAGAAATTCAATTCTCTTAGTATCATTTAGTGATATGTGAGCATCATTGATGAGTAGTGGCTATGAACCCAAGGATAATTCTTCGCGGTTTCATGCCACAAAATCCTACATGGTGGCTTCGGCCACCACCCTCCCCTCATTCGAAGAATTGGCTCTTAGCTCGGATTTATTTGGCACTTTGATGAACATTTGGAGAGTTTTCCGTGGTTTTCTTGAGTTTTCGCAGTATGTCATCTTATCCCATACCCTCTCTCAGTCTTGATAAACCCTCTCCATCTAATATATGTCCCCATACACACACCCTGGAAGTATTTGGTCGAGGAGTACCGGAGTCTCCGGTGTGTTCACCACCGGAGTCTCCGGTCTGGGCGGTTTCTGTCCACTTTAAGGGAGTACGGGGTGAACTGAAACAGCAGTTTCATTCATCCACCCCCATCCTCTCCTCTCTGCCCCTATCGCCTCCTCTCCCAAATCTTCTCCCCGGAGGTCAAGAAGCCCCCGGGATCCGCCGTGCCGCCGGCCAATCATCTCCTTTCCACCATTGGGTGATTCCCACCGGTGGAATCTCCTCCATGGACAGATCTGGTACCTCTCCTCCTCTTCTTCACCTAGGGTTCTTTCCTTACCTTGTTTTGGGGATTGGTACTAGTTTTGACCACTAGAATTCCTTATTTGCGTGCACCTGAGTACTTTATCATTGCTAACATGCCCGATCTACTGGATTCAACACCTTTGGAGCCTCCCTAATCTTCTCCCGAGTCTCCAGACTGGAGACTCTGGTCCTGTGGACCGGAGACTCCGGTCTGAGCTAGATACTCCGGTGTGGACCACGGAGACTCCGGTGTGGTTTGAATCTAACACATTTTTTCATGGTCTCAATGATTTTGTGATGCCTCCATGGGACATATATACTTACCTTCATGCTATCTCCCTCGCTGCTGTTCACAGGCTCTGGTTCTCGTCGTCCTCCTTGCACCAAGGCCAAGATGAAGAGGGGGATCCTCGCTATGATGAGTCTGAGGGTCAGTACATTGTGCCCCCATCCAACTGCAGACAGCAAGCCCGTGATGCAGCCTATATATAGCGGGAGCAGTTGGGGCTGTTCAACTTGATGGAGATCCGTGAAGACTACAACATCACCCTCGTGCAGCAGTTCTACGCCACAGTTGTGTTTGGGACTGACCAAGCCAGGACTATGACTTGGATGACTGGCAACCACCACTGCTCTGCCACGTTCTATGACTTTGTTGAGGCCATCTTCGAGACTTTTTAGGGGGTATCTACTCATGTTGGAGTTCACATGCACTCAGCAGCTCTTGGGGTGAACAAGAATAAGCTTGCCCCTTTATATGGTAGTGAAGGGGTTGTGGGAGGGTCCAAGGGACTCAAGCCTCTCTACAATCTGATGTTAAGGATCTTCTGCCAGACCATTTCCCCTAGTGATGGGAATGATGATGCCATCAGATGTGGTTTGGCCAACTTGTTGTATCACACCCACAAGACTTACATAGCTGGCCCTCACGCTGATGCTGATCCTATTGATGTGATGGACTACATATTTGAGGAGATGTATCATGCCATCTTATACAGGAAGGCCCCTCCATATGCACCTCTGGTCATTAGACTCATCAACACTCAGCCACATGGTTCGCCACTTGCTATGCCTCCCAACCTTACCGAGCACACTCTCGTATCTCTGTAGCAGTAAGGGGCTATGAGGGCTCCTCCTAGACGCTCCCATGCACATGAGGAAGAGGAGATTTCAGAGACTGACAGGGCCCCATCACCTCCTAGGGCTCGGAGGAAGAATGCTTCCAATGCACCTCTTCCACCCATGACATGTGACTATGTCCATGAGAGGGTCAAGAAGGCCTCATTCTGGGAGAGGACCCTGTGCTGCATGAATGTGGATATCCGCAAGCAACAGCATGATTCATACAAGAGCAACCGCCGCATCGAGAAACTACTCAAGGAGATCAAGGCTCGGGGTGAAGCGTATGATGAGGAAGGTGAGGATGAGTACACTGATGAGCATGGGGCTCAGCCATCCACCGAGTCAGATCACACTCTTTTGTTTGGGGCATGGAATGCCCATCAGGACAGCTTGGTGGATTGGAAGACCTTCTCTGATGTCACACCTAGGTTTGGGTATCAAGGTACATCCTCTTCTCGCCCTCACGGCAAAGGGCCTGCAGCTCTAGATGGTGATGAGGACTATGATGATGATGATGAGGATCAGGATTTGGATGAGGAGGACGAGGAGGATGATGACGAGGACTACTGATCCGTTGGGACGCTAGCTTAGGTCTTTTCCCTTTTTCGGTGTTTCGATGCCAAAGAGGGAGAAGACATTGTCATTGGGATTTGCATGGGTTTGGGCTACTTGGTTTGGGCTACTTGATTCGTATTTGCCTTCTCGTCTCTATTTGCCTTATGTTATTGTGGGACACTGTTTGCTATTTGTGTGTGTGTGTGACTCTGTGGGTGCTCCAACTTTATTGTGATGTGTGAACTATGTGTTTATCCATGTTTTACCTACCTTGCATGCTTTACTTGTTTATCTTTGTGCACATAGACAGGGGGGCATGTCCATACCCTGTCATAAGTAATTGCGAAGTTTTGTTCATGCAAATTCACTAGTTGTCATCGAACACCAAAAAGGGGGAGATTGAAAGGACATTTACTGTCATAATCACTTTTGGTGTTCGTTAACAACTAGTAGACCCTTTTACAGTTTGCTATTGTCTACAGTTTGATATTCTACAAAGGAAAAAGGACCATTGGCCTACGGATCATTCCATGCATGTCCTCTTATATCTTGGGGATTCCAGACCGGAGTCTCCGGAGTGGTCCGGAGTTTCCCCAGGAGTCTCCGGAGTGGCCTCTGTTTTTATGCCCAGGTCAACTAGTAAGGTGGTCCGGAGTTTGGTCCGGAGGTTGGTCCGGAGTCTCCGGTCTCTATCTCAGACCGGACTATCCGGTGTGGAGGGACCGGAGTCTCCTGTCCTCTTGACTCCCAACTGAGCTGGGTCATTCTGTCAAGGGGTCCGGAGGCTGGTCCGGAGGTGGACCGGAGTCTCCGTTGTAGACCGGAGTCTCCGGTGTGGTGACCAGAGTCTCCGGTCTGCTTCTTCTCCAACGGTCAGAAAAACGGTTCGCTGACAGAAGGACTATAAATAGGGGACCTTATCCCCTTGTTCTAGCTGCTCGTCCACCTCAAGAACACCATGTCCATTTGAGCCACCAAATCAACAAGATCTCTTCATCCAACCATCCAAAGTCTTTGATCTTTGGAGAATCGAAAGAGGAGGCCTTGATCTACAGCTTCACCAAGAGAGATCTTCATTTCCTCCTCATTCACTTGAGGGCCCCCATGCTCTAGTGTTTCATTGGAAACCCTAGGTTTTGATTTGGTTCTTACAAGCTTGTCTTTGATTGTTTGATAGCTTGCTTGTATTTGGGAGCCTCCAATTAAGTTGTGGATGTGTGCCCCGAACTCATTGTAAAGGTGTCGGCTTCCACCTCGAAGGTTGCCGTATAGTGGAAGGGGTGAATCGAACCCGTTGGGGTGAGGTTCATCGAAGAACAAGGGAGGCCTCTCGTGGCGTTGGTGGTTTGAAACCACCCCCTCTCCAAACATAGACGTACTTCCCTTCAAAAGGAAGGAACTACGGGAAACAAATCATTGTGTCTCCGTGTGCTCCACTTTGGTTCCTTCTACCCTTTACTGCACTTTACTTATCTAGTTATTGTTTAGTTAGTGCTTGCTTATCATATAGGTAAATTCACCTTAGTTGCATAATCTAGAGAATTTACTTTTCTTGTCAAACCCTAATTTGAAATGGAGTAAAATTTGAAGTAGCACCTATTCACCCCCCCCTCTAGGTGCCCATATGATCCTTTCATTTGGTATCAGAGCCTCGGCTCTTTATTCGGGCTTAACCGCCTAAGAGATTATGGGCAAACCAAAGGAGGGTGAAAGTGAGGCGAGCCATTCGGTGACCATGGTAGATCTCAAGAATTTGGAAACAAGCTTGAGATCTACCTTGGGCAACAAAATCCTACAATTACGTCAACTCGTTGAGAAACTTGTTAAGGATAAGCAAACCTCACATCCTCCCTCTCCAGTGGAAACACCACCAAACCCAAAGGCTAATGCTCTGGCAAAGCCTTTGGAGGAAGTGGTAGGGGATGAACATAATTCTACTAATTCCGCCACCAAAAAGGGTGATGGGAAGGAAGAGTTCCATACGGTTCCCGGATGGTACTCTCCCGACCCTCCTATCCCTCATCCACATATAAACAATAGAGGAGACCCACCTAAGTTAGCTACACATACTTTTGCTCAATGGAAAGTGTTAATGAAATCTCATGTGCGCAGCTCTTGCATTGATTTGTGGAATATTATTGAAGAAGGACTCAAAATTGAGGATCCAACCAATTTGACGAGAAGAGAAGTGGTCAATAGCCAACTCAATGCGACTGCCTTGCACATGATCCAACTTGGGGTGGGGCCAAAGGATTTCCCCCACATTGAGCACTACAACACCGCCAAGGAAGCTTGGGATGCTCTCATTGACTTGTTTGTTGGCAATGAGAGTATGAGGAGAAATAGATATGATGCCTTAAGCAATGAGGCCGAAGATTTATTCATGAAGGATGGTGAGGATCATGAAGACATGTATCAAAGACTCAAATCCACAGCCGCCACTTTCAAGAATGTTGGTGCCTCTCACATTGATGACGCTTGGATCAAAAGGAAGTATGTGAGTGCTCTCATGCCCTTCGAGCCTACTGACATGAAGAGTATCCAAGGAAGACACAACTACCATCTCATGACCTCCAATGAAGTGATGCAAGAGATGGCAGCCTTCAAGGTTGCTGCCAAAAATGCCAAAGACGCCCGTGCTCATGCCATTGGAATGAGTAGTGGTGCCAATCTTGCCTTGAAGGCCAAGGTTGTGGAGTATGATGAAGATGAAGGAAGTGATGAGGGACCTTCAATGAGCCACTCTGACGATGTCAAGATTGCTCATGGTGAATACATGGCCTTCTATGCAAGAAACTTTTGGAAAGACCCCGCCAAGGCTAAGATGGAAATGCAACGAAGAAGCAACCCCAATGGGAGAAGAGACAATGGGTCCAAGTTGAGAACTTGTTTCAATTGTGGTGACCACTATCACTTCGTTGCAGCTTATCCCTATGAGAAAAGATAAGATCATGGGGGTAAACTTGTGTTGAAGAAGACCTCCAAAGCTCCCTACAAGAAACCCTTCATCAAAAGAAACCCGACCAACAAGAAGCCAGGAGAAATTGTCTTGATCACACATGAATAGTACTCCTCCGATGATGATGATGAAGAGGAAGAAGAGGATACACCAAGTGGTGTGGCGGCTCTTGCCACTACCTCTACTCCTTCATTCTCACTCTTCGACTCTCCAAATGAGAATATCTCCAACAAGAATGTCACTTGCCTTATGGCAAGAGGAACGGAGGTATTACCATCATCACACTCCACTTCCTTAATCAATGATGATTTTGATGATGAGTTATCTCTTGAGGTCAAAAAGGAACTAGTTGCTTTTGATGTGTTTATGAGTAACTTGCAAGGGGAACACAAGAAACATGTTGTGGACCTCTTAAATCAACTTTCACGCACACAAGAACTTCTAGATGAGAGGTGCCAATTAGGAAGAAAGCACATGATTGAGGTAGAAGCTCTTAATAATGCTCTAGAAGAAGAACAAGAAACTAGAATATCTCTTGAAACTAAACTAGAGGGCCTTGATGAAGCTAATGGTCTCATTATTAATAAACTCATCAAGGAACGTGATCATGCTATTGCTAAATACAAAAAATGCTAAAAAGGATAAGATTGAGTTTGATGTTGTTCATGAAAAACTTGCCGAGGACTTTAGGACACTTGACAAGGCTCACAAGGCCTTGGAAAGTGAACTCTTGTCCCTCACAAAGTCTCGTGAAACTCAATTGATCAATTCTCCCTCACCTAGCACATTCATTCCTCTAGTTGTACAAACACTCTTGAAGAACATGCTAGGTTGAGGGGGGAGATAGCTAAGCCTTCCTTTCCCAAAGGAAACAAGTCTATTGATGACCTCTTAAACAGGCAAAGGTCAAATGGTGAAAAAAGGGGCTTAGGCTTTGTCTCTAAAGCCAAGAAGAAAAAGAATAAAAAGAAGAAGAAGGCCAAGCCCGCTCAAGAAAAGAACAAGGTCATTGTGGGAAGTAAGACCACAAGTGGCAAAACTATGTCTCATAATGAGGTAGTGCTAACCCTCACTATGTCTTAATGCGTGATTACTATGGTGATGTGTATGCACAATATGTTGGCCCATTTGATGGTTATATTGCATGGTCGATTTGGGTTCCCAAGACCCTTGTTGCTAACAAAAGAGGACCCATTGAGAAATGGGTACCTAAAAACTAGTTTGATCTTTTGTAGACCTATGTTTCCGGAGGGTCAAAATGGGTGCTCGATAGTGGATGCACAATTCATATGACCGGAAGAGCTTCTAGTGTCAAGGAGTTGAGACCAAATGTTGATCAAATATCTGTGACATATGCCGATAAATCAAAGTCTAAGGTAATGGGTTTCGGCAAAGTTGTGGTGGCACACGATATCACTCTCGTGGACGTCATG
This sequence comes from Avena eriantha, assembly GCA_910589775.1. Lineage (NCBI taxonomy): Eukaryota > Viridiplantae > Streptophyta > Magnoliopsida > Poales > Poaceae > Avena > Avena eriantha. Next base: position 27,941,477 of record OU342744.1, on the reverse strand, counting down.
CTTGTTGAAACCCTTGGCTATAATTTGCTTTCAGTCCGTGCTCTAGGAAAGATGGGTTTTGCTGTCTTCATTGATGTTGATATTGTGATCCTCTTGTGGAGCAAGACTCTAAAGGATGCTTTCGTTGGGTACGTCGAGGATGACTTGTATGTGGTGGACTTCTCGGAGAAAACCACTACAAGTCCGATGTGCCTATTCGGAAAGGCCGATGTGGGTTGGCTATGGCACCGCTGTCTAGCCCATGTCAACATGAGAACTTTGCAAAGCCTTCACAAGGATGGTCATATTGTTGGACTAAAAGAAAATGTTTTCTTTGCCAAAGATCGTGTTTACAGGGCATGTGTTGAAGGAAAGATGCATGATTCTCCCCACAAGCCAAAGAACTACATCAAGTCCAAGAGGATCTTGGAGCTTCTTCATGTGGATCTCTTTGGTCCCCCTTCTCATGCAAGTCTTGGTGGGAAGAAATATTGTTTGGTGATTGTTTGATGATTACTCGGGGTGTATCTCTTCAAGTTAAAAAGTGAAACCCAAGAGAACTTCATCGACTTCATCAACATGGCTCAACGTCAACACAATGTCCCAGTATTAACAATAAGAAGTGACAATGGTACCGAGTTCAAGAACTACACATTAAATGGATTTCTTAGTGATGAGGGAATAAAACATCAGTATTCCGCTGCATATACCCCTCAACAAAATGGTGTAGCTGAGAGGAAGAACCGAACTCTCATTGATATGGCTAGGACTATGTTGGCGGAATTCAAATCTCCATACAATTTTTGGGCTGAAGCTATCTCCACCGCATGCCATGCATCAAACCGTCTCTACCTCCGCAAAGAATTGATCAAGACTCCATATGAGATCCTTACCAGTAACAAGCCTAATGTTTCTTACTTCCGAGTATTCGGTTGTAAGTGCTTCTATCGCATTAAGGGCATTCGTTTATCCAAGTTTGATTCCAAAGCATTAGAGGGTATTTTTGTTGGTTATTGTCTCGAATCCCACACTTATAGAATCTATGACAAGCTCTCAGGAATTGTCATAGAATCTTGTAGTGTGGTGTTTGAAGAATATGATGGTCCCCAAGCGAGGCATGTTGATGTTTCTGATGTAGATGATGAAATGCCTCAAGATGCCATAGGAAGAATGGGTGCGGGTTTCATCCGCCCTGTTGAGGAACCCCTTATGGTGGATCGAGAAGAACTATGCTCTGCTCACGTGGAGCCCTCATCTTCACAACTTCAACAAGCTACTGTCGAGGTGGACAACGACCCATGCCAAAGACAAGTTGTGGACCCTCAACCTACTGATCAAGAAGATGCCTCTAGCCAAGAGGTGTTTGAGTCTCCGTTTGCCAGGATGTCCAGTGGTGCTAAGGCCATTACACAAGCAAGATCTATACAAACTGCCATAAGTACAGCTGAATACCTGGCCAGTTGTGGGACTGATCATGACCAAGGTCAATCCTCTCCTCCTATAGAAGAGAATATTTCCAATGACAATCAAGGTCGAGTTAATGGTCAAGACAAGGACCAAAATGATGAAGTGATCCCACCAAGAAACAACAAGGAGATCAAAACTCGTCGCCAAGCTAGAATGGATAGAATACTAGAATTAAGAGACCACACTCTTGAGAATGTGGTTGGAGATCTAAGGAGAGGGATATCTACTCGAGCTCAATTGAAGAACTTTGGTGAGCAGCAAGCACACATTTCCATGGTGGAACCAAAGAAAGTATGGGAAGCTCTTGAAGATTCGGATTGGTTGGATGTGATGCACAAAGAGCTCAACAACTTTGAGAGAAACAAAGTATGGAAGTTAGTGGAACATCCAAAAGATTGCCGCAATGTTATAGGCACCAAGTGGATTTTCAAGAACAAGCAAGATAAGCATGGAATTTTGATAAGGAACAAGGCAAGATTGGTTGCACAAGGGTTCTATCAAATTGAAGGCATTGATTATGGAGAGACTTATGCTCTCGTGGCCCGCCTTGAGTCCACCTGTATCCTTCTTGCTTATGTGGCACATCATAAATTTAAGTTACAACAAATGGATGTAGAAAGTGCTTTTCTCAATGGTCCATTGCATGAGTTGGTATATGTGAAACAACCCCCGGGATTTGAGGATCCCAACTTTCCAAACCATGTATACAAACTTGATAAGGCACTCTATGGGCTCAAGCAAGCCCCACGCACGTGGTATGAGCACCTTAGAGAGTTGTTGTTAGATCGTGGGTTTGAGGTTGGGAAAATCGATCCCACTCTTTTTACCAAGAGGGTCAATGGGGAACTTTCTATGTGCCAAATTTATGTAGATGACATTATCTTTGGCTCTTCTAACAAAGCTTTTAATGATGAATTCTCTAAGCTAATGACTGACAGGTTCAGGATGTCTATGATGGGAGAATTGAGGGTATTTCTTGGTTTTGAGATCAAGCAAGTGAGAGGTGGTACATTCTTCAACCAAGCCAAGTATACTCAAGATATGCTCAAAAGGTTTAACATGAAAGATCTCAATGGATCTCCCACTCCCATGGCAACAAAGACTCATCTTGAACTAAACCCAAATGGTAAAGATGTGGACCAAAAGGTATACCGGTCCATGATTGGCTCTTTGCTTTACCTTGGTGCATCTAGACCCGATATTGTGTTGAGTGTAGGAGTGTGTGCAAGATATCAAGCGGCTCCTAAAGAAAGCCATTTGATGGCAGTCAAGAGAATCTTTTGATATTTGGTTCATACCCCAAACTATGGTATTTGGTATCCTAGGGGCTCAACTTTCTCTCTTTGTGGGTACACGGATTCGGATTGGGCTGGTGACAAGGATGATAGAAAATCAACCTCCGGGGCTTGCCAATTCCTCAGGAGGTCCTTGGTATGTTGGTATTCTAAGAAGCAAAACTATATATCTCTTTCCACCGTCGAAGCCGAGTATGTGGCAGCTGCTAGTGCTTGTACATAATTGCCATGGATGAGGCAAACCTTAAAGGAATACGGTGTCCATTGTGACAAAGTGCCTCTTCTATGTGACAATGAAAGTGCTATCAAGATTGCATATAACCCAGTGGACCATACAAGAACTAAGCATATTGAGATTCTTCATCACTTCATTAGAGATCATGTTGCCCGAGGTGATATTGAGCTATCATATGTGTCAACCAAAGACCAACTTGCCGATATTTTCACGAAGCCACTTGACGAAGCAAGGTTTTGTTATTTGAGGAATGAACTAAATATCATGGATTCTAGGAGCTTGACTTGATTACCTTGCATACTCACCTATGTCTTGACCCATATTTGGTGTAGGTGTAGGCATGGAAATAGGGGGAGTGCGGTTCTAATTCATTGGACTATCCCTCCCCCCATAATGCCAACATTAAGAAATTCAATTCTCTTAGTATCATTTAGTGATATGTGAGCATCATTGATGAGTAGTGGCTATGAACCCAAGGATAATTCTTCGCGGTTTCATGCCACAAAATCCTACATGGTGGCTTCGGCCACCACCCTCCCCTCATTCGAAGAATTGGCTCTTAGCTCGGATTTATTTGGCACTTTGATGAACATTTGGAGAGTTTTCCGTGGTTTTCTTGAGTTTTCGCAGTATGTCATCTTATCCCATACCCTCTCTCAGTCTTGATAAACCCTCTCCATCTAATATATGTCCCCATACACACACCCTGGAAGTATTTGGTCGAGGAGTACCGGAGTCTCCGGTGTGTTCACCACCGGAGTCTCCGGTCTGGGCGGTTTCTGTCCACTTTAAGGGAGTACGGGGTGAACTGAAACAGCAGTTTCATTCATCCACCCCCATCCTCTCCTCTCTGCCCCTATCGCCTCCTCTCCCAAATCTTCTCCCCGGAGGTCAAGAAGCCCCCGGGATCCGCCGTGCCGCCGGCCAATCATCTCCTTTCCACCATTGGGTGATTCCCACCGGTGGAATCTCCTCCATGGACAGATCTGGTACCTCTCCTCCTCTTCTTCACCTAGGGTTCTTTCCTTACCTTGTTTTTGGGGATTGGTACTAGTTTTGACCACTAGAATTCCTTATTTGCGTGCACCTGAGTACTTTATCATTGCTAACATGCCCGATCTACTGGATTCAACACCTTTGGAGCCTCCCTAATCTTCTCCCGAGTCTCCAGAGTGGAGACTCTGGTCCTGTGGACCGGAGACTCCGGTCTGAGGCGGATACTCCGGTGTGGACCACGGAGACTCCGGTGTGGTTTGAATCTAACACATTTTTTCATGGTCTCAATGATTTTGTGATGCCTCCATGGGACATATATACTTACCTTCATGCTATCTCCCTCGCTGCTGTTCACAGGCTCTGGTTCTCGTCGTCCTCCTTGCACCAAGGCCAAGATGAAGAGGGGGATCCTCGCTATGATGAGTCTGAGGGTCAGTACATTGTGCCCCCATCCAACTGCAGACAGCAAGCCCGTGATGCAGCCTATATATAGCGGGAGCAGTTGGGGCTGTTCAACTTGATGGAGATCCGTGAAGACTACAACATCACCCTCGTGCAGCAGTTCTACGCCACAGTTGTGTTTGGGACTGACCAAGCCAGGACTATGACTTGGATGACTGGCAACCACCACTGCTCTGCCACGTTCTATGACTTTGTTGAGGCCATCTTCGAGACTTTTCAGGGGGTATCTACTCATGTTGGAGTTCACATGCACTCAGCAGCTCTTGGGGTGAACAAGAATAAGCTTGCCCCTTTATATGGTAGTGAAGGGGTTGTGGGAGGGTCCAAGGGACTCAAGCCTCTCTACAATCTGATGTTAAGGATCTTCTGCCAGACCATTTCCCCTAGTGATGGGAATGATGATGCCATCAGATGTGGTTTGGCCAACTTGCTGTATCACACCCACAAGACTTACATAGCTGGCCCTCACGCTGATGCTGATCCTATTGATGTGATGGACTACATATTTGAGGAGATGTATCATGCCATCTTATACAGGAAGGCCCCTCCATATGCACCTCTGGTCATTAGACTCATCAACACTCAGCCACATGGTTCGCCACTTGCTATGCCTCCCAACCTTACCGAGCACACTCTTGTATCTCTACAGCAGTAAGGGGCTATGAGGGCTCCTCCTAGACGCTCCCATGCACATGAGGAAGAGGAGATTTCAGAGACTGACAGGGCCCCATCACCTCCTAGGGCTCGGAGGAAGAATGCTTCCAATGCACCTCTTCCACCCATGACATGTGACTATGTCCATGAGAGGGTCAAGAAGGCCTCATTCTGGGAGAGGACCCTGTGCTGCATGAATGTGGATATCCGCAAGCAACAGCATGATTCATACAAGAGCAACCGCCGCATCTAGAAACTACTCAAGGAGATCAAGGCTCGGGGTGAAGCGTATGATGAGGAAGGTGAGGATGAGTACACTGATGAGCATGGGGCTCAGCCGTCCACCGAGTCAGATCACACTCTTTTGTTTGGGGCATGGAATGCCCATCAGGACAGCTTGGTGGATTGGAAGACCTTCTCTGATGTCACATCTAGGTTTGGGTATCAAGGTACATCCTCTTCTCGCCCTCACGGCAAAGGGCCTGCAGCTCTAGATGGTGATGAGGACTATGATGATGATGATGAGGATCAGGATTTGGATGAGGAGGACGAGGAGGATGATGACGAGGACTACTGATCCGTTGGGACGCTAGCTTAGGTCTTTTCCCTTTTTCGGTGTTTCGATGCCAAAGAGGGAGAAGACATTGTCATTGGGATTTGCATGGGTTTGGGCTACTTGGTTTGGGCTACTTGATTCGTATTTGCCTTCTCGTCTCTATTTGCCTTATGTTATTGTGGGACACTGTTTGCTATTTGTGTGTGTGTGTGTGACTCTGTGGGTGCTCCAACTTTATTGTGATGTGTGAACTATGTGTTTATCCATGTTTTACCTACCTTGCATGCTTTACTTGTTTATCTTTGTGCACATAGACAGGGGGGCATGTCCATACCCTGTCATAAGTAATTGCGAAGTTTTGTTCATGCAAATTCACTAGTTGTCATCGAACACCAAAAAGGGGGAGATTGAAAGGACATTTACTGTCATAATCACTTTTGGTGTTCGTTAACAACTAGTAGACCCTTTTACAGTTTGCTATTGTCTACAGTTTGATATTCTACAAAGGAAAAAGGACCATTGGCCTACGGATCATTCCATGCATGTCCTCTTATATCTTGGGGATTCCAGACCGGAGTCTCCGGTCTACATAGACCGGAGTCTCCGGAGTGGTCCGGAGTTTCCCCAGGAGTCTCCGGAGTGGCCTCTGTTTTTATGCCCAGGTCAACTAGTAAGGTGGTCCGGAGTTTGGTCCGGAGGTTGGTCCGGAGTCTCCGGTCTCTATCTCAGACCGGACTATCCGGTGTGGAGGGACCGGAGTCTCCTGTCCTCTTGACTCCCAACTGAGCTGGGTCATTCTGTCAAGGGGTCCGGAGGCTGGTCCGGAGGTGGACCGGAGTCTCCGTTGTAGACCGGAGTCTCCGGTGTGGTGACCAGAGTCTCCGGTCTGCTTCTTCTCCAACGGTCAGAAAAACGGTTCGCTGACAGAAGGACTATAAATAGGGGACCTTATCCCCTTGTTCTAGCTGCTCGTCCACCTCAAGAACACCATGTCCATTTGAGCCACCAAATCAACAAGATCTCTTCATCCAACCATCCAAAGTCTTTGATCTTTGGAGAATCGAAAGAGGAGGCCTTGATCTACAGCTTCACCAAGAGAGATCTTCATTTCCTCCTCATTCACTTGAGGGCCCCCATGCTCTAGTGTTTCATTGGAAACCCTAGGTTTTGATTTGGTTCTTACAAGCTTGTCTTTGATTGTTTGATAGCTTGCTTGTATTTGGGAGCCTCCAATTAAGTTGTGGATGTGTGCCCCGAACTCGTTGTAAAGGTGTCGGCTTCCACCTCGAAGGTTGCCGTATAGTGGAAGGGGTGAATCGAACCCGTTGGGGTGAGGTTCATCGAAGAACAAGGGAGGCCTCTCGTGGTGTTGGTGGTTTGAAACCACCCCCTCTCCAAACATAGACGTACTTCCCTTCAAAAGGAAGGAACTACGGGAAACAAATCATTGTGTCTCCGTGTGCTCCACTTTGGTTCCTTCTACCCTTTACTGCACTTTACTTATCTAGTTATTGTTTAGTTAGTGCTTTCTTATCATATAGGTAAATTCACATTAGTTGCATAATCTAGAGAATTTACTTTTCTTGTCAAACTCTAATTTGAAAAGGAGTAAAATTTGAAGTAGCACCTATTCACCCCCCCCCCCTCTAGGTGCCCATACGATCCTTTCAGCATCCATTAAGCTGAACTTGCTCGGGACGAGGAAGAGTCTAAGCTTGGGAAAGTTGATGAGTGCATATTTGCATCATGTTTATATTATTATTTAGCACTATAGTTGTAGGATCTTGGAATTTTACGGTGTTCGCGCGCACATTTTATGTCTATTTTCACCTGGATCAGGACAGGTGATGGATACAATGGACACAATTCTTGGAGCAGCTGTATTGGGGAGAAAAGGAGTCAAAAACAACGTAAATTGCTTATTTGAGAAATATCAATAACACCAGAAGAAAACCCGAAGCGATCGAGGCATACAGACGGTTTAATGACCAACTATACGGCGGGAATCAAATTCTGGTCGTATAGTTCCCGCCATATAGTTGGTGCCACCACCGCCTCCTCAAATAGTTTCACCTCGTGCAACTGGATTAGGGAGACGACATATAGAACAACCAAAAATCATCGAAACCTCACATACAGAAAGCATCTGGAGGGGGAACTCGTCCACCGGGGATCCATCTTTGCTCTACGCAGACCCGGGAGGCTAAGGCATCAATCTTCATCATCAACCGCTACATCACCACCATCTCCATCCATCCCATCTACATCTTGTCTAGATCTTGTTGTAATTTCCATAGTCGTTGTGGATTTATACAAGTACTATTCATCTATGATAGATTCCATTATTATTGCCATGATGTTGATTGCCTCCATGTCTGAGTAGATCATTAGTTCTTGGAGAGATGGAGAAACCTTACTATGAGATTGAAATAAGATAAAGTTTATTATGATATTCATCGTTGTGACCATGTGTTAGATTGTCTTCATCTTGATGTTGGGAGAAGTCGACCTCCCAATATTTGCCGCTTGTGGGGACTTGATGGAGGGAACTACTTGTTGGTAGACGGAGGTGTGTTAGCACTTACAGTGACTATAAAGCTGTTAGCACCCCTTACGGATCAACCTGGGAACCGAGGAAACTCACGGAACACTATCCATGCCATGGGATGCGTCCTACGGTATTAAGTTCCTTAATAGCGCAGTAATTTGATTGATGTCGATTGTTGACTGCTGTGGTTATGAGGATGATGTGAGCAGTGGTTGTTGTCTATCTGTCCAAATATGGAGTTCCTCCCACACATATACAGTTGAGAATGTTCATGATAACAATCTTTACCTTAGTTCTTTATAATACTAGAGGTGTATCCACTACTCCCTAAGAACGCCTTTTTTCTATTGCAGTTCCAATCCCTTGTACATATGCGATACTTACTTTCTGTGTTCAGTTTTTTTACTTTACTTATTGTTATCTTATACAAAAACCCCAAAAATACCTTTTTACACAATACTCGCATTTTATCTTGTTACTTAGAACTTTATTTAGCATTTCTACTCCTGCTCCCTCTAGGGTTGATATCTTTATTTCAAAATTAGCTACAGATGATCTGTGCACTTGCAGTCATCAACAAGGTCCTCTTATACTTTGACTAATATCTTGAGTCCCTCTTGCTTTCTGGGCATGTTCTTCTTGATACCAAGGTGTCCCTTGAGGTTCCTATGTCTCTATGTACCACATCTAGTGACAATGTTAGTAGAGCAGGTATTTTGATTATAATTACTTTGACCTAAAATGAAAGCTTGAATCTCAGCTATCTGATCGCATTGGGTTTTGACCATACTTAAATATTTATAAAGGTGTCGAGTGGCATGTCCTACATCATCAAAAATTTCGGTTAATTCTTTTTATATTTTTCTCTCGAACCATTAAGCGCTTATAATATTTTTCATGGAACTGGCTCTGTTGGTGTCTAAACTTTCGCATTATAAGATTCATTCCATCCTATAGAGCAAAAGTTTGGAGAACATCCACTTTATTTTATTTAACATGCTCCGCTGCTATTCCTTTTTCTTCCATGGATTTTTAATTTCAGACATAAGTTCCCGAGGTATATGAAACATGCCTTTTCTTGGTTTGATATCCTCAACTGGATTGTATTATTCAACATTGAAGGATCTTACCTCGAAAAGTTTTATGCACTCGGGTAGCGTCGGGTTACTAATAGCTCCTCCTGCAGTTAAATCAATCGTATGTTTTGATTCATCAGTAAGTCCATTATAAAAGTATTGAATAATTAAGTGCTCTTTAAAGCCAAGATTTGGGATTTTCATGATCATCCCATAAAATCTTTTCCATGCTTGATGAAATTTGTCTTCAACTCTCTGAAATAAATTTGTAATATTACGCTTGATCTACATAATTTTAGTCAACGAGCAATATCTTTGCATAAATTCTCAGATGCAATCTTTCCAACTTTTTATAGTGTGATTGGGCAAGGATTGTAACCAAGTAAAAGCTTTATCTTTTGAAGACCAGCAAAAAAGTTTAAGAAGTACAAACTCCTTTGGTAGCCCTGCTGGTTTAAGAGTGTCGCAAAGGTCATGAACCTTTTTCAAATGATCACTTGGATCTTCATCTTCACTTCCTTCAAAAGCAATTTATTTCATCATATAGATTAGCTCGGGATATATTTAAAATTCTAGCCTCTCACGATCAAGATAGAGAATAGGCAATTTTCTCAGGTTCCTAGATGGATTCCCATAGTATCCCAATTACTTCTCAGGATCTTTGGCCCCTTGGGTGATGGTAAAATCTTCCATCATAGGAATCAAATTGTTCACATCTAGAGAACGTGAGTTAGAAAAAATTTCAACAAATTCTAGGAGTGTTTTAGTTGGAATACGTTTGATATAAGGAGGTAAATAAGTTCTACTAGAATGTGTAGCACCTCTATCTTCAGCAGCGATCATGGATGATGTCAACACTTATGAATGTCAAGAAAAAAACACTTAGCACTTAGCTCCCTAGCAATAGCGCTAGAAAATAGCTTGATAGCCTGTAAGAGAACAAGTATGTCAGAGCATTTTTCATGAAAGTATTAATTCTAGTTTTTATATTAATCCCGACAAGGAGCTTAGGAAAGTGTCTATCCGAGGTGTTTCTGTCGCACCCAGGGTGTCATGTTGTCCTGAGCGAATTAATTGCAAGTATTGAGAGTGGAAATGGGTGAGTGAATAAGGGAGTAGATTTAAGTATTGAACATAACTGGAAGTAAATACCACAAAAGTAAAAGTAAGGATGTTGTTCGATATTCCTACAGATGAGAACTTAGGCGCGGATAAAAATGGTTCATGGTGATAGAGAATGTGCCAAGTGGATAAAGTGAATAAGTGATTGTGATACTTCTTATTCATATGTGAGTAGGCAAGAAACCCATATACCGATCATGAGTCCTCTTAGTAGATTCTTCCCAATACCAATGATCCATCTGTCTATTACCACAGTAATGGTCGGCACATCAATTAAGGTCTTCCAACCAGATCAAGGATTTAAACTTGATGGATCCTTGTTATCCTCGAGTTATACTAGCTCCTCTGTGATATCGGTTGTCACTCGGGGATCGTCGATTCGCTAGTAAACAAGTCCATACCTATGAGATCTTAGGATCATGTTATCCGTGCCTTTAAATTGGACAACAAGCATTAGGCAAACATAGATAGTCATTCTCACAATATAAATATTCACAAAAGATGGAAATATAGGAGTCGCAATACATCTCACCAATTTGCTACATCTCCGAGACCTATGGGGATTTACTCATACATGAGAGAAAGACATATCAAAGGCTTAATCATATTGCAAATAGAAATCATCTCAACTTTACCGTAGTAAGCCAAAATACCTTTGGAGATCAAATAAAGTACAAACCAAAGTGGAATAGAGGTTCAAACCCTAATATTACAAGCATGAATTTCTATCACACTCGGTAGAAGTGGTAATCATGGTGGAGTTGATGATTGAGAGGTTGGGGATCGTCGAAAGATGAGGTGGTGTTCTTCTCCTTTTTCAGATCCGATCTCCTCTCTTTTGGGATTTTTTGTGGTGGCTATGTTCTTGTTTTGTCCCCCTCTCCTTTGCAAAAGTTACTTTTATTTATATAATAGAGGTGAAGGAGAGTAGTACGGGCGGGCCATACAGGCGTCCTCCAACCGTACCAGTGGTTGTTAGGGGCTCTGGATGCCTCGAATGAAAGAGTCTTCAATTAGGGATTTGCTCATTTAGGTGTAATTAGCCCATAAATACTCTCAGATCTTCCAGAAGTGTTCAATACCTGAAAACCAATACAAGAAAACAAGGTTTCACTAACTTGCTATGTTAACATTAGATGAAAGATCAAAATCAACGAAACCCGGTGAAAACCAATGGAAAATCCTTGATAAAAAGTGTGAAAATTTGGAGCTATCACCCTCCCATACCGCCCGCATGTACTAGATGGTGAGGGCTCCATCAGGTCAAACCCTACAATTTTCATGAAGGCATCTATATATTTCGAGACTCTAGACACCACGTAGAGAGCCTCCATCTTAGATTGCATCACAAGACCACCGAAGGAGATCCACCACCATAGTTCATCCTCTGCATCCTCCAACCACTCCATAGCCAGAGCCATCATCTTGTACTTGAGATCTCCTTGTGAATTGGCAACCATTTTAACAATATTTGATTTCAATCCAAGTATTTTGCATGATTTTTCTATCCTTGATCTTATTGTTATGAGTGAGTAGTCCTCACGGGCTGCGGGTTGGGGTGAAACCTCGCAACGATAATGTGCATCTAACTCATGGGAGTATTGTGTGGTGATTGAATAGAGATTTATATCATTTTTTCTTTGTCACTTTTCTCGATCTATGGACTTGTAATACCCAAGATCCTACATATTGGTAAAGACTCAAGGTAAGATGACTGGTGAACGACGATATCACGCGAAACCCAGTGACAGCAAGGGGAGTACGGTCTTCGTTCAGGGATCCATTTGGGAGTAACAGAAACATCACTGCTTAAGGCTTTGATTAATATTTTACTTAATAATTGTTATAGTCCGGTGCTTCGTGGTATAATGGTTGGATAAAAAGACTATTGATATTCCTATGGCTTGCAGGGGCTTTAGTATATTTTAATGTTTTTCCCACAATCTTTATCATTGTTAAATCATTACACAAGAATGTGTGTATTATTATATTTATCCCATATGATGTGCAGTTGTAGGAGGATCTTCAACCCTGGCCTATCTCCATCCATTGCAACAACCAACGATTAAAAGTAAACTAGAAAGGTCCAGTAAACGTAAGGTAAAATGAAAAAAGAAGTCTTGTAGATGTGCCTCATTTAATTTCCATTTAGCATTGTTTCCCAAGGTTCAATTAAACCTATGTCTACTAGAGAAAAAGCTACTATACTGTATCCGTAAATTTGGATCGAAGGTATCAACCCTTTTTCTGGCGTCGTTGCGAGGGAAGCAATTCGCTATCCTGGTGAGGTCACTAGAGACCTTGTTTTTAGTTTTATTTTTGTTTTTAGTTTATTTCTTGTTATTAGTTTACTTTTTGTTATCTACTGAAAACCCAAAAAATTAGTTACTTACTTATTTGGTTCTCTTATTCCAAAAAAAATACCAAAAAGAAAAGAGCCATGGATCAGAAGAAACTTGGGGAGTATGCTACTCCCAATGATGATTTTATTCTTGCACCTATTACTCAGCCCGTCGTTGGTGCGAAAACTTAAGAAATTAAGCCTAACCTTTTGAGTTTGGATCAACATAAAAAATTTGGAGGCTTAGCTGTTGAGACTCAGATTTGCACCTAAACACATTTATAGAAATTTGCGACATGATGCGCAGTAAATATGTTGACTCCAATACGATAAAATTATGTTTATTCGATTTCTCTTTAAGAGGAAAGGCTAAGTACTCGTTTCTAGCTTTTCCTAAAGGAAGTATTACATCTTGGAAGAAATGCACTGATATTTTTATTACTAAATTTTTCCCTCTAGCTAAGACTATGCAGCTAAGATCCAACATAACAAGCTTTAGACAAGAAGACCGCAAGCCACTAGCGCTTGCTTGCGAGAGAATGAAAGAAGATGCAATCAACTGTCGCAGGGGCTTTAGTATATTTGGATGTGTTGCCCACAATCTTTATCGCTGTTAAATCATTACACAAGAATGTGTGTATTATTATCTTTATCCCATTTGATGTGGAGTTGTAGGTGAATCTTCAACCCTGGCCTATCCCCATCCATTGCGATAACCAACGATTATAAGTAAACTAGAAAGTTCTGGTAAACATAAGATAAAACAAACAAACAAGTCTTGCAGACGTGGCTCATTTAATTTTCATTTAGCATTGTTTCCCAAGGTTCAATTAAATCTAGGTCTACTTGTGAAAAAGCCACTATACTACATCCGTAAATCCGGGTCGAAGGTATCACATCATGATAGGATGAAGGATAGACGGAGGTTGACATAAACTGGATCCCAAGTCTTAGATATGCATGCTATGTTAATTCATGGTTAACCAACGGGGGATTATAATTATGGAGACCTTAAAACTTACAACGGTGGTTGGATTTTATGTCTTAATAATTAGCTTGCTTGCTCTTAATTAGCCTTGGGATCAATCATTAAGGGTGTACTTGCTCATGTATATGGCTACACCTATCTATGGCTCCTCTCTACAAGAAACAATAAGAACATATCTATGTGTTTCACTAATTGTGGCAACCAAATGAATGAAATAGCAAATTCCCTAAACATTTGCTCCCTTGAGAAACTTGATATTACTTCACTAACTCTGAATTACTTGTAATAGTTTACTTATAATATTTACATTGAGCACTTTATCGTTTTGTAGTTAGTAGTAAAAACAACCATACACAATCTAGTTCCTAGCATTGCATAAAAGGCCATATAAGTGGGTTACAGGGATTTAGAGAATAGATAGTTTACCTTATGCTCCTCGTGGGTTCGACACTCAAATACTTATCGAATTGTACTATAGTGATTCCCTGCACTTGGGGATTATCACGCATGAGTGGGTGTGCTGCTACTGCTATGCGGTGCGTGTGTAGGAGTGCACCTCATCATTTCCCGCCACGCGCTCCTGGTGGGGAGGATCGCCGTTGGAGAAGCGAGGGTTGTCGTTGGCGACGGGTTCCACTCGGGCTGCTTCCCGAAGATGTGCGTGCTCATTGTGAGTTTCTTCGGCCATGTTGATGAAGGGGTGGGAGATGTGCCTCAGCCCCTACGTAGCGCACCAAATGTCGGAGATTTGTCCTGGCAGGTTATCTCATGAAGTAGGATGGAACCGAACTCAAGGGGCTGAACGAGATCTCTCCAACACCCTTTAGTGACCTTGGCGAGGAATATCAGAAATCACAGCAAGGGGACACATGGAGCTTACCCAGGTCCAGGCCGTTGTGCGGTGTAAAACCCTACTCCTTGTGCGGATTGCTTGTATCGTTTGGCGAGATTATAATACAAGGTGTTGATTAGGCGATCAGATCTGGGGTTCCTAGCTCGCAGGAAGCTAGGGTTTTCGAGGTGAAAGAAGATACCCCCTTTGGTGTCGCACCCCTTGTCTTATAGGCGCCCCGGTCCTCTTCCCGCGTCCCTCGCTGGAAGGGTTTCGACATGGCAACAAAGGAGTGGGCAGGTAGGTTAAAGGTGTTTTTCCCATGGGCACGATCCATGACAGGGTGCCTTGATCACGGTGCTTGTGCCCTCCTCCCTTCAAAGGAAGGGAGTGGTCCTCTTCTGGCGGCAGTGGTTGTCGTTCACTCTTGACTTACGAAAGATGAAGATGCCTTCCTTGCGCAAAGGGCACAAGTTGGGGCAGTTGTCACCTTCTGGGTCATCATCATCATATTCGTCGTCGCCTTGCACGTGATCTTGCTTGACGTCTAGGACTTTGGCACTGTGATGTTGGCGCGTTCCGTGTGGATCCTCGGAAAGGGATACCTCGCCGAGGGACTTGGCACTCCATGGGTAGGAAGTGCTGCTTCGCGTGGGGCGTCCTCTGAGGGTTGGCGAGTGGGTTTCTCAAGGCACTGTGATTATACCCTTTGCTAGGGCCCAACAGCAGATGGGCTGTGGTACCCCAGTTGCCACTGGTCGGACAAGGTGGGATTAATTAGGTTGTTAAAATGTCCTTTATAACTGTTCCTGGAATAATGTGTTTGCTAGACACGTTTTTTGATGATTTTTATGTGTTTTTAATTTTTGTAGGTATATATGCATAATTATAGAAGTTTATAGTCAAATACAAAACTCATATGAAATTGTTTTCCGTTTGTTATTTGGCCCCATGCGAACTGAAGATTTATGTAGCAACATGGATTTTATTTAAAATTTGCATCCATATATCACACAAAATATTAAGAAGGAAGAAACCATTCTAGCGAAGACCTCTATGGAAGAAAATGGCTGCGCTCTTTTCCTTAGTGGTAAACCAGCATACATTAATTAATACATATAAAACCATGTAAGTAAAAATGAACAGAAAAACTGTACTAGACTATTTTCAATTGTAGTTAAAACTAAGCCCATAATGGCTAGTTTATAAGTTTGTCGCAAATAAATTGTAAAGTAACAAATCCTAATTAAGTGTCGTCCAAAACATTCCATTATGTAGGCTTTATGGACTCATACTCATGAGTACTTCCAAACTTTATAAATAGTTCTAAGGACATTTATATTACTATTATTTAGTAAATCTTTTATTGTTTACATTTTCTTATATTTAAAACTAAAATGTTATTTGAAATAGCTTCCATGATAGCTCGAAATTTGTAAGATTCAAAATAGATATATTTGGACATAGGGACGTTTTCATTCCAAAACAAAATTTACAAAAAAAAAACTTTTATCCACTTTGGCCTTATATGGCTACTTACGCATTTCTCCAAAAATGTTTAGGGTTTCATATATTTCTGAATTATAAGAAAAAAAATAGGATAATTATTTGAATCATTTTAAAATCCAAAAAAAAATTAGAGTATTATATAATTACTTTCAAACCTTTACTTATAAAGAATTCATGTTATCTTCTCTCATGGTTTTCTGCCTCGAGACCAATTGCAATTGAAGGAACAAACCCGCCCGATGCCTTTCATGTGTGCTTGAATTAATTTTCAGTCTGAAGTCCAACTCCAGCTATATTTTCATGAATGTTGGTAATTTGGACACATTTTCATCTTTTTTGCAGTTTTTTCCTCCAAAATGGGATATACCCGGCCTCTGCATCGAACTGGCGATATGAATCAGCCATACGAAGGGGAAAAAAAGAACACAAAAAGCCTCTATGACCCTTGAAATCCATCTTGATTGTAGATAAGCTGAGCAGGACCGTACGGCAGGAACAGTTACAAGGTAATTTACAGACCGTGGCTAGACGAAGAAAGGGAGAAAAAAAGATTCAAAGAGAATCATAATGGTCACACCAGGATAGAAGTTTAGAGGCAGAGGCAGTAGTACATCGGTTTTTGAAATAGCTGTGCCGATCAAATTCTGCTGATTTTTGAAATAGCTGAAAAATTGTAAGACCACTTGTAAATTGTAACCAGTCGGATCTGCATCATCTAGTCACAAGTCAGAACCTTTTCACATGTCAAGGAACTTTTCAGTAGTGTTTTGATTTCAAGGCAGTACAAGGTACAAAGAGAGAGTGGAAGTTTTTTTTACAGTATTGTCCGGACGTTCAAAGATTATTATTTATTTTTTTGTCCCGGACCCGTCTCCATCATGACTTCACGTGGGCTTAATTTTGGCACCGTTTGCAAGGTGGTTAACACTTACTTTATTGTTGCATCTCCATGACAAGGTAGCTCTCAAACAAGTGCCTAGCTTTGTCATGCCCTTTGTACGAATCTACTAGTAAAAAATAAACATAGAACGAAGCAAGACTTCATCGTATATATGGAGGAGCTACAGTCATGTCTTCCCTGCATATAGCTGAGCGCCGGATCCATTGCTAACAGGTATGTGCAAGCTATCGTTGACTCACATCCAAAATCATTTCTATACTCCTGTTCAAAGGTGTACTGAGATCTTCTAGCTCTGCTCAACGTCTCTAGCTAGCATTCTGTATTATTCTCTTGAAATCATTCAATTTCAGTTCATCCTGAGAGTATATTTAGGACTGAATTTGCCTTGCATTTGTTCAAACTTTATGCTATGTTCGGGTCTATCTTTGGTCTACTACATCGGTCATACAACTCAATTTTGCATCTGTTGCTCGATCCAGGTTTGTTCCCATTGCCGTACCCAGATCTGCTCGTTTCAGATCGTGCTCGTTCTGCAGACCACCTGCGTACAGGCTAAGTCCCTAAGTAGGTATTCACTTCATTGCTTCCATCATTCACTGTCCGACCAGTTGCAAATGATTAATTTTCCTCCTTCTACTAAATTTTAGCTGCACACCTATTTTTTTGTAAATATAAGAATGGGCAAAAATATTCTGCATCAAATACTCGAGGGTAGCAGGGAGCCAACAAATCTGCCCTTGGAAACATTACGGGAGATCACTGACGAATTTTCACCAAATAGAATAATTGGTCAAGGTGGATTTGCGACGGTCTACAAGGTAATTAAATTACATATTTAGCTTTTTCTTAACACTTAAACATTTGACTTGAGTATCAAAAGGTTAGTATTTGGGTGACGTGTGAACTCATCTCCTTGTATACATGTGTTATTTGTCTAAAAACACAGTACACTACCCGCAAAAAAACATAGTACACTGCAAAACTTCATGTAATTAAATGCTCAAGACAAATATCAAACAGGGTACAGTCGGGAATAGGAATGTTGCTGTGAAGAGGATTATGAGCAGCATGACAATCAATGACAAGATTTTTCATCGTGAGGTTAATAGCTTGATGGAAGTTAACCATCAAAATGTGGTCCGGTTTCTTGGATTATGTTCTCATACGGTCGAGACACCAATGAAAAACCCTGAATCCCGGGGATATATTTTGGCGGAAATACGAGAAAGGTTGCTCTGTTTTGAATATATCAGCCACAGGAGCCTAGATAAAAAAATTGCTGGTATGATAATGCTCCATTTATTGTTCAATCTACTTCTCTTCTTATTGTGTATTTTCCGCTTTTACATTTCAAATGACAACACAGAAATGAAATTACTACACCTAGAATCTCACATAGTTATCTTGTTTTTTTCTTCCCGATGAATTAAGAGGCCTGGAATGGGATCAAAGATACAAAATAATCAAAGGAATATGCACGGGTTTGCATTATCTACACACAGAGAAAAGTATTCTTCATATGGACCTAAAGCCAGCCAATATATTATTAGATGATGATATGCTCCCTAAGATTACAGATTTTGGTCTATCAAGACCCACGGAAAACTCCAAAACCATGAGCACAACTCATTTTTTATCACCGTAAGCTACAAATAAGTACAACATATCTACTTGTACCTTTTATATCTATTTGTTCATGTCATAATTTGTTTGAAACTTCCATGTCTATTGTAGTGGGTATTGTGCTCCGGAAAACCGCCTTGGTTGTGGTAGGATGTCCGTGCAGTCAGACATGTACAGTTTGGGCGTTATAATCATTGAATTGGTCACAGGACATAAGGTTGTCCCGGAGTCTAATGATAATGTAAGAATCATGTTATCTCACAATGCATATCTTTATTTTATCATGTGAAAGCTTTGGCTTCACATGTTCTCATGCTTTTCCTAATTGGTTCGTATTGCATAATGGATGTCTTATGTAGTTAGATTCTTATGGGAAAAAAGCAATTTTAGCACACTCTCCTTGAAACACATTACTTGGAATTTTAGCACACTAACCCTAGGAGGCATGGGGAAAACTACGTTGCTGGCTACTGCCCCCTCCCCAACCTTCCTCCTCCGCTCGCCGCCGCCCAGAGTCATGGAAGGGAAAAGCCCTTGCCTTTGACGGCGGCGGCATGGCGTTTCTCGTCGGGCAGGGTCACCAATCCCCGACGATGGTTGTGACGGCTTCGCAGGGCGGCGGCGACATAGTGTCGTGGTTCTCCTTGTGATGATCTCGACATCTCGGCGGTGGAGGTGGGGATCCATCCTGAAGGTTGTGCCCCATGACTATAGCCTTTGGATCCTGATCTGCCCCATGGTGGGCCTGTGGGTGGGTGACATAGTGGCGACTAGATGCATGCTCGGTGTGGCACCGTGGTGGTGCTCCTGACGGTGCGCTTGGCGGGTGTTGAGCCTCGGGCGGTGGCCCTGGTGGATATGGAGAGTGTGCGGTGCGGTGCGTGCGTTCCGAATAAAGGAGGTTCGGTCTGGTCCTAGGATCCCTCTCACGCCATGATGAGGATCTACTTGATGTCGGTCTTCCTCCTGACTGAAGTGTCGAGTTCCGGAAGGCCCGTCGGTGAACTCTAATGGACGACAAGTCAGAGTTCGCCGGATTGGATGGGTTCGGGGCGCGTACAACCATGTTTTTATCTGACCGTTTAGTTTCTGAGGGAGCGATGCAAAGCTTTGCAGTCTGTTACCATCAAGGATAGGCCTTTAGTCCCATGGCGAAGTCAGTCGTGGAGAATGACATGAAATCCAAGGTATTGGGACTGGTAATGGTGGTTTGAATGTGGCGATGAGGTTTTGTCTTGGTGATATGAGTCTTCGAGCAGCAACATCGGAAAGTGGAAGGTAACAGTACATGAGGATTCTAGAGTTCAAACTTTGCAGGGTGAAAATATAAGGTCTGGCCTTAATTGGTTGTGCCTGACAATGGCCTTGTTGAAGACATTGTTTTGTGAGCGCGGACTTTCTCTTGGGTGAAAACCCGTGATCGTTGATTAGGGTGATGATGGCGTACTTGTGCACTGTTCCCTTCTTGGAGGCGCCGCTTTTGGAGAAGATGGTTTTCTGGTACTGTCTCGGTGGTGTTTGATCCGTTGTTATAAGGCACAGATCGTTGTAGCGGAACTTCTTTTTCTATAATTTTTTTTTTTTGGTTGTGTGCATCCGTAATGTCAATAGGGTAATACGTTGTTGTAGAGGCTGGGTGTAATTGTATCTCGCGATATCAATATATGCTCATTTTCAAAATAAATAAACTTGGAATTTTTATCCACTCCACATTACATCTTACTTTCACATATCTGTTGCTTCAATGACCACCCGTAGAGTATTTATGCCCAATAAAATAGATAGTATTCATTATGTTTTTTATACCGAGTACCTCCTTGGAGAGGTTACATTTTGTAACATGTGGCGCTCCCAGGTTTCTCTGGTCACTTTTTGTTTTTCACTTGAAACAAAAGATAAAATAAATTTTCAATCAAGCAACCATATTATGAACTAATTAAGGAAAAAATTATGTGAGTTGATTTCATTTTGATATGAACATGACGATTTCTTTGCGCAAATTGGTAAATACGTACCAGAACACAAAGTTAGTTAGCATGTGGAGCAGTCCCCATAGGCATCACTGCACTAGGTCCTCTCTTTAGTTCTGTCTAGTTAGCATATATCAAGTGCCTATGTCGATTATTGGTAGTGATATGATTTTCCTACTATTTCTTCATACTAACAGTGTTTGCAGAATTTAGTTTTGTGTGCACTAATTGTTGTATAGTTATGCAAACTGTTCGGGTAAAATATTTCAGAAGCAAATTTTAATAACTTGGTATTAATACAGATACTGAGAAGATGGAGGCATAGATGGAATAAATCAAAGAAGGAAACATCACTGAAATACCACGACCAAGTAACTAAATGCATAGAGATAGGGTCACTTTGCCAAAATGTTGACCCGTATGCACGCCCTTCTATCTCAGAAATAATGAGCAAATTTGTTGAATCTGAAAGTATGTGTAATTACAGAATGACTGCCCATGAATCAGCGGTTGTCCAGGTACAATAATCTCAAACATATGCTTCCTGGAACCCTTATATCCATATGGTGATTGTATACAACTTCCTCATGCAACGGAAACTAAGTAATTTGATTTCCTTAAATAATTGGATCACGACTGTTTTGCACTTTCAATTCTAAATCTTCAAAACATTTCTTAGTGATTATATGAGAAGCAAAACAAAATGGCCGTGCTTGGAGAAGCAAAAAAAATGTACTTAACTTTTGTTGACATGTAGGATAAAGAACAAAAAATATTGCTGCTGTGTTGTGTGTCCATACGATGCGTGTAGTGTGTCCACATGTATATGAATTCAGGTTATGCGTCTTGATTTTGTTTTCTTGCATACATGCAGATAAAACCATCTTATTGGGAGGATGACATGCTTGGAGTAGAGCCACTGGTGCTGCAATTTGCTAATTCTAGGAAGGACGAACAACTGATATTATCATGTTCAATTGAGCTAGGCAACAACACAAATAGTTTCATTGCCTTCAAAATTCAAACGACAAGCCCCTTGCCATACTCCATAGAGCCAAACAACGGCGTTGTGAAACCACGATCCGAATGCAGTGTGGACATAACATTGCCTGCAGCTAGTACACAAGATCATAATAACAACCAATACACGAAGGAGTTTATCGTGCAGAGCATTAAAATGAATGAAGGTCTCACAACTGATGATATGGATGAAGACGTGTTTGATAAACATATAATGCATCACCATGTCGATGAGATTTATTTGTCGGTTCTTTCTCAAGAGCCCAGCAATAAAGAGGTACTCCATCCACCTTACGTTTAATGAGGCGTACCAGGTTTTCCTCTGTCTTGCTTTCTTAATTACACTTGATTTTGCTCTTGAGAGAATATATGTTGATCTATATAGATATATTCTTGATGTGCATTTACATTTGTTCAAACGATCGTAAGTGAGACGTTCTTCCACACTTCCACAATCATCAATTCAACAGGACGTAGGTGAAGATTTATTCATATTTTTTTGTCCACACAACCTATATACACTTGAGTGAGATCACCGAGCAAAGAGAATCAGCATCCGATCGCATCAATAATAACAAGGCATGCATCTGTGTGTGTGCGCGGTGGGGGGTGGGTGGGGTGTGGGGGTGTGGGGGGGGGGGGGGGGGGGGAATAAGTAGGAGGGCAAAGGCCATGTCTAGGGGCAGATGCTTACAAACATGCATACATTTGTTTAATAGTACTTGATCTGATCCATAATAATAAGTGTCACTGATTTAGTACAACTTTGCACTAAATCAGCGATTTGAGCACTACTTAATGTTTGGAGTGGTCCTTGCTGCAGGTACTTACTTTAAGAATGGTCCTTGCAAACAAGAATCTTATATCTTTTAACTCTTGCAAACAACTTTTATGTATGTGCCTGTAGGTCATGGATTCCCCAGCCAAGCAGGCCAAGCAATGCGCAAGTTCCGGTACGTTTGTATGCATGTTAGCTAATTAGGGTTTAATGGCAAATAATTTGATAAACTGATGTCACACGAGATAAGTGTATATTTCTTCTCCGAAACACATGTTATATCGTGGGATGGAGAGAGTAGTTTTTATCCATCAACTAATTTTTTGTCACTTTATTCTACATTTATAACACCGGATATATTTGGTCCCTGAACTGGTTCCCAGCATTCGAAATTACATGGCACAATCCATCGATAGAGCTTACATAACGATCCATTGATGTAATATCCAAGCACTCACACTCACAACGTTATATAATAGAAGCCTGTGAATTCTCTACCAGACTTCTTGATCTGGAGCTTCTTTTTCTCTTCTTGTTGTGAGCAGTTATCTCATCTAGCTGTCCGGAACGTTCCCTATTCTCAGCTCAGTTGCTCAAGTGTCAGCACCTAACAAGTGTGGTGGAAACTTTGTTAGACAAATCTGATGATGTATACTTGGAAGGCAGTTAACAACTCATTTACTACCATTTTCACTGTAATAACTACTAGTTTTCATTTGGCTAGTAAGATGCTCATATTTTTTTACTTAAAGCAATGTGTTCATAGCTATTCCCTCTATTCCATAATATAAGCATTTTAGCAAGCTAAAACAGTTGGCTACAAGGCTTATATTGTAAAAAAAAGGGAGTAAGTACTACCAGAAATTCTAGAGATTGCTAGCTTGGTTTCCATAATATTGTAGGAACTACCAATCTAACCAATCAAGTACTACTAGAAATTCTACTCGTTTCATAGTCAAGACCTGACATTTACTAACGAACATAGAAGGATCATGGTCTGTTAGTGCTAATAAAGTAATAATGACTGCACGGTGCCTATTTCAAGTTGAGTTCATAATACTCTCTCTGTACTGCATAATCAGCTAGAAAATATCACAAACATATTGAGAGCAACCAATACTACAAAAATGACAGCACAATCAGACAGAGAAAAGGATCGGCAGCTCATATCCAAAAGGGAGGAAGGGATAGGCAGAAACAAATGTTCAATTAAAAACTCTTTCACAACCAAGTACTCCCTCCGTTCCAAAATATAAGATGTTTTAGCTTTGTGAAGTGATTGTATCTAGACCCATTTAGTATGTATGTTTATTTAGATTTGAAGTAAACCTACACACTAAAAGTGGTCTAGATACACTCCCTTCACAAAGCTAAAACATCTTATATTTTGGAACGGAGAGAGTAATCAGGAGGGACTAGGATGGACAAACATACCCTCTTCTCGGGGGATACGACCTAGATGCCATACTTAGGCGCAGGAGGTGATGGGGAGGAGGTAGCCCTCCTTCATTGATCGTGCTCAGAGTCTATTAAACATTCTCCAGTACCATCCAAAAAATCAATCAATAACATCTCAGCATGTCGCGATCTAGGCAAACATGTACAGCTATCTTTCTACTGAAACATCGTTTGCGAGCAGGGCGAATTGGAAGACAGACATGCTTAATCACAGGAAACGATAAACAGGAAGCACCGAAAAGAATTATTATTTGGTAGAAATAATAGAAAGATATTACTCCTTTGTCTGCAAACCACAAGCATGTCAGTCAAATCTGTTTTAAAAGCATAGCTAAACTCACTCAAGATTAACTCTACAATCGGTAACTACATCTAGGAAGGGAAAACAGAAAAAAAAAAGAGTAAATACACAATCTTAGTACTGTTCACTTGATCTTCTCTTAGTGCTCCATGATTAAACTACAACAAAACAAACAGGCCTCCAACTATCAATCAACAAGAGATTCACACAGCCATTTCAGCGAACATGTGTGAGCACAAGAAAATTACAAAGTAAGGTTGATCTTATTAGGTATTACTCTTTTATCTTATTAACACGAGAAAATTTAATTTACATTACAAATTAACAAAGCACCATTCATGAATTAAACAGGAAAGACAACCTATGAATCTCGTATATGCGATAATACCACATGGGAACTGCATCAATCCCACTCCCTCTTATCCATTTGTCAAAGAACGGCTCTTCAGCACCACTGACTAAGGCCATGACCACTAGGTCAAGAAGAAATAATGTCAAGTAATTGGGAGAATCAGTAAAAGGTTCTATTTTCTAGCAGAGCATAACTGGTAATAAGGAAAGAAGGATCATGCTTCAGCAGACCAAACCTACTATCGGCAGCAAGAGTTCACGCACCAAATTCAGCAGATCTCACCTTACCACCAAATCATTTGGAAAGAAAACATTCTTAGTTATCATACAACATGTATGTATGCTAAATTAATCAATGATGCCCTGAAACCTAGTCTGCTTCTACTGCCAGGTACCAGTGTAACAAAAGAACTTCACAGGCCAACTGCATACCAGAGAAAGTACTTGTTATTACAGGTAATTAACCATTGCAAACCAATTCATAGGCAGCTAGCAGGTAATTGTGGACATGACATATTTGGCTGAACTAGATGTATGTACGAGATCCATGAACACAAACTGAAATTCAGTTAACAGCCATGTACAGTGAACTGAAATTCAGTTAACATGCCTGTACACTGAAAACTAACAGGAGCTCTGACAATTTGTTCAGAATAAAGCATCCATTCTGGACAACATCGATTACTCATTTAATTTCAGAAAAAAGCATCCACAAGTAACCATGTATTTCTAGATAACCATGTATGATTCATTGCTACACAAATAGATCCCTATAGTTTTCTGGAACCACTGTGTATCATCAACATGGCATCAGCCATCAAGTGGCCAGTAGAAACGTTGCATTCAAATTAATTGTAGGGAGTATCACCTAATACATAACTTTCAGATAATAATATATACATATTTATAATACTATGAGACAACTGGTCAACTGCTATCCTGCCACACTGCTTCTGAATTGCCTTTTTTGATAGTGCATACAGAGGTGAGGCCGATTTCGCCCATCGAACCCGGGAGCGTGCAGCTGGTGAGCAAGAACGACACAGTGGCCCCATTGTTGGGGTATAAGAAAAAGGTGATGCTGGAGCTCACTGGCGGGGACTACAGCAGTGACCGGCCCGGCCTGGACCTAGTGGCCGTGGTGGACGTAAGCTGCAGCATGGAGGGCGAGAAGATGTACCAACTGAAGACCGCCATGCGGTTTTTGGTACAGAAGCTCAGCCGCATGGACCGGCTTTCCATCATCACATTCGCCGATTATGTCAGTGAGCTCTGGCCGCTGCGGCAGATTACTGAGGCCTCAGAGCGGGAGTTGCAGGACCTCATTTCCAAGCTTGAGGCCATTAGCTGCTCTCCAATGGCTGACATCCGGGAGGGCGTCCATGTCGGGCTATGTGTCCTCGCTGACCGAGAGGTTCGCGTTGGCCGCGTCGGTTGGGGTCATGGTCGTGTCTGGCGGCGAGCGGTCAGAGATAGCATATGGCCAAGATTGGGTGCATGCCGGCGACGTGCCTGTCTACACGTTTTGCTTTGGCGAATTAAACATGGACGTCCCTATGATACTCGACAAGCTCGCGGCCAAGAGCATAGGGGGGGGGGGGGGGGGGGGGGGGACATTCTCCCATGTCATGGAACACAACACTGGCGGCCTAACCATGGCCTTCTCCCAGTGTCTCGCCGGCCTGCTTAGCGTCGCGGTTCAAAACCTCGAGCTGACGGTGGCAGCTGTCAGAGGACAGTCCGAGATAGTGAAGGTGACCGCCGGGAGCTACTCGCAGGAGCAGAATTACAGCAATGGCTCATCTGATTCGGTCACCGTCAGGTTTGGCAATCTGTATAGCACAGAGGTGCGCAAGGTGATTGTGAAACTCCGCCTCCCCACAATCTACAAAGAGCGCAGCGCAGAGATACTCAATGTCACCTACTCGCACGAATGGTACGTACATATATAGTACTATGAACTTCCTAATCGGCTGGCTAGCTAGCTCAGGTTAATTTTAATAATGCAGCTTGGCTGGGATGATGATGAAGTTCGTTGCGCCTACCGAGACGCTCACCGTGTGGCGCACCAGCGCAGAGTTCTCAGAGCACGAGAAGCCCCCAGGATTACTGGAGGAGGAGGCCCGTCTGCAGATGATCAAGGAGGCCAGAACCATGGCGGACTGCCATAGCCTGGATGATGTGCAGTCCAACTTGTTACTCAGCAGGACCGTCCTGCAGGACCTCTTCCAGCTTTTCAAGACTCGAGAAACCTACCAGAAGCAAGGCCATCCATACGGCTTGTCGTTAGTGTCTTCTCACAGTAGGCAGCGTTTGGCAGGGACGGGCGCCAACACAGGCCAAGAAGTTCCTCAACGAACCGACGATGATGCCGCTGCCGTCTGTGGACGACGACGTCAAAGAGGAGCTTCGGTGCTCTTACATCAGTTAATGCTGCCAGTAGGGAAGAGGAGATGCGGAGGCTGGCCTTGGACGTTGTGCAGGTGCGGGCGCCGGAGTCTCCCCCGCATAATAGATCCGGAGGCCTTTTTCGGATGTTTCGGAAAAAAAGATACGGAGGCCGTTAAACATGGTACTATATGCGCCCATTTTCTCTTTTATTTCATTATTATTGCACACACAGATTAGTTCTCGGGTGTACCTTGTTTTTATTATTTACCCCCTTATCCCCACCAGACTTCGAGAAGTTATCTATACTAGCTGAATGCTCGTGCGTTGCTACGGGTTTTCAAGTATTTTTTTCCTCACGCTTAAGAAATAATGAATACAAAAGTTTTTAAATAAAAAATGTCATTGTCGTTTTGACATAACTTACAAATTTATAGATTCATATCTAGATCAAAGCAAAGTCCACCACAGAGTACTCTTGACCATATGTAGTAAAAAAATTAAGCACGCACACTATTTAGCAAAGTTCCCAACAAGTACAGCAAAAATGACAGTAAAATGCATTCTCATTCACTGTGAAAGTAATATTCAATGTTTCTTCGACTTTTCTAAAATAAATAATGACTGATAGAAATGTAATTCAAGGAACACTTACAGTTTGCGAATGTCTTGATTTTCAGTAATTTCAAAAAACCATGACCATGTCACTAAGGACTGTAAATAAATTAGAGAAATACCCCTGCGTCTGGTCTCGATTCAATGCCGTCATTTTAACCTGTCTACTCCTGTGCATGATCCCGTAAGTTAAGGCTAATTAGTAGGCTATTTTGATCGGGATTTCAAATGGGCTATACACAACACTAATTAGCACTACCTCTTTTACTAATTATAAAATGTTTTGGTATACAAAAATAACTATGTTTTGGTACATTTTCGCAAAAAAAACTATGTTTTAATACACTATAATAACATACCCGGTAGTAGTGGGATAAATCCGGATGATAAGAAACGGCGGAGGCCTCCGCTCCCTGGTTTATCTTTGACCGCGCGCTGCCAGCCGCCAAATCTTTTTCACCATATCTTTGTATGTCTGATGTCGACCCCTCTGCTCTGGCAAGGGAGCAAAATTTGTTCACGGGAAAAATAAAGAATGAAAAATGATTATCTTCCTAGTCTTTCACTCGACCTGCTAGCAAGAAAAACAGAGTAAGATCAATCTAACCATTAACCAACACACATTAGGAGAACTAATTACAGTCAAAATAAGTAACGAATAAGGAGTAAATACGTCAGCCCACCACAATCCTAAGAGAAATCCCCAAATTCATAAATCACAGCTCACCTCGAAATTGAATAACCAAATAAAATGATTATAATTGAGGATTATGTACACACATTTGGTACCTCGAGTGGAAGGAGCATAAGGTGTTGTGTCCAGTACCCTTTGTTCGATGTGATTTTGTACAGTGTAGTAGATTACTGCTCGACATAAAAAAAAAAGGGAAGAAACGGAGGTTCGGTATACATGCCCTTGATCGGGTATGTGCATACATACTGGTGTCGTTGATTAACTAGTTTTTCCCATGTGTGGATGAGCTGGTTAATTGACATACTAGTATGTGGTGTATGAGCAATAAGCGAGCCGTGTACATGAACGCATGTGGCTGGTCATTCGATTGATCGGTCAATTCTTGCTTATGTGTACACGCGTGTGTGCCAAAATACAAAGATGTATAACTAGAGTATGGCTGGCCGGCCGGCAGCATATACGTGTATTGTACTAGCTGATACCTACCGATTCACGTACGTATCCAGGCGATGAGATAATCATCCCAGCTTGAAGCACACTGTAACGGCCGCGGTTTCACCGGAGCGCGGGCGATAAGATAAGCATGCCGAGCAAACAAACTCGGGAGAACCGGGCGCTCCGTCGCTATCCACCAGGCGTCGTTAGCTGCCTGCCTATAAAAGGAGGCCATACACAGCTCGTACAAAAGAGGAGGATCACACCTGAGAACACACAGACGAACACGCACCGGAGGAGACCCAGAAGAATACGCACCTGGAGAACACACACGCCGGAGGGCCGGAGACTCACGCAGGGAGCAGGCGCACACCCCGGAGAGAAGATCGAGACCGGCTCTAGGGCACACCACCAACCAGAACCCAACACAAAATACCATAGTACATATACACAAGCCGGTGCACCCATCGATCAGGAGCAGGGAGAATCGGCCATGGAGATTTCTAATGGTGAGCATACAGGTTGGATCCCTCTCTTTTCTTCCTCTTTCTACACGTCACCTCGCGAGCGACGCACGGAGTGGCCTTGCCAACCCGTAGCTGCAGGCGTTAATGCCGTACGTCGGTCCCCCGGCGTGCAGTCCAGCGCTGGCTTCAACTCCATCAGGTCGGCCTGCCGACGACCGGACCGGAGCATCTTACGCTCGTTGAACCGGACGGCCGGTCGAACACGACGGCAAACGAGGCTGCCGGCAGGTATCCGGCGTCACCCCCATCTCCATCTCGGCCGCCACTAAGACGTCATCTCCAGGACGCCCGGCTACCGGCGTCCAGTCCGGCGATCTCCATCTCCGCCGCCACCAAGACGCGTGGCTGCCGGCGTGCAGCCCGGCGCCATCTCTCTTTCCACGACTCCCAAGATGGCGACGCCGGGGCAGTTGGCGTGCAGCGGACCCAAGACGGCGACGTCGGGGCTGCCGGCGTGCAGCCCGGCGCTATCTCCATGACCCCCAAGATGGCGACGTTGATAGCTTTGGCTAGAGGAGGAAGATGGACTCATGCACACACACTGGATATAAAAATGAACTCACGGATACTTTTCTAGCACCGCACAACTTGTGCCTTTTCTCTCTTATTCAACTTAACAAAATACAAGCCGGTTACAAAGGCCTTTTAAAGGAAAATATGTAACAACACACGCATGCACAACGGCCTGATCCGTTTTCTACTCCACTAACTATACACGTTCAGCTTGAGTGACAACAAAGTCTGCATATTCTTTGGATTCCCAACGTTCAGGGACCAAGTCTCAACTGATTGCTCCCGTCTCTTCCTCCACGCAGATATGCCACAAGACTCGGATGCTCCAGCTCTAGCAGCTAGCTAACACTTATCCATGCAGATGACTCCTCCAACGGCACACACACATTTGCCACTACAACACATGCAGGCGTCATGCGACACACACATCTTGGCATGACTAAACCTGATGCTCTCTAGTCTAAACTGCATGCATTGTTGCTAATCAACTAAACACATGACTAATCCTATGACACATGCATACACGCAATCAGCCGATGCACTGTACTCTCTTTGTCGCTGCGTACTATGCTCTCTTGCCAATTTTGCTGCAACTTGCTAGAACTTAGTCATCTATTAAAAACTAATATCATGCAAACCTAAATAACAAGATTTGTTCCAACAATCTCCTCCCACATCTTGTTATTACTTATTTTCCTTTGAAGCCTGATGTCGTCGGTGCGACACAGAGATGGCTGCCATTGCCATCTTGTCACACCGATTGCTGCCGTCGCCGCTGGCCTCGACGAGAGACGCACCTCCTAAGCCTTTACCACGAGTACGCCGCGGTGACGCGCTCATTGCCGCATGTTCGTCGCCGGTGCCGCATCTCGCCGGTGACTCGCCTCCATGTTGCCGCCGATGACACACTTGGTCGATGACTCGGACATGGCCAAGGAACTCCTCATGGCGATGGCCTTCGCACCTCGGCCATCACCTCCTTGCCGTCGGCGATGCAACTTACCGGGCAGCACACCTCGCTCTGATACCAAATGTCACATTCCAAATTCTAGATTTCGCACTTCATACATACATGTCACTAGATTCATGATCATATTTGCAAAAATTCAGTTTTAAAGGCTTTTGGCCAAAGCACTACCTATTTGTCTTTCCATCTCTTATATGAGATTACTAGGGTTTTTGCCTAGCATCTTTAAGAATGACCCATTTTGGACATGCCAGATGCATGATTGCGTAGAGCTCGTCTCTACGAACCCGTAGGTTTTTGTTTCGCTCGAATCGGAGCTGTAGATCAAAAGTTATGTTAGTTCTTGTGTGGTCTGAATTTTTACTTCAGGAAAATTCAGATAAACAGACAGTTCAGTTACCAGTTAGGGAAAAAAAAGAACGGCGCAGCCACCGCGGCAGCCGAGCCGGCCTAGCCGCGACGGCCCGCCCGAGGCCCAAGAGCACCGCCGCACGCGCGGCGCGCAACTAACCGCCGCCGCTTCGTGCTGTGCCGCCGACAGGTGGACCCCACCTGTCAGCGCGCCGCCCACCACCGTCGTGTTGAACACGGACGCCTCACCGCCGCCCGATTCCTCTCTGATTTCCGTGCGGATTCGGCCGTCCCTCGCGCCCCTCTGCCCGTCCTATATAGTCCTCGCCGCCGCCATTTTAGCCTCCCTCTTAGCCATAGCTCTCGTGCTCTCGCCACCGCCGAATTTCTCGCTGGAATTTCCGCCGCCGCCGCCATTGACGCCGGTAAGGGAGCTCCGCCGACCCCGCGCCCTCTTTTGTCGCGGGAACACCGCAGCGAGCCGCCCCACCCCTTGCTGACCCCCTTTTTCCTCCTACAGCCACCAAAGCCGCCCCCACGACCTCGCCGGAGCCGCCGCCGCCTTCAACGCCGACCTCCGCCGGTGAGTTCCGCCGCGATCGTCCTCGGCCGACGGATCGAGCGCGAACGGCCCAGATCGGCCGCTGACCGCGGGCACTGACCGCTGACCGGTCAACTGCCGGTCAGCTGGGACCCACCCGTCAGCGGGGAATATTCCCTGAAAGATTCCCGGAATATTCCCCCATCGATTTTTCAGGGATTATTATTTTCCAGAAAATAGATCCAACTTCAAAAATTCGTAGGAAAAGATTTACTGGGCCAAATTTTGGAAATAATATGCCGTTGGATTCACAAAATTGTGTAGTTTGTGTTTATATAATAATATTGCAGGTTTACTTATATGTTTTTCCATGATACTTTAAAAAGGCTTAAAACACTATAAAAAATTATAGGAAAATTCTGTAACGCCTTTTTGCGTGACTCCAATTGCCCCTGGTTTTAAATCACGTTACCTACACAGTAGTATTTTTGCCCAGGTCTTACAACCCTGTTTACTATAGAAGTTTAGTGTTTTGCCTAAAAGCTTATTAATTGGGTTCACAAATTGCATAGTCTTGTTTTCATTGCATTTAAGATTTTCCATGCATCATGCATCAGTAGTAAACATCAGAGAACACCGAGAGGTTACTGAAAACCTTGTTGAGCTATCATGCATGCATTTGTGCACTTGCTTATGATTGTGTTTGTTGTTTTTGTGTTGTTTTGTATCGTGTAGATTGTGACGAGTGCAACGCTTGTTTCTGCGAGGATTGTACCCTCGACTCCTACCGCCAAGGCAAGTAGATGCTATTTTGTTTATAACATTGTCCTACTATTTTTTTCTTATGCATGTGTAGTGTATTTCCGTAGTTATTGTGTAGGAACTACTATGCTATGCTATATCCTATATACTGTGGTAGGAATTCCTTGTAGTTGAGCCCCACTCAGTAGATGTGCTTAGACCTACTGTGAAGACGAGGGAAAAGGGATCACACTATGGTGGAGTTGTGTTTGTTTCAAACTAAAACAACTTAATGTTAATGAACTACCTGGGCGGAATGGTTGGATGGTCAATGGAGCGTGGATAATGGTGGGGAATTCCGCCTAGGGTACCGAGAAGGATTGGTTCTCCTTGTTATAGTAGCTTACGTGTGCAACCATGTGCCAGTAAGAATGGGTGGCTGGTTGGACTTAGTAGGTCGTGGTGATCCGAACCCAGCGTAGCTAGAGATGTAGTGAATGATAGGTTGGGACCGGTGCGCAGTGGGGTTTGGTGATCTACTTCCCGAAAGGTCCCATCTTAGACTTCTCCCTATCATCACACAATATGAGCGTGGTGGTACGAGATGGGTTGGCCAGGTCACATGGGTAAACTGTACAAACCCCTGCAGGGTGTAAAAACTAAGTACTTAGCCGTGTCCCCGGTTATGGATGATTGAGTTGCTTGATATTGAGACTATGACATATTCTCACTTATCCTTATTTCCTAACTACTAAAACTTGATGGGTGAGCTCAATGGGTTGCTGTGAATTAAATGGTTTCCGAAAGTAGGATCAATGTGTTTGAAAAGTGCAAGCTAGCCAAAGATCCACTAGCCAAATAAGCATGTAGATGCTAGGTGCATTGTCTCCTTTACCTTAGCGCTACTTGCCATACATTCCATATATTGACCCTTCGGGGCTGCTACGTTTCATGTTGCAGGTTATACCGATTCCGAGTGATCGATATAGGTCGCGGTACTCCACTCGACACTTGTTCCCTCGTGGGCAATTTGAAGATGGAGTAGTATCTTTATTTGTGTTGCTACTTGATTTATGTGTGAGCTAGCCTTCGAGCTAAGCGATTTTTGTAATAATTGAATCTTCTGGATCTTCGTTATTTATGATACACGGATTATTACTTTGTTATTTCATCTATATTCTATGTAAGCCAATGAACCGATCCAGGGATTGGCATGTTGCATAGAAGCTACAGTCTTTTCAGTACTGTAGTGTTACAGATGGTATCAGAGCCGTGTGTTGACTGTAGCATCGTGACCTAAGATTGGAATAGGAAGCCTTACGTTTACTTAAGCCTATTTTAATTTCTGTCCTTATTCTTATGCCATTCACTCTAGTAAATTCTTTTCCTTTGTTGTTCTCACTCTTTCCTCTTTACAATTGATAGATGGGAGATGCCACTAGAGTTGAGTATGTTGAGCTCCAATCACCAAGACCCTTCGCAAGACAGCTGGCGGAGCTTTGCCAGACACTGGGCATGCTAATGCCGATGTTCAAAGGGAGAAAGATGAACACCTATGTGCCTGGAGACCGCGTGTGGGAGATTACCGCGATTGTTCTTGCAGATCCCACTGTGCCTGGTATCGAGAATCTGAACCTCACCAAGAAGTACCTTACCTGGGAGCAAGGAGTGGAGTCGGCCATGCATGAGACCCTGTCACGCCTGTGCTATCTCCACCGACACCGACTACCAGCAGGTTCACCCTTCCTTGCATTTGGAGGTCGGAATGAGCAAGGGCATGTGATGCTTACCACAGGTAATCGGAACAACATGCCACTCCAAGAGAAACAGTTAGAAGACATGGAGATTAAAGCTTGGGAGAGAGAAGAGAAGTTGATGCAGCAAAAGGAGGAGTTGGATTATTTTCAGGGCACTGTGCATTTGCAAGGGTATGAGATGGAGACCTTGCACACTACTGTGAATACAATGGAGCAAGCCCTCATTGGAAGAGATGCCACGATCGCAGCGCTGAATCAAACCATTATGCAAAGGAATCAAGTTGTGGCTGAGCGTGATCAAACCATTGTGGACATGGCTGTCCAGATTGCTGCCCTTCAAGCCCAGCAGAATCCACCACCAAATAATGGCAACGGCGATGATGGGAACGATGGTGACAATGATAGTGATGATGATGATGCGGATAATGGTGATGGAGGTAACAATGGTGGAGGAGGCAACAACGATGATGACGGAGGCAAGCGATGACGATGATGGAGGAGATGCAGCGTGCGCTTTTGCTGAAGGAAGTAATGAGGAGGACCCCGAAGAGGTGGAATTCGAGGACTCAAGTGAAGAAGACTCGGGTATTGTTCTCTAGTCTAAACTGCATGCATTATTGCTAATCAACTAAACACATGACTAATCCTATGACACATGCATACACGCAATCAGCCGATGCACTGTATTCTCTCTGTCGCTGTGGACTATGCTCTCTTGCCAATTTTGTTGCAGCTTGCTAGAACTTAGTCATCTATTAAAAACTAATATCATGCAAACCTAAATAACAACATTTGTTCCAACAATCACCTCCCACATCTTGTTATTACTTATTTCTCCTTTGAAGCCTGATGTCGTTAGTGCAACACGTAGATGGCCGCCATTGCCATCTTGTCACACCGATTGCTGCCGTCACCGCTGGCCTCGACGAGAGACGCACCTCCTAAGCCTTTACCACGAGTACACCACGGTGACGCGCTCGTTGCCGCATGTTCTTCACCGGTGCCACATCTCGCTGGTGGCTCGCCATGTTCGCCACCGGTGACTCGCCTCCATGTTGCCGCCGATGACACACTTGGTCGACGACTCAGACATGGCCAAGGAACTCCTCATGGCGATGGCCTTCGCACCTCGGCCATCACCTCCTTGCGGCCGGCGAAGCAACTTACCGGGCAGCACACTCGCTCTGATATCAAATGATAGCTTTGGCTAGAGGAGGAAGATGGACTCACGCGCGCGCACACACACACACTGGATACAAGAATGAACTCACGGATACTTTTCTGGCACCGCACAACTTGTGCCTTTTCTCTCTTGTTCAACTTAACAAAATACAAGCCGGTTACAAAGGCCTTTTAAAGGAAAATATGCAACAACACACGCATGCACAACGGCCTGATCCGTTTTCTGCTCCACTAGCTACACACACGTTTAGCTTGAGTGACAACCAAGTCTGCATATTCTTTGGATTCCCAACGTTCAGGGACCAAGTCTCAACTGATTGCTCCCGTCTCTTCCTCCATGCAGATATGCCACAAGACTCGGATGCTCCAGCTCTAGCAGCTAGCTAACACTTATTAATGCAGATGACTCCTCTAACGGCACACACACATTTGCCACTACAACACATGCAGGCACCATGCGACACACACATCTTGGCATGACTAAACCTGATGCTCTCTAGTCTAAACTGCATGCATTATTGCTAATCAACTAAACACATGACTAATCCTATGACACGTGCATACACGCAATTAGCCGATGCACTGTACTCTCTCTGTCACTGCGTACTATGCTCTCTAGCCAATTTTGCTGCAACTTGCTAGAACTTAGTCATCTATTAAAAACTAATATCATGCAAACCTAAATAACAAGATGTGTTCCAACAGACGTCGGGGCAGCCGACGTGCATCGGCGCCAAGACGGCGATGTCGGGGCTGCCGGTGTTTAGCCCGGCGCCCTCTCCACGACCCCCAAGATGGCGACGCCAGGGCAGCCGGCGCGCAACGGCGCCAAGACGGCGACGTCGGGGCTGCCGGCGTGCAGCCCGGCGTCTTCTCTACAACACCCAAGACAGCAACGCCGGGGCCGCCGGTGCGCAGCCCAGTGCCCTCTCTACGGTGGCGGCGGTGTCGCGGCAGCCGGCGTTCAACGGCGCCACCCCTACCTCCATGAACCGACGGCGCCGAAGACAACGACCGAGACGGGGTTGTAGGCCTATACCACCAAGCGGCCGTAAACCTCGCCAACGACGAGGTCCCGTACGCCATGGGACTGTCGGCGTGCGACCCCTCTTCATCCTCACGTCCAGGCGGTGCCATAAGGCGGCATCGGCAACGAGGCGACCGGCACACAGTCCGGTGCCATCTCCGCCACAGCCGACGCCGAAGGGGACGGACGGCGAGGAAGCTGGAGTGTGTTGGCGACCACGCTAAGCAGACTAACACGGCAAGACGCTGCGGGTCGAGCTGTGCGATTCATGCACGGAAGCAGGATGGTGCTACGTACCTGTGACGGAGCTGACTCAAGGCGTGATTATCTGCGTACAAGGAACAATAAAAAAAAGGGCAGAATATATTACGTGTATGCATACTCCAATGCTTGCGTACTATGTAGCTCGAGCACGCGGCGAGCTAGAGATACTTGAGGCCGGTGCAACCTTGCCGTCCTTCCACGGATGATGGCGCCACTTCCGAGTCTCGAGCCCCAACGACTTCATCGAACCAGCCTCCTCCTCCTCATAGCAGGCGACTACACCTTCTGAGATGAGGCGAGATGACGCTTCGGCACCCTTCCGCGGACGTTGGTGGTACTTCCCACGAGCCCGCCGGCCTCACCGAGCCAGCAGCGAGGACTCGTACACTCCTTCCTTCCCGCGGGCACGCACGACCGTACGGCCTAACGCCAGATATCTCGAGTGGTGTACAAAGGCGAGGTGAGACGACGCCTCCGACACCACTTCTGCCCGAGCTCGTGAGACTGCGCCTCGGTCACATTAACTGCCGTGAACTCGGTGTCGGGCCGAGACGAGGCGCCATCCACACCGGGCACGCTGACTTGTACGCGTGCGTTGGTTTCACACTGACGCCGATCTCCACCGACACTTACTCCCGCGAGGCATACCCTTTGCACACCCGGACGAGGCTGCTGGTCATCGAGAAGTCCTAGCTGAGCGGACCCATGCCACTTCAACTCCAACTACATCGACGCCGTCAAGACCGACGAGGCACGGCGGCGAGGGCGAGCGTGGCCAGAGCGAAGGCCACGCTCCTCGCGGCGCGTGTACCGACGAGGACACGGGCTGTGCCGCCGCCCACTCACACACACACACCACCACATCATGCATGGAGAACGCGGAGCGAAGACGACGAAGACGACCACACAACTTAATCGGAGGTGTCCCACAGCGTAACCCGCGGGAGTAATTAACCGGGTGCCTTCCGAGGCCCTAGGAACCAGGAGATCGCAATCGCCACAGTCAGCCTGGCCGCGCTAGCAGGCCACGGAGCGCATTGTATTAGGGACCGTGTACTTTGTTTCTCCAAGAGAGATTAATGAAATGCATCTTCCCTACCTTTTCTTTTGTGTACTACGGTACACTGGCACGCTCGCACTTCTTTTTCTTTACCCGGCGCATGAGAAAAACACGCTACTATATTCTTCCCCAAAGTAGCCTCCTTCTACTCTCCAGATGTTTTTCTCGTGTCAAACACCCTTGTCTGCAGGAGGAGCAATCTGACCTGATTAACATGATTATTATTCTAGAAAACATTCTATTAGCAATGAATAAACGAAGAGGTCAGAGACACTGGCATCAGGAAGTACCAAGCCACCGAAAAACTAATGTGGAGGGTAATAATAGATACTTGCGTCAGAAATTACGAAGCCAACAAAAACTAATGCGGAGAGTAATAATCCACACTGCTATAAATATTGCATGCTTGGCGGCTAATATACTTTTTTGGTTCAATCGAGAGCAAAGAATTGGGAGATATAGCACCCAAACCACGACGTGCTACAGAGATTTATCATGTTACCATCCAAACACGATAAAATAAATTCAAAGAGGTGAAATTAGTATCACGTGATATTGTGTGTTAGTTTTTTTAGTGTGGAAAATTCATTCATTCCTAAAGACACAGTACACAAAGTGTACACACTTCTAAAGGAATAGGAGACAACCAAACACAGTTGCTTGGAGATGTCCTTGTAGACGTTATAGCACCTAGACACACTGAGACCTAATTTGTTGGTTGTCACGGTCTGATTCCAGCAAGGTTGGCTTCAGGCCGGCTGTGGTTAATGGCAAGTTGCAGACCCGCTCGGATTGCACATGTTTCTGCTTCTTCCATAACCGCTTGACTTGACGAGGGACAGAAGGCTGCATCAATATTGATTTTCATGCCTCCTTCGTCAAGGTGATGAGACCCAATTATGGGAGGGTTCTCTTTTCTATTGGGCACAGGCACTACACAACCAGCATCAATAGGAAAAAATACAGTGCACGAGGAGTATCTTTCTAGATCAGACCGTGATTCGTTCGGGCTCTTGCAGGTAGTTCTGATAGCAGAATAGGAAGGCGACAGATCAGACAATTGTTTCATCACCCTTTCCATGAGTAACATCCCATCAGAGATGCCACAACCTGCATAGGACCCCGGGATCCGGCTTCTTCGTTTGTCGTCACGGATGACTATGGGGCATTGGAGGAGCGACAACATCCGCATTGTCGGCATCCTTCTCCAGCACCTTATCCGCTGCCTTCCCCATGCTTCGGCATGGCCAGCCGGAACCAGATCCTCTTCGTCCTTGCATCAGAAGACCAGCTGCCAGTGTCTCCTTCGCGTTCTCAGATGCAGGGATGGAGGAGGCGCTGCCTGCGAGTGGGATGCAGGGTGAAAACCAGATCGAGACAGAAAACCAACTCACATGGCAGGGAAAGAAGGCCAGGAGTGTGCAGGTTGAGACCAGGCACCGCAGCGTTCTCCCCTTCTCGCTGGACCCCGCGGTGACCCGTCCCACCGCCTCCTTCTGTGCGGTTATTGTCGGGGCGTATGGCTAGGCAGAGCCCGTGGTAACGGTCCCATTCCACCGCCCGGAGGAGGTGGAGGTCACCGGTGGTCGGAGATCGACGTGTGGCGGCGGTGGTTCTGTATGGGAGGATGGCCTGGGCTCACTCTGGCTCGGGTTGAGTGGAAAAAAAGACACCGAACGAACCATCAAGTTTCACTCTGTGGTGGCAGCCCTTGTAATAAGTTCGAACTATCAAGGGCAAAATAGTTATTTAGCGGCAGACGGAAATTTCCGGTACGATGAACGTACGGCTGTGTAAATAGTAGTATAGATAGATCTATACCTTTAATAATAATATAAAGGAAGATGTGTTTCTTGCGGTGACACGGCGCTTCGTGGTTGCTGATCCCAGGAGTAGCCCTAGGGGTCGACCACTCGTGCCACCTTTTTTTTTTCCTTTTCGGCTTTGTTGTGATGTTGCCCCAACGTTCCCAAACTCCTTTTTTCTTTCCTTTTGGGCATTGCGATTCCCGTGATACTGTGTGAACCTTGTACTCAGATGGTTGCTTTGTTTATAAAGCGGGACAAAAACCCTATTCGAAGAAGAAGTGTTTCTTACCGTTCAACACTTTTTTAAACCGTTTTTCTCTCCCACCAAATTTTATGTTACATCAAATGCGTGAAAAACGAGTTCTCGATGTCTAGAAAAGTGTTCCACCGTCCGCCGCCGGACAGGGCCAGAGAACGTCGGAGGAGGTCACATAAGCGAGGAGGTCCCGTTCGTTTGAGTCCGGAGAGGAAAACGTAGATTCATGATTTCACACGTTTTAGTCATACGGTAATGCTGGGTCTACGGACTAATTGTTACGGTACTCCTAGCCATATAATCTATATCTATACCTAATACCTAATACCTATAATACCTAATAATTTCTTATGGGTTCCCTTTTTTTAGACGGATTAACCCCCGTCAGTTTAGAAAAATTACCCACCATGCCACCTATAAGTCAAAATAGCTTCTCGATTCCTTTTCTACTATTAACCGCGTCCGAGGTATATCTATCGATGCCCTCGGATACCGCCCGTCCATCTCAAGCTCGCTAGCGCTGGTGACCCTGGTTGGCCAAAGTGTGCCTGGTTGGAATGAGGCCACTACTCAAGGTGGACATATCTGACTCTGGCGTTTGGAACGATAGAGCTCGTCCGCTGGAACCAACCTACTGCGAAGCCATCCACCAGGTCGCCACCGCCCTGCAGCAGCCGTCGCGGCTATTCCCGCATTAGTCCCGATGGGTTCGGCGCGCCGGCGCAGCTCGGGGACATCAGCGGGTTTGCGCTTTCCGCCTTTGACTACAACACGTCGTAATGGTCTTTCTACTCGGGAACCATGCAGGCAGGAGCTGCAGTAGATGAACGATGGTGTCGTCGCGCTGGTTTGCTTCGTCTAGAAATTTCGGCCGTCGGCCTTCCTGTGTCTGCTCTAATTTCTTCGGTGGCTGTAGCAGCTGTGTCGTCCAAAAAAATTTGCGGACTCACTTTGATCCATGGAGCCTTTGCATCTACAAACCGACAACAAAAAGAACATGTATGGTGGGCCCGTCTTGGCATACATGCATGCACAATTGCATACTTTTTTTTAACGGGAATGGCCCCCAGGCCCTAGAAACTGCAATTAATTAATTGGCACGTACATTTTACATAGAGGCCCTTTAACAACTATTGCACAAATAAACCTACTATTTGAAGAAAGGCCTCTAACTTTGAAAAAAAGACCCTACGGCGAAGCGCCGAGGTCCAAGAAGACGCTAGAGGAATCTCATACCCGGCGAAGAACGCTTGCCACCTAGATGCTCCCGAGGATGAACCACTTGAGGGTGTAGAGGCGCCGAGCTCCGTGCAAGGTTCCGATCAAGACCTCCGTCATGGAGGTTGCAAGAGCTGGCCACTCCAGCCAAGGATAGCTTCGGCGAGCATGTCGTCACTTGGAATCGCCTTCTTGTGCAGCTATTTCCCACTCCACAGATCGGCAAAGGGCAACCGTGCATCGCCACTTCTCTCCAATTCCATCACTGCGATGGCCTTGGAGAGAAACAACAACCGCATCGCCGGGATCTAAAGAGGAAGAAAATGCGAGCTTATTGACAAAGATCCTATTGCCATCGATCAACTCCACCTCCGACTCAGTCCTCCGATCACCGTAGAGGGGATGTCGAGCAGCAGCAGCCACCTGATCAAGCTTGCGCGATCTAGGAGATCACTCCAGACGGGCATCGAGCCCAGACGCCATATAGGAAAACCTAATCTACAACCTAAACTAAGGGCCAGACCACCTGAAGCATCCCCTCGCCGGCCAGCAGTGCCGCCGGAAAGGGAGAAGGTCAGGGGCAGCAAGGAGAAGGGGATGTCGACTCTCAACGGGGTAAGGGAGGAGAGCAGGGGAAAGAGTGTCTAGGGCGACGGTTGGGGTTCAGATCTGAGTGGGGAGAGATGAGCTCCCCCAAATACAATCTGCGCAATCTCATACACATGCCATCCTGGAGGACTCGATGCACGAAAAATAACGTGTGCACATCTGCAGAGTAGGGAATTAGATTGGTTGTTCGCCTTGCGAATCTGATCAGTTAAGATAAGAAAAGCGTCTAGCTCCAAATCGTTGTAATCGGGCGAATTAGATTGATTTATTGATGGAGTATATGGATCTGATCGGATAGTTTAACTATCCCGAGCAAGATAAAAAAAAATGCACACCCTCAATATGCCACTCATTTTGTAGAAAACTGAATAACGACGCGGCGATGTCTCCTGATTGAAAAGTTCTGATTATGAGGCAAACTAGACAATACGTGATTATATTTCATTTATTTTTCTTAATACCTATTGATTTGTTGAACCGTTGCACGGGCATTTTTGCTAGTCCGTCTATAAAGTAGGACGCGTCTAGCCAGCCTCCGGGTGCTGGTTTGTTCGACCTAGCCCTCGCCCAAAAGAGGAACTTATCCTACAATCTCTTTTCCGCCTGATACGAAAAGTATCTCCCAGCCGACCAGCCCACCTTTCGGGAAAAAAATACACCCTCGCCGCCCAGGTGCCCTCAGCTTACGCGCGCCTCACACGGAGCCAACATGTGGCATGCAAACACGTACAAACCCCATCGCCCCAGGCCCAGGCTGCTCTCTGCCAGAATTCTTCCTCATCCAAAAATCACCATAGATCTGTAGTTGTCTACCCTTTTTCCGGAATTCACCATAGATGTGTAGTTGACAGATTATTACAACACATGAAAAAACAACTTTGATTTGCTCCAGGAA
This sequence comes from Avena eriantha, assembly GCA_910589775.1. NCBI lineage: Eukaryota > Viridiplantae > Streptophyta > Magnoliopsida > Poales > Poaceae > Avena > Avena eriantha. Next base: position 27,899,167 of record OU342744.1, on the reverse strand, counting down.
AATAAAAAGGGTGATGAGCAGCTTAGATGCATTTTTAACCCCATAACGTATAACAAAACCAAGTGGAGCTACATCAACTTATGTAGTGTCAAGATCCTTGAATCAGAAGCAACAAAACTTGAATTGGTTGAATAGATTATAGGACAAAAAACAAATCACAAACTATAGAAACCCCAGACTGTTTGTTCGGAACACTAAGTCCCAATAATAAACAACAAAACAAACAACCTGAAGCAACTATATATATTGCAGGACAACAAATCGCTAAAGCTACAACAACCTGTTCCAGAAAAGCGACAGAACACCTATCCTGCAACAACTTTCATGAAATACAAAAACAACTTTCATTGGCGACTGGTAAACGAAAATTACGCCTAGTTATCTTCTTTTCTAGTGGATTTGCTGCTTCTGACCAAAACCTATACATTATTAAAAAAACATCAGAATAAGAAAACTCTTGCATGGTAAAACAACCTGTAGTGGTGATTTTGTATGGTAGACACAACTAAATAAGATGCCTGAGACAACTAAATACATATATAGGGCACCCTATGTGTGTAACAAGGAAACCCTGCAGCAAATTAATTTAAAATCATGTGAAGCAGGTGTATGCAACAAAGTAATTATCATGGTACAACTTAGTAGATAAACAACAATCACTGAATCATGCAAAAGTTATATTCATGTATATACTAGTGTAAGCAATTAAAGAACAAACCTAATACAACTTATTTAGATATATAATTCAAAAGGACTAGATGATATCAAAAAGCAACACAATGAATCTAGAACTACAACTTACAGGGAGCCGAAAGCAACTAGGTAATATGAAAACTGTAACTTACGGTGTGTTCAGTTCGGGAACGAAGTGGAATGGAATGTCATGGTTCCATTCCACTGGAATGGGTTGGTTCCGTTCTTGTGTTTGGTTAGGACAAAAAATGTGTAATGGCATGGTTCCATCCTATGCCCGGTTGGGCCAAAAAATTGGAATGGAATGGTTCCGTTCTATGTTTGGGTGCATTTAGCAAAAAAGATGGCGAGAGAATAGAGAGAGCAATAACGTTTGTGTGGCTTTAGCATAGAGGAACGGGGAGATTCCACCAATTTGATGGAATGATTGCATTCTAAATATAGAGGGAATATTCTCTTTTGAGGAACCACCTCGTTCCATTCCATTTCTCAACTGAACACTAGAACAGCTCTCAGGTGTGGAACCATTCTATTCCATTCCACTTCATGACACCAACTGAACACACCCTTAGTTACATATAATTCAAAATGACTATATCCCATCAAAAAGCAAAAAGCAAAAAGCAAGCCAGATTGTTTTTCATGTATCTTTTTGCACCACGCCTCTTTCTTCCTCTAGATCTCATGGATCTGTAGCTCTTCACAAATTGCCTCACAGGAAAAAATACAACTTCCATCGAAGTTGCTCCATGAAATCAAAAAGATAACGAAATCAAGCCTGGCCATGAAAAAAAACAACATAACCCAAACCAGTAGCAACTTGGTAGATCAAAGAACGAACAAAAGCACAAACATCCATGCCTAGAAATACAAGTATACAACCATAACCCAAACCTATAATAACTTAGTGCATCTCCGAACAAACAAAAGGCATAATTAGTTGCTTACATACTTAGAATATCCCTGGGTCCTTATCAGGAAGAAAACAATAGAGGAAAAAAACCTTAGTAACAACTTAACTAGAATCAGTATACAACTGAGGGGGTGACAAAAGGCAACTTAGTTCAAAATCGTCAATGTACAACTTAATTTACATGAAAAACAACTTAGTGAGATGGCAAAAACCATACAAAATCCGGGAGCACCAAGTCCGCCAGCGTCGTCTGCCAGATTGGAGCACCAAGTCCGGGAGACCTCGTCCAGTGCATCGAGCACCACATGTGCTCCTCCTGCTCCTAGCGGCGGTGACGGAGAGCGGCTCTAGGCCTCGGTGGCTCGCGCTCCTGGACAAGCAGCGACAAGCGGCTAGCACAAGGTGCCAGAGCTCGTGCTCCTGCAGGTGGGCAAGCTATGGGCGCCGGAGCTCGTGCTCCTAGACGAGGGCGGGAAGTATCTAGCGGACGATCTCGGGGCGCCGGAGCTCGAGCTCCTGGACGAGGAGGAGTAGCAGCAGGCCGGCGAGCTCGGGGTGTGCTAGACCTGCGAGCCGGCGGCGAGCACCTATGCAATGGCAGTTGGAATCGCGCGGGGAGGTGGTGATTCAGTCGTGGAAGATGCAGGGGAGCCCGGGGTCGCCTTCCATGGCGGTTCCGGTGGCCGGAATCAATGACGAGGGCGGTGGGTTGGATTGGGGAATTTTTTCGCGAGGCTGTTGGAGAGGGGAGGATGCACGTGCCAGACTGCCCAGGTGTGGGTCCTTTCGATGATTTATGCACGTATTTTATCAGACATTGGCCTCGGTTCTGTCTAATGAAACACAGATTCAGCAGTATTTTGACTCTCAGATCCATATACTGTCTCAGATCATGATGACCTAAAAATTAAAGTTGCTTGTCTCGACGAGACGCACGACTTTTATGCTGAGAAATTTTTCATTTAGGGTCATCTTAAAGAAATCATAGTAGAAGCCTCCATATATCAGTCTCGGAGTTTTTTCTGAACGCTAGCATAATCGGCTATCAAGCCTTACCATGGCTTGACTTGATACAGTGGGCATGATATCTCTTCGATGATGATTAATAACCCTCCCAGTGGACCTTTCTGAGTGTGTCTTACCATTTGTCTCGGTCAGTTACATGCCCAAAACGAGTGCCAACACACGCCTAACCTTAAAAATTAGCGTCGTCCAACGAAACAGAAACGAAATCTAGACCGCTCTCCTTCCAGTCGACATCTATCCATACATTCCTGTATGCGCTCTAACAATCACCGTCTTGAGCATCATTATCCCTTCCTCCAGTTTTTCACAAGATTACCCAACCATGAAGGAATACAAATGAAATTAGTACTCTATCTTTCCTAAGAAGGATGTCGCAGATTTTGTCTAGATTTACATGTATTTTCATGCACTAAAACGCGTCTAAACACATGTTTATTTAGACAACTCTGTGATATTCTTTTTAGGATGGAAGAAGTATGGATTGTCCGGGGTAATAGTGCTTGAAACAAACTGAGTTTCTGGTTTTCCAAATCGTCCCACATCGGTTGGAGAGACGAGATATTTGAATGCAGTAGTGAACTATGAAAAATTCAGAAAAGAAAAGAAGTAAAACTAAACATGACAAATACAGTAGCCAACTATGTATATATGAGCACTCGTCAATCAAAGAAGAAAGACTGAGAGAAAGAGGGAAAAACAAGGCCGAAAAATGGCTTACGGCCATCCCTCAGCGCAAATCGCACGGATAAGGAGAAGGCGAGAACATACCATCACAGCCACCCACTCCCTTCAAATATCAAAGATTGTAGTCGGATGTACTATAACTTTCGGAAAGTGCCTTTGGTCCTGATCTCCAATGCTCTCTTCGTTTAAAGAAAAAAAATCAAAAATCACATTAAGAAGTTTCAAAAATATGCGAACATAAATTTTGGACATAACCGATGTTGTATCCTACAAACATGAAAAATCACAACATGGAATTTTTTATACTGTGGGCTACAAAAAGGTGACAAAGTCGGATAAAATTTAAAGATTTGAAACTATATATACTCAGATCCACACTTTTATCACTTTTCTGAGCTCACAATACAATGTTTTTAAAATTAAAATTTTGCATGCTTGCGGAAAATCATTGGCTACATCCGGATATTTTTTTTTTTCATGCTTAGAAATATGATTTTTGTAAAGAACGGGAACACTGGTGTGCACATATGCACCAAATCTCCACTCTGTAACTTTGCCCTAGCTTGCTAATGAATTTTCTTACCAAACTAGATATGGAAACGACCCAGTTTTTTTTTGCGAGAAAAGATCCGGATCTATTTCATGAGTTCATAAGTACAAAGTATCCTAAACATAATAAAAATTACATCGAGATCTTTGGACCACCTAACGACCACTACTACCGTCAGAGCGAGCCGTCGACGCATCGATGTCGCCGCTCCATTACCGGAGCCGGCATGCCGTTGTTGATGACAGTCGGGAAATCTTCGTGCACGTGCCCCTAAGGACCAGTGCCCCGGAGATGAAGTTATCGCCATTGAACTCTTGAATTGATCCAAAGCTTGTAACACCAAACTTAAAACACACGTAGACTGGACGAGATCCAGAACACATGTAGACTAGACGAGATCCACCACTCCATGAAAGCGGCGACCAGACGAATCCTTACCCTCCTCAACGCCAGCAGCAGGATCGTCGCCAGGTTGTGATGACCTTCTCACCACTAGTGGAAAAAGGGCATCTAGTCCCGGTTCATAAGGGTCATTGATCCCGATTTCCGAACCGGGACCAATCACTCGGGACTAATGCTGGTTCCGGTTCGCGCATAAACCGGGACCACTGGGTCTCCACGTTGGCGGGCGTGCGACGAGGGGGGTGGATCATTGGTCTCGGTTCGTGGAACAAACCGGGACCAATGATTCTCCACGTGGGAGCGCGAGAGACGAGCGGGGGTGGATCATTGGTCCCGGTTCTTGGCACGAACCGGGATCGTTGGTCTCTGTGCCGCGGCAGGGTTTTGTGCCACGGCAGGATTTTCGGGCCATTTTTGTGCCGCGGCAGGGTTTTGTGCCCCGGCAGGGTTTTGTGCCGCGGCAGGATTTTCGGGCTATTTTTGTGCCGCGGCAGGATTTTTTTTATCAATTTAATGGTACTACATATATACAGCAATAATGAAAACACGATATATATATTACACATCATGCATGATCACAAATATATTATACACCGTCTCATCCGTCTTCTTGGTCGAAACATATTATAATTACAAATGATACTCTTACACGAATTTGATCTAATTTACATCTTCTTTTCTACACTTCATCCTTCCAAATGAAGCGGGTAATAGTATTCTCCTTTCGGATCTATGACTTGTTCTAAAAAGAATCCGGCAATTTTCTCTTGAATTGCTTGCACGCGTTCTTGTGATAGAAGACCGTCCCGCATCCGTTTGATCTAATATAAAGAAGGGGATCAATATATATGAATGAAACTAAACACAATTGGTGGTAATAAAATAAAGTTATGATTATTGTTTATTGTAATTCAATTTTTTTGATGTTCCGGTCTGCGCCCTTCTCTTTGATCGTCTGGCGAATGAACTTGCAGACATAGTATCCACATAAGTTATTCCCAGCTTCCTGCCTCAAGCACTTTACGAGAACGGAGTTCAATCAAAATAATAATCAAGCATGATAATGGTGGTATTGAAACTAGAATCAAAGAGATGCGTGGATCTAGCAAGTAATACTTACAGTCAATGGTTGAAATGTAAGTTCTGGCTTTCAAACACCCCTAGTTTTGGCGGTGAACCGTTTCCAAGCCTTCTGGAGGCATTCCTGCATGTTCGCCCACTTTTCTAATGGTGTGCGTTTCGAGTCTAGGACTTTTACTACTCCGGTGTCAACAGCAATGATTAACGGAATATATTGGAAGTTGGACACACTAACAAAATATAACACGAGTCAATTATACGCTTAACATCGAGTAAGCAAAAATAGAATGTGTACAAGATAGTAACACTCACCCAGCATTGTAAGGAAATAGTATTTCCCTCTTGTTGCTGAGATACATCAACGCTTGTACCAAGTTATCCTCTGTCTCTTTGGGTTTGTTTTTAGAGTAACTTCATGTACGAAATTGTAGTCAACAAACCCAAGGTCATAGATTTGTCCTTTGTTGCATTCGAGAGTCTTCATTCTGCATATATAATTAGTATAGTGATGAGTAAGATTATACAAGCAACGAATGAGCTTAGCTAGAAAGACTTAATTATAGAAATTAATAATACTTACAAACAATAGGCACTAACGATAGTTTTGTCGAGGGCGTCTTGTTGGTAAAACTGAAATAATTCTGGAAATTCGATCAGTAGGAAGCCATCTCCATGACCGTAATGGTGGTGTTTATATGCAGCATAGATCCAGTTTTTGGATTCAGCACAGGCTTGGATGTACCAGTTATGCAATCTTCGCATTTTTGTTGGTAGATCTTTGACTAACTCGGGTTTGACGAGAGGAGCCCCGTACTGGTACACGTATGCTGTTTCTTGGTACCCCTTGAACTCATCCATACGGCTCATGTACTCAGTAATAGACAGTCCATATAATTGAGCCTTTTCTCCGTACAGTCGAACAAACTCCGGATCAATGTTAGGATCATGCCGCTCCTAGGCTCTCCACTCATTGGTATTGTACACTTTGAGCGGTTCGATCGATTGATTTTTCTGTTGTCCGAGCTGGGCAACTTCTTTCCCGACTCTCCGCTCTTTTGCCTCAGCCGACTTGGTAATAGAGCGATTATAGTCTGATGTGAGCGCTATGGGTTGGTGAAGCTAAATCTTAAGCACGGCTGCTTTGGCTTTATCTTCTGCGGTGACCGGAAAGAATGTCTCTATCGGCTTTTTCTTGTTAGCCATGTCAATCTTCCACTTTTCATAATGGGCAGCTGCGACCGCAGCAGTTTCCTCATATGTCTTCTCGCAAGGTAGCTTCTTCATATTCTGATAAGGTACTTTTGGGAGGGGCGATAACTTACGTTTCGGTGATCGGAACGTGCTCTTGCTGCTGCTAGTGGTGCCGCCCCTCTTAGTATACTTCCGATTTTGTCTCTATGGCTCAGGGGACGGAGACGGCTGACGCGGCGGCGGAGACGGCTGAGGCGGCGACGGAGACGATTGCGCTGAGTGGTGAGGCGGTCAAGGCGACGGTTGCGCTGGAGAATGGTGAGGTAGCGACGAAGGTGGATTGCTGCTCTGAGGAGTGGGTGGCCTTGGCGGCACACAATTTGGAAGCACGATGCGCTCCTTTGCCCATAGAATAGTCCCCCCTTTGGCTTCTCCTAGTTGAGTCAGCTCCATATCTTCCCCTGCAGGGTGGTCTAGCTTCAGCTCCTCAAAATCTTCCTTGACCTCATCCACCGTGACGACAGCATACTGATACATTGCAAATGTATATATAATTTTTGATGTTCCATGCTTGGTTTTATCTACTTTCTTATGTTTAGTCCACACTTTGGATTACTTTTTATATGATTATTTGGACTAACCTACTAATAGTTGCAAAAGTGCACAATATTCTTGTTTTACACTTTGATGTGTAGGAATTAGCAAGAATACAAGTAGAAACCCTGTTGGAGTGAAATTGGGATTTTCCAAAAATCTGTCTCAAAACTTTTTTTGAAGACGGTCACGTTCCGGATCGAAGACGGCGTTAAACGAAAAACTCTTAAACTACAAAGTTGTTGGAAATTTCGTGAAAAACATTCTGGACATAAAATTTAGCTGATTCTGAGTCCGGCAGGCCAGATAGGCCTGATTTACTGCAGCCCAAGATGGGGTGACGGAAATCCGAGAAGCTATATAAAGGGAGGAAACCTAATTCGTGGGAGACACCTCCACCCACGAATTTGCAGCCACCAAAGCCACGTTTTTTGCCTCCCCATAGAACCCATCTCCATGGGGAAGGGCTCCCAAGAAGCCATGAATAAAGGGTGCTAAGGGGCGGTGCTCCCATGTGATACCGGCGGTGGGAAGGAGTCCTCCGCGCCGCCATCGCCGGAGCCATCTCCATCGATCTCCACCACCATCTCAATCACCATTGCTGATTCCCATGATGAGGAGGGAGTAGTTATCTCTCGAGGCTAAGGGCTCTACCGGTAGCTATGTGTTCATCTCTCTCTCTATGCATGATGATATTGTGATCATGAGCTTTGTAATCTAGTAGATCTACCTTGCTACTCAAGTGCTTTAATGAATCTCTGCTTCCCCATGTGTGTGAAAGTGACAGCGTGCTCACCATGGTGACACTTAGGCTAGAGATTACAAATACTTGTTATGAGTTATATTTGGAGTTGGATGTCTTTATGAAATTGTGGTGTTTGTTGGAACCATCTAGTGCTCAAGGTGACAGTGTGGGGTTTTCTAGATGGGAAAGATGAACTTTGAGGTGTGCTGTTATAGCCCTACCATCGATTAGAGTGTTAAACCGGAGAGTAGTTAAGAGTAGTATCATGAAGATAATATATTTGTATGAGAGTGTTCACTAGTGAAAGTATGATCCCTAGGCCTTGTTTCTAAGCATCGATACACTGTTTGCTATTAGATCTGTTACATGTTTCTTGCTTCCATCTTTATTTCAGTTTGCCTTTAGTCTTTTCCACGCCATCAAGCTATTTTCTATCACCGTTACCACTTATAATTATCCATACCACTTGTATTTCACTATCTCTTCGCCGAACTAGTGCACATATACACCTGACAAGTGTATTGGGTGTGTTGGGGACAAAAGAGACTTCTTGTATCTTGATTGCAGGGTTGCTTGAGAGGGAATAACTTTGGCCACTTCCTCCCTGAGTTCGATAAACCTTGGGTGATCCACGTAAGGGAAAACTTGCTGCTGTTCAACAAACCTCTGCACTTGGAGGCCCAACAATTGTCTACAAGAATAGAAGTGCGTAGACATCAAGCTATTTTCTGGCGCCGTTGCCGGGGAGGTAAGGTAAAAGGTATTCACACCAAAGGATTAAAAAAGAAAAACCTCCCACGGCAAACGCCTATTTTCTAGTGTGAGTACTCAAAGTTATTTCCTTTAGATTCTGCAATTTTGTCTTTTTGTTTCTTGTTTTCACTAGTTAGGCTTAATGGAAAACAACAACAAAATTAGAGAGCTTTATAGTATTTATCTTGAGTTAGGACATGAAGTGTTTGAAGAGAAAATTAAAAAACCTATGGAACTTTATTTGCATGCTAATAGCAATGTTGTTAGTATGAATTCCTTGGACACAATTATTGCTAATGCTATGGAAAAGTCTAAGCTTGGGGAAGCTAGTTTTTATGAAAATGATCTCTTTAGTTCCCCGGCTTTGGAAGATAGCCATTCTATTGCTTATGATGATACCAAACCTTCAATATATGATGATTACAATGATGAATATGATATTTTCAGTCCACCTACTATTAAGGAGGAAAGTAATTATGATTACAATATGCCTCCTATATTTGATGATTATGGTAATGAGAATAATAATGATATCTATTTTGTTGAATTTGCTCCCACTACAATAAATAAGAATGACTATGTTTATGTGGGGAGTATTAATTCGTTTATGCATGTGGCTCATGATAAGAATGTTTCTTGTGATAGTTATATTGTTAATTTTATTCATGATGCTACTGAAAGTTATTATGAGAGAGAGAAACATGGTCTTATGTGTCTCAACAATATTAAGTTTCCCCTCTTTATGTTGAAAGTATTGAAGTTGCATTTGGTTTGCTTTACTATGCTTGTTACTTTGTGCTTTCATGACTTGTTTATTTACAAGATTCCTATGCATAGGAAGTGGGTTAGACTTAAATGTGTTTTGAATTTGCTTCTTGATGCTCTCTTTTACTTCAATTCATATTTCCTATGTGAGCATCTTCTCAAACTATCTTGCCTAACTTAAAGGCGTTAAAGAAAAGTACTTATTGGGAGATAACCCGAAAGTGTTAGATGAGTATTGGAAGTTATTACCTCTGTAATAACCGCTCCTTATCCTTTTTATTTGCTTTTTGTGCCAAGAGTAACCTCTAATGAGAGAGAAGTAATGATTGGGAAAGTTGCTGTCTCGAAACAGATTTATGTTCTTCACCGTAAAAATTCGTGTAAAATCTATGAACGTCTTTTTGAGGCATGAAGTTTTGTGCTTCTGACCTAGGTTGTTATCTAACTTTCATTAGTTCAACACTTTTTGATTTGAGCAACAGAAGGTCTTCGTAAAAATTCGTCTTTACCTGATGGTTTGTTTTGACAGATTTCTGCCATTATTTGCATTTGCTTCTTGTTGGTTCCTTTTTGAGTTCTTTTGGGGAATTGAGATTTTTGAGGGAAGTTCTACAGTAGCTAGTGTTCTAATGGAAGTTTATTTGGTGTTAGAATTGAACCTTAAGACTTATTTATCTTGAGTGCACTAATGTTATTAATAAAGATTGTGTGAAGTTTTGTCTGAAAGAAAATTTTCAGGTGTATGGAAGGAATGAGTAATGAGATGAAAGATGGACTAAAGCTCAAGTTTGGGGATGCCACGCGTTTCACTACAAGAAATATCCAAGAAGTACAAGCGTCAAAGCTTGGGGATGCCCAAGGCATCCCCTTCTTCATCAATAAAAATCCCAAGTTCCTTCCAAACGCTTCATTTTTATTGTTCCATGTACAGTTGTGTTGTTCTTGGAGCGTCTTCTTTTTCGTTTTCGTTTTTGTTTTTCGTTTGCTTGGTTTTCTTAGTTTGCTGAATAAATTGGTTGGACCCCCTGTTTCATACATTAGTTTGCAAATAGTTTGGCTTGGTTTGGAAAAGAGTAGGAAAGTTCATGCTTATGTGGTAAAAAGAGCTCGGTTTTGACTGTGGCCTATGCTTTTTCATGCCATGCTTGACATTGTTTTGGCTTTATGCTTAGTATTATTTGATGTAGCATGACTTGTTATAAACAATTGAGATTGCTTAATGTGCCTTGGATGAATCATGCGTTGTTTTAGCATATTAAAGCATAGTATAGTGGTATTCTCCTTTGATGCTTTATTTGGGTTGACTTGGCACATGCTCACACCATGTTATGACTATCTCAACTCACCATAGCCTTTATGATCCTTTAGTTTTCAACTTGTAGTATCACTTTTTGCTTTGATCAATGATGATTTGTCGCTCTGCATGATTATGGCCATTATTGCTCTCTTAGTTTGTCGCTCACAGTCTTTTGCTAGCCTCCACAACAAAGTATGAGTTCCACTCATGCATCCAACTCCCTAAACCAAGTTATTCCAAAGAGTCCACCATACCTACCTATTAGCTTGTGCTATTCCAAGTATATTCATGCCTTTGTTTACCTTCCAAATTAAACTTGTTATGAGAAAACTAGTGATTAAAGCTCTCACGAACTTGATGGCACACTTTACTTTTCTTGCCCTTAATAAACTTGAACCATTGTGTATTCTATGTTGTATATGCTTGCACTTATTTATTGGGAATTAGCAGAACCATGCTTTCATGGGGAACGCTTTCAACATTGCACTTGGTACTTGTACCTAGTTGATATCATGATCTTTTGTATATGGATGTCGTCGGTGTGAAATGAAAGGGGAGCTTGTAAGTCCATAGAGTTATGTATATGTGTTAGAGAAACGCTTGGGCCGCTGGTCTAATCCATGCTGACATGGTGGAAACCTGTAGCGTAACCATAGTGAGCTGTCTATGAAGCATTCTTCTTATAAAAAAAGAGAGTCCTATATTGAGAAAAAAAGAGAAAAAGAAAAAAAGAGGTATTATGAAAGAGGAAAAAGAGAAAAAAGCACCATATTCCCATGGTAAATAAGAAGAATGCTGAGATGCTTGTTGTCTGCCTGCCTTGTCATTTTGATATGGGGATTCTTCCATATCATCGGGCAAGGGGTACCTCGTTGGCGGTTCTCTATGATACACATATACTGACGATGATAAGAACTTACCGGTGACTAAACTTGAGTAGCATGAGGAGCGACCCTCGTATTCAAGGGATATGAGATTTCTAACTTATACTTTGTCAAGCATATACTTCATAGTTTGTTCACTTTAACCTTAATCACTTCAAGATGCTTATGATAGGGGTAATGAGAGCTGAAAGCTATAAGTACCATAATTTTTAGAAGCTCTTTATGAGACTTGAATCCCTATTTCCTTTTACAAAGGCCTTTCTTCCACCATTATATTGAGTCTCCACCTTCTATCTTTATGCACTTACTTTGAGAGCATAGTGGCCATTCTTAGTTCTATGTGTGTTGTCCCAAGACTAGTTGATTGATGCATAACTTGATATTGCTTGTTTTAAACTATTTGTATCTAGTCACTCTTATGAACTTTGAAGGTGTCATATGCATTTATACTTGCTACTCTATGAGGGACAAGCTGAATGCCATTATGTTATGTTTTCTTTATGTGAAACAAACAAACGTCTTGCAAAACATTGTTATTCATGAATCTTTTGTTTGTGCACTTTCATGTTGCATCATAGTTTCTTTGTATTATTGCTACAACTTTGTCTTTCATGCTATGATTAAAGTACTATGATCCCAGCTTTGAATGTTTTACAAATACTTTGATCAAGTTTATGATGGTTCATGTCACCTCAAAAATTATTCTTTCTTTTTATCACTTACCTACTCGAGGACGAACAGGAGTTAAGCTTGGGGATGTTGATACATTGCAAATGTATCTATAATTTTTGATGTTCAATGCTTGGTTTTATCTACTTTCTTATGTTTTGTCAACACTTTGGAGTACTTTTCATATGATTATTTGGACTAACCTACTAATAGTTGCAAAAGTGCACAATATTCTTGTTTTACACTTTGATGTGTAGGAATTAGCAAGAATACAAGTGGAAACCTTGTTGGAGTGAAATTGGGATTTTCCAAAAATCTGTCTCAAAACTTTTTTTGAAGACGGTCACGTTCCGGATCGAAGACGGCGTTAAACGAAAAACTCTTAAACTACATAGTTGTTGGAAATTTCGTGACAAACATTCTGGACATAAAATTTAGCTGATTCTGAGTCCGGCAGGCCAGATAGGCCTGATTTACTGCAGCCCAAGATGGGGTGACGGAAATCCGAGAAGCTATATAAAGGGAGGAAACCTAATTCGTGGGAGACACCTCCACCCACGAATTTGCAGCCACCAAAGCCACGTTTTTGCCTCCCCATAGAACCCATCTCCATGGGGAAGGGCTCCCAAGAAGCCATGAATAAAGGGTGCTAAGGGGCGGTGCTCCCATGTGATACCGGCGGTGGGGAAGGAGTCCTCCGCGCCGCCATCGCCGGAGCCATCTCCATCGATCTCCACCACCATCTCAATCACCATTGCTGATTCCCATGATGAGGAGGGAGTAGTTATCTCTCGAGGCTAAGGGCTCTACCGGTAGCTATGTGTTCATCTCTCTCTCTATGCATGATGATATTGTGATCATGAGCTTTGTAATCTAGTAGATCTACCTTGCTACTCAAGTGCTTTAATGAACCTCTACTCTCCCCATGTGCGTGAAAGTGACAGCGTGCTTACCATGGTGGCACTTAGGCTAGAGATTACAAATACTTGTTATGAGTTATATTTGGAGTTGGATGTCTTTATGAAATTGTGGTATTTGTTGGAACCATCTAGTGCTCAAGGTGATAGTGTGGGGTTTTCTAGATGGGAAAGATGAACTTTGAGGTGTGCTGTTATAGCCCTACCATCGATTAGAGTATTCAACCGGAGAGTAGTTAAGAGTAGTATCATGAAGATAATATATTTATATGAGAGTGTTCACTAGTGAAAGTATGATCCCTAGGCCTTGTTTTTAAGCATTGATACACCGTTTGCTATTAGATCTGTTACATGTTTGCTTGCTTCCATCTTTATTTCAGTTTGCCTTTAGTCTTTTCCACGCCATCAAGCTATTTTCTGTCACCGTTACCACTTATAATTATCCATACCACTTGTATTTCACTATCTCTTCGCCGAACTAGTGCACCTATACACATGACAAGTGTATTGGGTGTGTTGGGGACACAAGAGACTTCTTGTATCTTGATTGCAGGGTTGCTTGAGAGGGAATACCTTTGACCACTTCCTCCCTGGGTTCGATAAACCTTGGGTGATCCACTTAAGGGAAAACTTGCTGCTATTCTACAAACCTGTGCACTTGGAGGCCTAACAATTGTCTACAAGAATAGAAGTGCGTAGACATCACGTACCCTTTTGGAACTGGTCTGCAATGCTAAGTTGGGTTAGGCGCAATTGGTACCGCCATGCCGACCGCCGCCGTCACCCTTAAGTTCATAACCTGCACCTTTAGCTCACAAGCTGTGGTCTCTGTGATATCATCCACTGGGTAGCGTTTAGGAGGAGATGTCGTCGGTGCATCATCATCAACATCAGGGAGCTGTGTGGAAGCAACGCTGCTTTTCTTATTTGATAGGGCGCCGGTACCCTCGAATGCAGCTTCTACCACGTGCCGCTTAGCATCGCCGCTAGTACCTTGCTGGCTAAGTCTGTCAAGTTGACCCTAGTGCCACTTTAATGCTTCTTCTACATTACGCAGCCGGTCTGCAGCGGTCGCTTTCTCAGTTGCCTCCCTTTCCTTTCTCCTCTGATGGCTTTTATCGGGATATCTCTTCATTTCCGGGGGGAAGGCAACCTTTGACGGCTTGGAGCCTAGTGTGCCTCGTGCTCGTCAGTCGTGTTCAGGATTTTTAAGGGCACGTGTGAGCTCGTCGTTCTCTCTATCGGGAACGAACCGTCCCGCTGCAACATCATCTACTGCATTTCTAATATCGTCGATGGGCAGTAGGGGATCATATTTGTGTTTCTGATTATATATTGCCCTCCCTTCTTTGTCCAACGTGCCCCCATGGCCGTAAAACCAGTTTCTCGCCCGTGGTGTCCATGTTGCGGGTTCTGGTCTGATCCCGGCAGCTATGTAACTGACCTCAAGTGCATCCCACTTAGGCATGCAACCGGCGTAGCCAGCAGGCCCCATGTTATGATGGTATACTTTCTTAGTAGCGTTCTCCGTATTTATTCTATACCTTTCCTTAGCTTTGTCCGATGTCTTGTACTTCACAAAATCCTCCCACTGGTGTCTTAACTTAGCATAGCCGCCTTGATTGAAATTGGGAGTCTTCTCTACCTTGACAAAGTTATTGTAGAGTTTCTTCTTCCAGTTCTTGAATGCATCGGCCATCTTGATGAGAGCAAACTTCTTAAATCTTTGCATAAGCTCCATTCTTGCTCTCTCCTCCTCATCTGGATTCACATCTGGCATCGGCAGGAGGAAATTAATCATGAGCTTGCCAAAAAGCTTATCTTTGGCGGTGTCACCGGCATACGGGACTCCACCGCCGCTTGGCCGATTCCATTCTTGAACGGTGATCAGGATGTAGTCCCTCACAAAAACTCCGCATTGCTTGAAAAATTTTCTTGCGACATCGACGGGAGCTTGCGGTTCGCCATCTACACCGACCACGTCGATCCTATACCTCACAGTGTCATCCAACTTTTTTGTTGGGCCTCGTTTCATTCTTACGGAAGAATTTCTCGATCCGGAGGGCTAAAAGAAGAAAGAGTGTTAATATATGCATGTATATATATAGACAGCAGCATTTTAATTACAAAAATACATATATACACCTCGCTGGTGTTTGTGATACATTGCAAATGTATCTATAATTTTTGATGTTCCATGTTTGGTTTTATCTACTTTCTTATGTTTTGTCCACACTTTGGAGTACTTTTCATATGATTTCTTGGACTAACCTATTAACAAGAGCCACAGTGCCAGTTGCCTGTTTTCTGCTGTTTTTGGTTCCAGAAAGTCAGAAAATGAATATTCTCGGAATTGGACGGGACAAAAGGCAAAGTTGATATTTTACCGGAAGAGTCATGGAGCCAGAATACGAGACGGAGGAGGGCCAGGGCCTGGCCACACCATGTAGTGGCGTGGGCTAGCCCTAGCCGCTTCACCAGGTGGTGTAGGCCCTCTGGCACTCCACCGACCTTGCCCTTTCGCCTATATATTCCTCCCGATGCGAAAACCCTAAATCGTCAAGCCTCTAGCCACGAAAAGTTCTGCAGCATCGCCGCCACCGAAGGGGAGATTTGGGGGATAGAAAGTCTCTGTTCCGGCACCCTGCCGGGACGGGGAGGTGCCCCCGGAGCCATCTCCATCGATCTCCACCACCATCTCCATCACCGTTGCTGATTCCCATGATGAGGAGGGAGTAGTTCTCTCTCGAGGCTAAGGGTTCTACCGGTAGCTATGTGTTCATCTCTCTCTCTATGCATGATCTTATTGTGATCATGAGCTTGTAATCTATAGATCTACCTTGCTACTCAAGTGCTTTATTAGATCTCTGCTCTCCCCATGTGTGTGAAAGTGACAGCGTGCACACCATGGTGGCACTTAGGCTAGAGATTACAAATACTTGTTATGAGTTATATTTGGACTTGGATGTCTTTATGAAATTGTGGTGTTTGTTGGACTCATCTAGTACTCAAGGTGATAGTGTGGGGTTTTCTAGATGGGAAAGACGAACTTTGAGGTGTGATGTTATAGCCCTACCATGGATTAGAGTGTCCAACCGGTGAGTAGTTCAGCGTAGTATCATGAAGATGATATATTTATATGAGAGTGTTCACTAGTGAAAGTATGATCCATAGGCCTTTTTTCTAAGCATTGAAACTTCGTTTGCTACTAGATCTGTTACATGTTTGCTTGTTTCCATCTTTATTTCAGTTTGCTATTAGTCTCTTCCACGCCTTCAAGCTATTTTCTATCACCATTACCACTTATACTTATCCATACCACTTGTATTTCACTATCTCTTCGCCGAACTAGTGCACCTATACACTTGACAAGTGTATTTGGTGTGTTGGGGACACAAGAGACTTCTTGTATCTTGATTGCAGGATTGCTTGAGAGGGGATACCTTTGACCACTTCCTCCCTGAGTTCAATAAACCTTGGGTGATCCACTTAAGGGAAAACTTGTTGTTGTTCTACAAACCTCTACACTTGGAGGCCCAACAACTGTCTACAAGAATAGAAGTGCGTGAATTTTTGTGCTTCTACCCCAGGTTGTTATCTAACTTTTGTTAGTTCAACACTTTTTGATTTGAGCAACAGAAGGTCTTCGAAAAAATTCGTCTTTACCTGCTGGTCTGTTTTGACAGATTTTTGCCATTATTTGCATTTGCTTCATGTTGGTTCCTTTTTGAGTTCTTTTGGGGAATTGAGCTTTTTGAGGGAAGTGCTACAGTAGCTAGTGTTATAATGGAAGTTTATTTGGTGTTAGAACTGAACCTTAAGACCTTTTATCTTGAGTGCACTAATGTTGCTAATAAAGATTGTGTGAAGTTTTGTATGAAGGAAAAATTTCAGGTGTATGGAAGGAATGAGTAATGAGATGAAGGATGGACTAAAGCTCAAGATTGGGGATGCCACGCGTGTCACCCCAAGAAACATCCAAGAAGAACAAGTGTCAAAGCTTGGGGATGCCCAAGGCATCCCCTTCTTCATCAATAAAAATCCCAGGTTTCTTCCAAACACTTCATTTTTATTGTTTCATGCACAATTGTGTTGTTCTTGGAGCGTCTTCTTTTTCGTTTTCGTTTTTGTTTTTCGTTTGCTTGGTTTGCTTAGTTTGCTGAATAAATTGGTTGGACACCCTTTTCATACATTAGTTTGCAAATAGTTTGGCTTGGTTTGGAAAAGAGTAGGAAAGTTCATGCTTATGTGGTAAAAAGAGCTCAGTTTTGACTGTGGCCTATGCTTTGTCATGCCATGCTTGATATTGTTTTGGCTTTATGCTTAGTATTCTTTGCTATAGCATGACTTGTTATAAACAATTGAGATTGCTTAATGTGCCTTGGATGAATCATGCGTTGTTTTAGCATATTAAAGCATAGTAGAGTGGTATTCTCCTTTGATGCTTTATTTGGGTTAACTTGGCGCATGCTCACACCATGTTATGACTATCTCATGTCACCATAGCCTTTATGATCCTTTAGCCTTCAACTTGTAGTATCACTTTATGCTTTGATCAATGATGTTTTGTCGCTCTGCATGATTATGGCAATTATTGCTCTCAAAGTAGGTGCATAAAGATAGATGGTGGAGACTCAATATAATGGTGGAAGAAAAGCCTTTTGTAAAAGGAAGTAGGGATTCAAGTCTCATAAAGAGCTTCCAAAAATTATGGTACTTATAGCTTTCAGCTCTCATTGCCCCCTATCATAAGCATCTTGAAGGTGATTAAGGTTAAAGTGACACAACTAAGAGGATATGCTTGACAAGTTATAAACCGAAATCTCATGCCCCTTACTTACGAAGACCGATCCTCATGCTACTCAACTTCAGTCACGAGTAAGCTCTTGTCATTGTAAGTATATGTGTATCATTAAGAACCGCAAACGGGGTACCCCTTGCACATGATACGGGAGCTTTCCCATAATCAAAATGACAAGGCAAGCACACAATGAGCATCTCAGCGATCTTTTTATTTGCTATTTGCATAGGTTTTATTGAGGATGCTTCATAGAGTGCTCATTATGGTGATGCCGCAAGTTTCCACCATGATTAGGCATGGCTTAGGCTAGCGGACCAGGCGTTTCTCTAACACACATACAAACTCCATGATCTTACAAGTTCCACATTTATTTCACACCGCCGGGATCCGTAAGGAAAAGAACATAATATCAACGGGGTACAAAGTACAAGTGCAATGTTGAAAGCGTTCCCCACGAAACATGGTTCTACTAATTTCAACTTATAAAACGCAAGCATATACGCAACAAAGAAGGACCCAATGATTCAAGTTTATTAGAGGCAATAAAGTAAAGTGTGCCATCAAGTTCGTGAGAGCTTTAATCACTAGTTTTCTCATAACAAGTGGAAGGTAAACAAAAGCATGAATATACTTGGAGTAGCATAAGCTAGTAGGTAGGTATGGTGGACTATTTGGAATAAATTGGTTTAGGGAGTTGGATGCATGAGTGGAACTCATACTTTGTTGTGGAGGCTAGCAAAAGACTGGGAGCGACAAACTAAGAGAGCAATAATGGCCATAATCATGCAGAGCGACAAAACATCATTGATCAAAGCATAAAGTGATACTACAAGTTGAAAACAAAAGGATCATAAAGGCTATGGTGACTTGAGATAGTCATAACATGGTGTGAGCATGCGCCAAGTCAACCCAAATAAAGCATCAAAGGAGAATACCACTATACTATGCTTTAATATGCTAAAACAACGCATGATTCATCCAAGGCACATTAAGCAATCTCAATTGTTTATAACAAGTCATGCTACAGCAAATAATACTAAGCATAAAGACAAAACAATATCAAGCATGGCATGACAAAGCATAGCCACAGTCAAAAACGAGCTCTTTTTACCACATAAGCATGAACTTTCCTACTCTTTTCCAAAACCAAACCAAACTATTTGCAAACCAAAGTGTGAAAGAGGGGGTCCAACCAACTTATTCAGAAACCTAATCAAACCAAGCAAACCAAAACGAAAACAAAAAGAAGATGCTCCAAGAACAACCCAATTGTGCATGAAACAATAAAAATGAAGTGTTTAGAAGAAACCTGGAATTTTTATTGATGAAGAAGGGGATGCCTTGGGCATCCCCAAGCTTTGACGCTTGTACTTCTTGGATATTTCTTGGGGTGACACGCGTGGCATCCCCAAGCTTGAGCTTTAGTCCATCCTTCATCTCGTTACTCATTCCATCCATACACCTGAAATTTTTCCTTCATACAAAACTTCACACAATCTCATTAGCAATATTAGTGGACTTTAGATAAATAAGTCTCAAGGTTCAGTTCTAACACTAAATAAACTTCCATTAGAATACTACCTACTGTAGCACTTCCCTCAAAAATCTCAATTCCCCAAAGGAACTCAAGAAGGAACTAACAAGAAGCAAATGCAGAAAATGGCAGAAATCTGTCAAAACAGACCAGCAGGTAAAGACGAATTTTTTCGAAGACCTTAAGTTGCTCAAATCAACAAGTGTTCAACAAACTAAAGTTAGATAACAACCTGGGGCAGAAGCACAAAAAATTACAGCTCAGTCCGGCATACAGAGCTCTCTCAGGAATTTGTACGGTGAAGCACAGAAATCTGTTTCGGGACAGCAACTTTCCCAATCATTACTTCACTCTCGTTAGAGGTTACTCTTGGCACAAAAAGCAAAAAAAAAGGATAAGGAGAGGTTATTACAGAGGTAATAACTTCCAAGACTCAACTCAAACTCTTCGGTTATCTCCCAACAAGTACTTTTCTTTAACGCCTTTAAGTTAGGCATAAGAACCAAAGAAAGAATCAAGTGTTCTCAAATGAAGAAGCATTAAGATCAATACCAAAAATATTTTCAACAAGGCAAGGTATATCATCCAAATAAGTTCGAGAGGATCCTCTCTCAATGCCCTTGGGTTCACTATTCTCATCAAAAGGGTTTGCAGGAACAATCCAATCAAGATTCTTTTCTATGGCATCATGTATTGCTACTAGTTTAAAGGGTATTGGTATCTTAGGTTCCTCCCCATTAGGTTCGGTTTTGTTCATCTTTTTTCGCATACCAACAACATCTACACATGAGCCTAGAATATTGAAACATTCAAAAACTTTTCTAGCTTCCTTGGAAACATCATAGAATTCCTTAAACAAAGTTCCTAGAATAAAATCCCTCTTTTCAGGATCCTCAATTTCTTTAAGCTTAAGAAACATTACTTGCATGAAGGGGTTGAGGTTAACAAACCTAGCTTCTAACATGTGAATTAAAGAAGCTGCAGCAATCTCATAATTTGGAGCAAGTTCTACAAGGGATCTATGCTCAGTATCTTCATGTTTGCTAACATGATTAAAGAATTCTTCAATGTTATCTTTCCCAATTATAGAACCACTACCAATTGGAAGGTCTTTCAGGGTGAACATGGAGATCAACATGGTGAGCTAAGGAAGAGGTGACTACTAAAGGAGACTTAATTTTTTTGGATTTTCAAATAAGAAAGCAAACAAGTAAAACTAAATTTTTTGTGTTTTTGAAGAACAAAACAAGCAAACAAAGCAAAAAAGAAACTAAGCAAAACAAAAACAACAAAGCAAAGAGATTGGTTATGAGGGACTCCCCTTGTAAAGATGTCCTTAACTCCCCAGCAACGGCGCCAGAAAATCGCTTGATGGCTCAATACACGGCGCCCAGAAAAGTGTTTGGTACGTGGTGTTGATGTAGAGCTCGTTGGGAACCCCAAAAGGAAGGTATGATGAGCACAGCAGCAAGTTTCTCTCAGTTATGAAACCAAGGTTTAATCGAACCAGTAGGAGCAAGGAAACACCCCAAAGGTGTTACTAGCTGAGCTTTGGCAGGGCGCACTACCGGTGCTAGTAGCAACGTGGAGACCTGCACAACATAACCACAGAACTTTGTCCCCAACTTGCGATGAGGTTGTCAATCTCACCATGTTTTGCGGTAAACAAAGGATTAAACGTATCGAATAGAAAGAAGTAAAAGTTTGCAGAAAGTAAACACAAAATCGTAAAAGATTGTAGATTGTATGTAAAGAAAAAGGACCGGGATCCATAGTTCACTAGAGGTGGCTCTCCTTAGATAGATAACATGCTGGGTGAACAAATTACAGCGGGGCAATTGACAAACACCGAGAAAGCAATACATGCATATACTAATCATCTTGACTCCTTTGAGACTTGATTGGGCATTACAACATAATACATAGACCGCCATCCAACTGCATCTATGACTAATAATCCATCTTCAGGTTATCATCCGAACCCCCTCCAGTATTAAGTTGCAAGCAATAGATTATTGTTTTACGAACTGTGTGTAAAGTAAACAATACGATTGTTTTATGAACAAAAGATTGTTGTTTTCTCCCTAGTAGCAACAGCACATCTAGTACCTTAGAGATTTCTGTCACTTCCCCAGATTACTAGAGGCATGAACCCACTGTCGAGCATAAATACTAACTCTTGGAGTTGTTAGCATCTACTTGGCCAAGATAGCTACTAACAACGGAAAGCATGCAAGATCTCAAATAACAGACATGATAGAATCAATAATAAATCTGAAATAGCATCTCAATATCCATCGGATCCCCGCAAACACAACATGTAAGAATTACAAATAGATGATCTTGATCATGAACGGAGCTCACAAGATCTAAACATGAAAGCACAAAGGAGGAGAAACCAGCCATCTAGCTACTACATGGATCCGTAGTCCAAGGATGAACTACTCACACATCACACCGGAGGCTTGCATGGTGATGAAGAAGGCCTCCAGGGTGAATTCCCCTCTCCGGCAGGGTGCTGGGAAGAGCTTCAAATCCCCCCGATCTAGGGACAGAGACGACGGCGGGTACATACTCTTTTGTGGATTTTTTGATCGGGTATCTAGGGTTTTCGTCCCGAGGGAAAGTTATAGGCGGAAGGAGAGGCCGAGGGGGTGTTGGGGGCGGCTAGACCACCCCCTGGTGCGTGCCAGGCCTGGCCGCGCGGCCAGGTGGTGTGGCCGGGCCCCAGCCCTTCTCCGTCTCGTATTCGGGCACTTGATCCTTTCCGGAAAAATAGGCACTTTGGCTTTTGTCCCGTCCAATTCCGGGAATATTCATTTTCTGACTTTTCTGGAACCAAAAACAACAGAAAACAGGCAGCTGGCACTGTGGCTCTTGTTAATAGGTTAGTCCAAGAAATCATAATAAAAGTACTCTAAAGTTGGAAGAAAACACAAGAAAGTGGATAAAACCAAGCATGGAACATCAAAAATTATAGATACATTTGCAATGTATCACTTGGTCAGCGCCCACATCAGGCACACGCGACGCCACGTCGATGCCACAGTGGCGCCACGTAGCCTCGCCGGCGAACTGCCAGGTGGTGGTGGAAGATGACGGAGAACAACGCGCGGGTGACGCGACTAGGACCGTTCGATCCAGCGCAATGCAGGCTACCTAAAACGGGTGACGCCGCTACGGGAGGTGCGCCGGAACAAGGGGTTTGATGGTGACCGGCGGTGGCAGGTGCTCGTGGGGAGGACGATACAGTGAGGGAGGGAGACGTAGGAGTGGTGCTGGAGCACCAGTGGCTCACCAGGAGGCCAATGGAGGGTGCGGCGAGGCAGGAGGAGGCCGGGTGCTGCCGGAATCAGGGGAGAACGCGGCGGTCGGAGTCGAGGACAGTGGGGTCGATTGCAGCGATGGAATCCTTCCCTGCTCACGGCGGCGTCCGACGGCGGCGGACAGTGGCACTCGGCGACGGGCGTCGATGGCGTGAAGCGGCCGCTCTGGATTTGGGTAGCCTGACGTCGTGATTTTGCTCCTCCGCAAATTTTCCTTAGCCGCGCGTCGATGTGCTCTGTGATTTGGGGGAGTTGGGGAGGAGGAAGGGTCGGGGCTGTTAACTTTACAGGTCTTTGGTCCCGGTTCGTCCCACCAACCGGGACCAAAGGATCAACGGTCCCGGTTGGTGGGACGAACCGGGACCAAAGGCCAGACCATTGGTCCCGGTTCATCCCACCAACCGAGACCAAAGGCATGTTGATCAGTGCGCGCACCCAGGATCATCGGTCCTGGTTGGTGAGACGAACCGGGATCATTGACCCGTTTTTCAGATTTTGGCAAACCTTTTGGTCTTCCCACCATTTTCAAATTTGTTTTCTTCTTTAATTAATAAGATGTTTCAATTTAAGATGATTATTTATTTGAAATTTTAAAAAACTTTCAACAGGAAAAGTGCTTCTATTTAAATAACTAATCAAAAACCATTTTATGTTTTCCAATATTTTTATTTGAACTATAAAATTTTACTATTTTCAATTAAAATTGCATTACAAAATATTTATTACATAATTTGGAATTTCAAAAAACTTTCAACCGGAAAAGTGCTTCTATTTAAATAATTAATAAAAAACCATTTTCCGTTTTTAAATATTTTTATTTGAACTATACAATTTTACTATTTTCAATTAAAATTGTATAAACAAATATTTATTACATAATTTGGAATTTCAAAAAACATTTAACAGGAAAAGTGCTTCAATTTAAATAACTAATAAAAACCATTTTCTGTTTTTAATTTTTTTTATTTGGACTACACAATTTTACTATTTTCAATTAAAATTGCATTAAAAAATATTGAACTTGAAAAATTGCCCGCCGTTTTGAATATAGTTTGAAACGGGCATAAGAAATTCAAAAATGATCCAAACAATGTGAAACATTCGCGTGGTGTCATATTATGTGTCACAGTTGCAAGGAAAAATATTGAACTTCAAAAATTGCAAACATCATAAAAAATCCTTCACAAAATGACCTATCATGTTCGAGGTTTTATGGCATTTAGGTCAAACCACCAATGTTATGGCTAGAATCAAGGCATAGTTTGTGATAATGTGCCCATATTGTGCACACATGTGCATCTTGGGATGGCTTACGATGTTGCAGGAGGAAGTTTTCTTTTTTGACACACGAAAAAGCCAATTTCCATTTTGAGGTGCCGAAATCGGGGTGTTCTGTGAAGCAACCACCAAATTAAAGTGTGTCTCAGACATTTCGTCGAACACCATGTGTGCAATCAAAGAAAAAAAAGCTAGCATCCACACCTCACACACAGTCTAGCAAATTTTGGTGGCAAGGGGCAAAGGGATGGGGTTATATATAGCCAGGGGAGGGTTTTTGGTCCCGGTTAATGCCACAAACCAGGACCAAAACCCCTCCCGCGCGACACGTGGCGGCCCAATAGCGCGCCCCCCACCCAGGTCATTTGTCCCTAACACAGGGACCAATGACCTGGGTGGGGGGCGCGCTGCTGGGCCGCCACGTGTCGCGCTGGAGGGGCTTTGGTCCCGGTTCGTGGCATTAATCGGGACCAATGCCCACCGTCGCTTCGTCGTCCCCGTGTATAAATATGAGGCCACAGCGCGTCGCTTTCGCCATCGCCTCGGCCTCTGTGCAGTCGATCTCCACCCACCCCTTTCGCCATCGCCTCTCCACCGCGCCGTCGTCTCGCCTCCCCTCCCTCTCCAATCTCCACTGTGCCGCCATGGAGGTGCCCACGCTCAACTTCTATGAGGCGGCGATGTTTGCGTACTATGGCATCCTCGCGCCGCCGCGCGCGACCGTGCCCGCCGGATTTTGGATCAGCGAGGCAGGTGTGCCAGTGGCTCCGTTCCTCGTCCCCGGCGGATACGAGATGGAGTGCGTCATCACGGAGCATCGCCGCCAGATGCCCGCGTGGATGAGGGCGTTGTCCCGGTACGCGGCGACCAGCGAGTACTGGCCCCGGCTGTTCAAAAAGGAGCGGAATGCCAAGCTTGGCAACCGCATCGTGGATGGGCGCGTGGTGCACCCGGATCTCCGCAACCGAGAAGGGCGGGAGATGTTCTGGTCCGTCCCTGGACGGACCATCTACACCGCCATCGACGCCGCTAGCCGCGCAGAGGAGCTCCGTCTCCCGAACAACACCGAAATCGTGGAGATTTCTTCCGACGACGACGAGGAAGCCGGCAGCTCGGAGGACAGCGGCAGCGGAAGTGTTGTCGACTAGGAAAATTTATAAAGTCGTACCTTTGTTTGGAAAGAATTTGTGGTCGAATAATAAAATGTCTCAATTTAGATCTTTGTCTCTATTAATTTATGAAAGATTTTTTCAAAAATACTGATCAATTCAATTTCTACCTCAAATTAATTTATGCCCCGAATTAATTTACATTAATTGTCCCGGATTGCGGACCGTCGCGGGGTTTTTATCCCGATTCGTGGCATGAACCGAGACCAAGGTTCCGCAGAGCGCCACGTGTGCGTCGCGGGGGCATTGGTCCCGGTTCATGCCACGAACCGGGACCAATGCTTAGAGATGCCCAGGCGCCATGAACCGGGACCGGTGTTTGGCATTGGTCCCGATTATGGAAACGAACCGGGACCAATAAAATTTGGGCACTGGACCAAAGACCCTTTTTCTACCGGTGCATGTGGCTTCATGTAACAACATGCTACTACCTTCCATCCATGATAAGTTCAGTAGTACATATAACAACATGTGCTCCCATGGCTTCATGCGTGCATTAAACCAGAAAGCAACTCCTCTTTTATAAAGAAACATTAATGTGGAGAGCGCATACAACCTAGCTAGAGCGAGGTTGGGACTTCATATGGCCATGTTGACGACGCAAAGTAGCTACAGTGAATTAGTAGGCGTGAGAGGCGTGAGAAGCATGAAGACCATCAGACTCGGATCCATTTACAGGCCAAAGATGCATTAGCGTAGGATTTGGTTCCTAAGTCCGATTTTGGTCACATGATTACTCCATGTTAGTCACGAACAGGCACGTACTGTTTTACTTCTTTGTACATGGTTCCACGTCGATATCTCGATAAATCTTGGTCTCCTAGATGCCTAGGCCGGAAATAGAAATAACAATGCGATATGAAAATTCGTGTATTGATCAGTAGCCTCAGACTGTCCTAGTCAAGTTCGAAGATACCAACAGATGCTAACAATAAATGTGCCTGTTCAGCAACCAATAGAGATCATCACTGGCTAACATCTCATAAATTTACAAAGAGAACTTCAATTTGGAGGGGGTATGGTGAATCCAAGCGTTCATGTTGAGGTCAATGTTCCAGATTGTAAGTATCCTAAGAAGTAGACCCTTACTTCGGTGTCCCCCTAAACAAAGAAACCAGCCAGATAGCGGGTTTGGGTCGTTCTCTTGGTTGATACCGGGTGCTCCCCGCAAAAAAAAGGTACTAACAGAAGATCGGTCCTACGTGGGATCGTACGACCTGGTAGAGGTATAGGCGGGTCATGAACCCACGATCGTGTACTGGTTTACGGTTTACGTAGGCCGCCATCGCTAGACTCCCCGCAAATCGCCGCCGCACTCTCGCTCGCATACGAGATCGGGGGGGGGGGGGGGGGGGGATCGTACGACCGGGTGGGTAGAGGTGGTTTGTACAGGCCGGGTCAGGAACTACTTGCGAGTCGTACGATCCCATGAACATAGAGGCGATCCTTTGAAATAAAAAAAGGAAAATAATCTGTTAACAAATGCATGGCAGATATGCGTGTGTAACTTTTCCAATTTAACATGCTCCCTCCGATCCTAATTAATGTTTTCAGATTTGTCTAGATTGAGATGTATCTAGTCATGTTTTAGTAAAAGATATATCTGAATTTAGATAAATCTGAGAATAATAATTGGAATTGGAGGAAATAATATTTTCTTGTATTATCCAATGTTTTAGTTTTTTAACAAACGCCAATGATGCACTTGACATGTTTGAACAAACAGACTCAACTTACGTGTATTATTGCGTGGAGATCTGAAGGAAAAAATGTATTGCATGATCTGCGGGGAGTCCAGCGATGGCGGCCTACGTGAACCAATACACGATCGTGAGTCTGTGACCCACCTATACATCCAACAGGTCGTACGATCCCGCCTAGGCCAGATCTCCTATACGTACCTGTTTTTTGCGGGGAGATCTCCTATACAATATACATAGCTAGCAAGGCCTTCACGTCCACCCTAGGTGGAGTTCGTACTAACCACGTATAGGAGATCAGGCCTAGGCGGGATCGTACGACCTGGTGGGTAAAGGCGGTTTGTACATGCCAGGTCAGGATCATGTACGAGACCAGTTGTTTGTCGTAGCTTACGTGCAATATTGAGCTAGGCGGGGGCGTACGGCTCCCAAAACCAGTTTGAGTTTATTAGAAGGAAATGATTTAACAGCCTTTAGCGTGTGTTCAGCGCTTGACCTGTAAACTTGCTTATGATTAATTTCTTTCTTATAAAAAGAATATATTAATATTAAGATAATATGAATTACAATCGGCCTCTTTTTATGATTAATTTCTACATGTTGTGTTTGCCACTCTTTCTTATTGTTGAGCTTTTATTGCTTATATTCTCCTTTAAAGAAAAAAGGTAGTATGACCCTGAATTTCTGTTTTAAAGAACAAGAGAAAAGTATGATCGGCTACATGTGACCAACTCCGTCTCAATCTGGATGTGCTATATCATGGTGTCCGCATCAAATATACAACTGTACATGACAATTCAAAGTTTAACTGATGCTGTCTTAAACTCCAGAGGGATGGATGAAATAGTACATATAGAAGCAAAAGCTTCTGCCAAATATTTGTGTCCCTCAGAACAGCACACTATCTATATAGCAAATATATATACGCCAACTATATAAATCAACCTACCGCCTGTAGTATATATTGGTAGCTAAACAATGTAGAGATGCGAAAGCAAGCAAGTGAGCAGAGAAGAAGAGAGCAGTTGATAGGGTTGAGTATTGTGTTTCTTTACAAAGGTTTTCTTCGCACATGTAAGATGCAATTTTCTGCAACAAGTGGGTATGGGAGGCAACAGGATAGGTAGTTCATCTGCCAAACACTCATCAAGCGTGTATCCTTGAACAATTATCATGTGAGTTGCATGAAGGGACAATCTCGACTTAAGACATGTCACATGATTCTTGGCTGACATATCATGTCAATGTAGCTAGCAAAGCTTTTGGATTAAAAATTGTTCAACCACTTCTGCTCATGGTATGTCATGTTAGCGCTTGAAAAAAATCATTTCATTAGAAATATTCATAGTTAAATAGCTTGTGTGGCCATTGAGCTCTTTCAGTAATTGGATGTACTAGCAAAGCCCTAATGGTTCTGCTAATGGAAAGTGGATAAGATTTGATTAAATGTTAAAAGTACTGGAAAAAAATCCATAAGATCTTTTATTGAAGGATCAAACTTAGAGTAGAGCTGTTTGACTTGGAAGAAACCTAGAAATTCAATTATTTTTTAATACTCTCTCCGTCTAAAAATAAGTGATTTGAGTTTGGTTAGATTCACATGTATCTTTTTTTTAAAGGAGCATAATTAATATCAGAGGATATCAGTTATACCCAGCCTCTGCAACAACGCATTGCCCTAGCGGTCATACGGATGCACACAACCAAAAAAGAAAGAAGAATTATAAAACAAGAAATGTCCCGCTACAATGATTGATTCATTAAAACGGTAGTACTATCACCACCAAGACAGCACCAGAAGTCCAGCTTCTCCAAAAATACGCCTCCAAGAAGGGAACAACGCACAAATACCATCATCGCTCGATCAAAGATCTAAGGTTTTCACCCTAAATAAAGTCCACAATCTCAAAACAATACTCAACAAGGTCATTGCTAGGCACAACCAATTAAGGTCAGACTCCGGGTTTTCACCCTGAAAGGTAGGACCATGAGCCTCTCATGTGCAGTCGCCCCCACTTGCATGCCACTGCTCCAAGTCACGAGTCACCAAGTCAATTCCGCATCACCATCCAGACTCGAACCACTATTGTCAGTCCACATATCTCAGTATCCATGACTTTCTCAGCCAGTACCATGGAACGAGAACATGCCCTATGATAATAACAGCCAACGGAGCTTTGAAGCGCACCCTTTGAAACCAAACGGTTAGAGTAAAACATGGGTGCGCACGACCGAACTCATCCAATCCAGCAATCTCTCGGCATGAGCGCACTATGGAGTTCGCCGGCGGAGCCTTCCAGAACATGACACAGAAACTAGATCAATAGAGACAAACATCAGGTAGATCTTCGTCTTGTCTTAAGAGGGATCCAAGACCGCCACCTTTATTGAAACCGAGCCAGTAGCCCCCACGCCACCCACCGTAAACTAGTAGGATCCGCCGCTTGACGGCAAGACCACCCGACCGACCACTCCGACAGAGAAGGAGGTCACCGCCACCATGTCGAGGGCAGAAGCCCCAAGTGCCCTAGTGTCGTGAACATGTCCCGGGGAACCTGGGCGTCAGTGTCGAGGGCGACAAACGGAGCAGATCACGGCCCATCTAGGCTTGAATCCCTGCTGTCGCTTGCTGCCATCTAGACCGAGGAACTCTCGCCGCCGCCAGCCACGACACCGCCGTCGAACCAGCCAGGTGCGGGCGCCGCCGTCTTTCCCCTCCGGATCACTGCCAGGGTCACCGCCGCCTCTGTCACACCACTAGGTATTTGCCCAGCGACGATCCGGGCGGTGACGGTGGGCGGGGAGATCGCCGGAGGGAGGTCGAGGCCGGGGAGGGGTGGGAGCGGGAATCACATGTATCTATACCCTAAAATATGTCTAGATACATGTGAATTTAGAAAAATTCAAATGACTTATTTTGGGACGGAGGGAGTAGATAAAATTATCATTCAATAGAACTTGATCCTTTGGTATACTTCGGGACATGAACTCAGGCGCGAATACTCCTCTTTGTGAAATATGGTGGAGGCACTACCTGATGATAGGTCATGGGGCCCAGCACTCTTGCCGAGCCTAGTAAATACTCCCATTCGTTCCAAAATATAAAAATGGTTTAGCTTTTGTGGAACGAATATATCTAGACGTCTTTTAGTGCCTAAGTTCACTCCGAACCTAGATATTAAAATATGTCTAGATATATTCATTTCACAAAAGCTAAAACATCTTATATTATGGAACGAAGGGAGTAGTGATTATTAGAATTGGGTGTTCCATCTAAAAAATTGACATATTTTCTTTCGATAAAGAGTATATATTAATATTGCAAAGATACCAATTACACCCAGCCTCTGCAATAACGCATTTCTCTAGCAGCAATACGGATGCACATAGCTAAAAGAGGAAGAGAAATTACAAAAAAGAAAAAGGCCTGCTATAGTGATCTATTCCTTGTAACAACATCACTAACACCACCAGGACAGCACCAACAATTCCTCCAAAAGAGACACCTCCAAGAAGGGAACAATGCACAAGCGTCGTTCTCATTCGATCATAGATCTTACGTTTTCACCTTGAAGAAAGTCCTCGCTTTTAAAATAATACATTCAACAAGATCATTTTCATACACAATCAATTAAGGCCAGACCTTGGATTGTCACCCTGAAAGGTAAGACTTTGAACTTCTCCTGTGCAGTCGCTCTCACTTGCATGCGCGCCTCCAAGTCACGAAACACCAAGCCAATTCATTATCGCCACAAAGATTCGATCCACCATTGCTAGTCCTCAGATCTTGGCTTCCATGACATTCTTCGCCAGCACCATGGAACAAAAATATGCCTCATGATATTAACAGCCAGCAGAGGTTTGAAGCGCTCACTCTGAAACCAAACAACCAGAGTAAAACACAGGTGCGCACGACCGAGTCTCACTCGATCCAGCAATCTCCAGGTATGGATCGCCCAGTGGAGTTCGCCAGCCGAGACTTCCGAATCACGCAATTGCAGCAGATCAGTAAGGACATGCATCCAGGAAGTCTTCATCTTGGCGTGAGGAGGAACCCTAGGACTATCACTATTATTCGCAAGACTGGCAGGCCCCCACATCGCTAGTCTTCTCCTTTCCGGATTGGCTCCAACCACGTATGTGTTGCTTATTGGTATGGCCTTGTTAATCAGGATGGGTTAGGAGGTCAAGTCTGATATGAATTTCACGTCACGTCTCCACAGATGGGAATCCGAGACGATGCCGGTGCTTCTATAAGTAGATCAACTATTTCGACAAGCGAGAAGGATGACAACGGGTGAAAAATTCAAACTAAAAAAGGCAAGGCTCGGATATTACTCCCTCCGTCTCAAAATAGATATCACATTTTTTCTAAATTTAGATGTATCTAATACTAAATAGTGTCTAGATACATCCAAATCTAGATAAATTTTCAATATCTATTTTGAGATGGAGAAAGTATTATCTTACAACCTGTATAGGTGTAGTAGCGAATATCGTTTAACTTAGGTTCAACATAATGGCTTGTAGCCATACGTTGTGTGGACAAATCGCGGTGACAAGCAGGGGACATAGGTAGTAAGGGCATCTCTAATTGATCCCTGATACTTTAGAGGAGTAAACCGATTTCTAAAACTTAGAAGAGTAAAAATACTCCTCTACAAAAAAGTGGTTCATAACCGAACCCCTATATTTAGAGGAGTAAAAATGTTTTTTCCTTATTTGCGGTGCAATAGGTCCATACATACACATATATAATCATATATTAGCAGTCAATAAATACCGATACAACACGATACAATCGGTACATAGAGAATACATACCGATACAAAACGATACTAACTGATACAAACCAAAGTGTTTGAATTATATATTAGAACGCATAACAAGAATATGGCATCTATTTAAGATCGATGAAAGTAATCTACCCTATCCTTTTGTCTTTTTGTTGAAATTCTCATGATTCTGTTCCCAAAACTGCTATAATGGTAGACGAACACCACTCTCTTTGTGTAATGCATCATCTACAAGATCTTGATGGTGCTATACAAAATACAACTCGTTGTCTTCGTCCTCATTCCATGTATAATTTCTTTTACTTCATTTGTAAAAAAAACAAGTAAGTAACGACTTCTTCTACTTCATTTTACATAAAGAAAAAGAGAAAAATCCCCTTTTCCCCCAAAATGCATTGGTTGCGGCCGGCGGTGCCGGCGATCCATCTTCGGCTAGAGCTTCCAAGGAGACCGGCCCTGCATCCTCCAACTCCGGCCAGAGATCCCGCGTGCAAACCAAACCCGTTGTGGACAGCGGTACCGGCGGTGCCAACCCTAGGTCGCGCGGGATCTGCCGTGGGCGAGGAGAAGGGGGCTACCTTCGTTGCGACATCGGTGGTGGCTGGTCTCTGGTGAACTGGCAGCAGGTTGCCGTGGTCACCGGAGGCAACGCCGGCTCTGTGTTGCAACGAATCAAGCCCGACGGAGGCCGATTTGTGACAAATCGGGGCGGTGGCTGGCGAAATCTCGATCTTCTAGTCGATTCCGGTGATGGCGAGAAGTAGCGAGCGTCAAAGAGGTGGGGTCGAGGGCGGTACAGGGTCCGGGGTGGCGGCGGTGGGGTATGGTGGTCACCGGCAACGAGGCCGGCGTGAATGGGGTGGCGGGGGAGGAGGCTGAATGTTTTCTCTGGAGTGCTCGATGACTCCTATTTTTACTCCTCTGTGGCCGTTTTACTCCTCTGACTCCTATAATTTTTACTCCTCTACCCATTTTGGGGTTCGTTTAGGTGTACATTTCTTAATTTTTTACTCCTCTATCCAGTTTTTGGAGATCGGTTGGAGATGTCCTATGAGAAGGCGAGAAGATACAGTCACGACCACCTACTCCCTTCTAATATCGATGATTATAGTTGGAGTAATAAGAGTGTATTTTCTTACCAAACTAGATGTGGAAACGACATCGGGTTGTCATGGCCCTTTTATGTCGTTTCTTGTAAAGAAAATTGCGGGCTCTGAACAGCATGTGCTCCCATGGGATGGGACGATGCATGCATTAAACTGAACCCATTCCTCCTTTATAAAAAGTAACATAACGTGAAGAGCTCATACAACCTAGAGCGAGTTTTAAGCTTTATATGGCCATGTTAACGAGACAAAATATCGACATCGAATTAGTAGGACTGAGAGGCACGAGGAACATGGTGACAATTAGACTCGGATTAATTTACTGTCGCAAGATGGGCAAGTGCTAGATTTGGTTCCTTATGCTGCGATTTTGGAGATGAGACGGGACTTCTCTTGCATATTAGTCACAGACAGAGAGTCTCTCCTCAGTTTCACATGTTTTCAGTTTTACATGTTTTCACGAAAGTACCTTTTTTTTACTCCCTCCGACCCAAATTAGTTGACTTAGAATTGTTTAGATTCGTAGACTTGTTTTAGTGCTAGATACCCTCTAAATCTAGATAAAACTAAATCAACTAATTTCGATCGGAGGAAGTACGAAAATTCCACGAAAGAACTTAGCACGGCAGACGCCTTACGGCTCCCAGAACCAGTTTGAGCTGATTAGAAGGAAACGATTTAATCCATCTCCCAAACGTGTATCCGCTGTGGTGGAAACTTGGAAGACGAATGTGGTTCCGCGACCTTGGTCATTCCATTCAGAGGCTTGCAAGTTGCAAAGCAATATGGACTAGTGGCCCAAACAGCAAAGAGAAAAGTTCAAAACAAACCTTGAATTCATATATGTTAGCTCAATCAAACCTTGAAGTCTAAATCCCGGAAATTGGCATCCAAACTTTGCAATCCCGGTCTGTTTTAGACCCTGGGCCTGTTTTCCACACAAGAAAAAACCACACCCCAAAATAGATAATTTGCTACCCTCACTGACTAAGTTGGCCCACGTGTCATGCGTACCTTCTACCTCTGTCTCTCCCCCGAATCTCTCCGTCATATGTACAAGAGCACTCGGCCAGGCCATTTGGGCCAAATTCGCCGCCGCCTCCACTCTGCCGGTCGATGGCGCCAACCACGGTCGACGTGCTCGGTTTCTCCTGGATGTAGGCGTAGTGGCATAGCAACAAGTTCTTCGATATGGACATACCAATTAGATATAGTGGCAATAACAATGATTGAACGACTGTAGGTAAGAGGAGCATTAGGAAAAAAGGCACCGCATAAGCTGTACAAGCAGGCGCAGCAACAGAATTAAAGCGGGCATGCATAGCAGCAGCTATGCGGCCGTCTCCATGAACCTCACCCGCGACCATGATGTCAACCCCGTCACCGACTGGTAGAACTCGTTGGCCAGCTAAGAACTAGACCGGTCCGCCTTTATCCGCGCTCTCCTCGAGCTACACCGAGGCAGCTGCCGTCGTGCTCCTCACTTGGCTCGCCTGCGTCCCGTGCCCTCGTCTTTGCCATTGACAGACAGGGAGAGGGCACAGTCGTGCACCTTCTCCGGACGTGCATCTCGGTAGTAAAATCGGGGGGAATTAAAGGGCAACCTCGCTCTAGTTGGCTCGATGTCGCCGCCGCCCCAAATCCTCGCATCTGCTCTGGCGTTTGGCTCAGCCATGGCCAATTGATTGGGGGATAGAAGATAAATATGACATGTAGGCCCGTGTAGCCAGTGAGACGACGTGTATTCCCGATCGGGATTGTTTTCATCCCGGTGTGCCAAACAGATTCAGGGTCTAAAATAGACCGGGATTATAAAGTTTGGAGTGCTAATTTCCGGGATTCAAACTTCAGGGTTTGATTTAGCTAACATCTACGAGTTCAAGGTTTGTTTTAAACTTTTTCCAACAGCAAATGATATACAGTACAGTTTTCCACATATGCTATAGTCCACACTGCCTTGACTCTGAATTTCATATATCCTGACCCCCGGAGCTGCATCAAGCTGCCGCAAACGTGGATGCACGTGCTTTGTGTTACCATCAGGTTCCGCTATATTCGATATCCATTTCAGGACTCAAAAAAGAAAAAGAAAAACAATCGTCAACATCAAGTAGCCGGTTGCTCTCATCAGTTGAAGGTGTCGGTAGTTTTGCAACTACCGCTTAGGTTGAACTTGAATACATTGGGAAATAATTGCAGCAATTAAGTTGAGAGCCATGTGTTTATTTAAACGAAGGCGTTGGGATAAAAAAAATTACCACCACGTGCAGATGATTCACCTTAGATTAGCGTTGCACTGTTGCCAACAAGGTGAACAAACTGATAAGCAAATCACAGGAAATCCAATTCTATTAATTATTAAACACAATTACAAATGATCTTTGTAATGGTTTTTGTTAGACTTTGAAGCTTAATAATAAATAAAGCATGTATATATGCATCGGTTGATGCAGAGGCTGGGGCGTCGTTACCCATTAAAACAAAAAGGTGATAGAACACCATCAGATTACATTTTCATAAATGTATACTACCTCCGTTCCAAAATATAAGATATTTGCAGGCTAAACTATTCGACCAAAAATTCTTATATTTTAGAATGGAGGTAGTACATAATAATGTCATAATTTCTACGATACATTGTTCTGAGCCAAATACACCAGGTAGCCTCGTCCAACTAGGGCAATTAGAAACCATCGGGAGAATTAACCTGCAATAACAATCAGAGGTAAAAGGAATCAAAAATACTGAATACAATACGGTATGAAAATGTGTGTAGCCGTAGACCGTCCTAATCAAGTGAAAATATTTAATGGATGCAGACAATTGGTATGGCTGTTCAATAACAATTACCACCACCAACTAATATCACCAATTTGTTTAGGAATAGTATCAATGGCATCGACAAAAAAACTAATGCTAGGATTCATATAGGAGTTTAAACTTTATGTTGGTCAATATGGAATTGTACAAATAACATTGTTTGTAATAGAAAAGATTCAACTAATTTGTTGGAGGTTATCCATATGGGATTCAGCTATGGCGTTTCCTTCTACTGGAAGATCAATGAGTTTGCATGGTTAGCGGATGCAACCAGCTGTTGATGGTTGCACATGATATCTTCTACCAGGCTACCTGACAGACTATTAATCGAATACACGATGTTTTGTCATAGCAGTGATTGACTCCTTTTTAAATGGTTTGTGTTTGTATCAATTCTCTCTGATTTGTGAGTTGTAAACTTTGGATTACTGAATTTTATCAATAAAAGGTTGTGTGCTTATATTGATGCAGACGTTGGGGTTTAACTCCACATTTGGAAAAAAAAAAGCAACCAATACAGATAATCAATGCCAACATCTGCTAAATTTACGAAGACAACTAAAATTTAGAGGGGCATATGGTGAAACCAAATGTTCAAGGTGTCATAATCGTGTCAGATTAGAAGTATTCTCAGCACTCTTCCAAGGAAGTAAGACAAGGATAATTTTATTTTACGCACATCATCTATAACCAATTAGATAAAAAAACTTCAAATTGGAAAACTAATTGAGGAATCTATAAAATCTTCCTATCAAACGTGAAAGAACTGACATGCACTACAGGAATGGGTGGTTACGCCGACGGCCAAACGTCGGGGCCGTCGGTGTAGAATTACCGTCGGATCGGTGTTCCAACTAGCATCGGTGTAACCGTTTACAACAAGTTGTTCATCACCTCCATAAGAAAGAACCATATCCTTAGTCCTATTTAGGTACTTTAGGATATTCTTGACCGCTGTCCAGTGCTCCATTCCAGGATCACTTTGATATCTGCTAGTCAAACTAACAGCATGTGCTATATCCGGTCTTGTACACAGCATGGCATACATGATAGAACCTATGGCCAAGGCATAGGGAATATTATTCATTTTCTCTCTATCTTCTGCCGTAGCTGGACTTTGAATTTTACTCAAGTTCTTACCTGACAACATGGGCACGAACCCTTTCTTGCTCTCTTCCATTCTAAACTTCTTTAGAACTTTGTCTAAGTATGTACTTCGTGAAAGCGCTATTAGGCGTCTTGATCTATCTCTATAAATCTTGATGCCTAGAATATATGCCGCTTCGCCAAGATCCTTCATCAAAAAACTATTATTCAAATAGGTTTTGACGCTATTAAGAAGTTCTATATCATTCCCAATCAACAATATGTCATCTACATATAGTACTAGGAATGCTACAGAGCTCCCACTCACTTTCTTGTAAATACAAGCTTCTCCATAAGTTTGTATAAACCCAAAAATTTTGATTACTTTATCAAAACGTTGATTCCAACTCCGGGATGCTTGCTTCAGTCCATAAATGGAGCGCTAAAGCTTGCAAACCTTGTCAGCATCTTTAGGATCGACAAAACCCCTGGGTTGTACCATATACAACTCTTCCTCAATGTCATCATTAAGGAACGCCGTTTTGACATCCATCTGCCAAATCTCATAATCGAAATATGCAGCAATTGCTAACAAAATCCTCACAGACTTTAGCTTCGCTACTGGTGAGAATGTCTCATCATAGTCAACTCCTTGAATTTGTCGGAACCCTTTCGCGACAAGTCGAGCTTTATAGACGGTAACATTACCATCAGCATCTGTTTTTCTCTTGAAAATCCATTTGTTCTCGACAGCCTTACGGCCATCCGGTAAGTCCACCAAAGTCCACACTTGGTTTTAGTACATGGATCCCATTTTGGATTTCATGGCTTCTAGCCATTTGTCAGAATCTGGGCTCACCATAGCTTCTTCATACGTCGTAGGGTCATCAGCGTTGTCCACCAACATGACGTTCAAGGCAGAGTCATACCAATCAGGAGTGGTACGAACCCTCGTTGACCTGCGAGGTTCAGTAGTAACTTCGTTTGAAGTTTCATGATCATTATCATTAGCTTCCTCTTCAATTGGTGCAGGCGGCACCAAAACATCTTCCGGTGCTGCGCTACTCTCAAATCCGAGAGAAGGTTCAATAACCTCATCGAGTTCTACTTTCCTTCCAGTCACCTCCTTCGAGAGAAACTCCTTCTCAAGAAAGGATCCATTCTTTGCAATGAAAATTTTGCCTTCGGATCTATGATAGAAGGTATACCCAATTGTTTCTTTAGGGTATCCTATGAAGACGCATTTCTCCGCTTTGGGTTGTAGCTTATCAGGTTGTAACTTCTTTACATATGCCTCGCAACCCCAAACTTTAAGGAACGACAACTTTAGGTTTCTTACCAAACCATAATTCGTACGGTGTCGTTTCAACGGATTTAGATGGTGCCCTATTTAAAGTGAATGCGGCTGTCTCTAATGCATAGCCCCAAAATGATAACGGTAAATCTGTAAGAGACATGATAAATCGGACCATATCTAAGAGAGTTCGATTACGACGTTCGGACACACCATTACGCTGTGGTGTTCCCGGCGGTGTCAACTGTGAAAGTATTCCACATTTCTTTAAATGCATGCCAAACTCATAACTCAGATATTCACCTCCATGATCAGAACGCAGAAATTTAATCTTCTTGTTACGATGATTTTCCACTTCACTTTGAAATTCCATAAACTTCTCGAAAGTTTCGGACTTATGTTTCATAAAGTAGACATACCCATATCTACTCAAGTCATCCGTGAAAGTGAGAACATAACGATATCCACCACGCGATGCTACACTCATTGGACCGCACACATCGGTATGTATTATTTCCAATAAGTCTGTAGCTCGCTCCATTGTACCAGACAATGGAGTCTTAGTCATTTTTCCCATTAGACATGCTTCGCATCTTTCAAGTGATTCAAAATCAAGTGATTCAAGAAGTCCATCAGAATGGAGTTTCTTCATACGCTTCACTCCAATGTGACCAAGACGACAGTGCCACATGTATGTAGAATTATCATTCAATTTTATTTGTTTAGCATCTATGTTGTGAACATGTGTATCACTACTATCGAGATTCAGTAAGAATAAACCATTCATCTCAGGTGCATTACCATAAAAGATATTACTCATATAAATCGAACAACCTTTATTCTCGAACTTAAAAGAGTAACCGTCTCGCAATAAACAGGATCCAGATATAATGTTCATGCTTAACGCAGGCACCAAATAACAATTATTTAAATTTAAAACTAATCCCGAAGGTAGACGTAGAGGGAGCGTGCCGACGGCGATCACATCAACCTTGGAGCCATTTCCAACGCGCATCATCACCTCGTCTCTTGCCAGTCTTCGTTTATTCCGCAGCTCCTGTTTTGAGTTACAAATATGAGCAACCGAACCAGTATCAAATACCCAGGCACTACTACGATTACTAGTAAGATACACATCTATAACACATATATCAAATATACCTTTCTTCTTGATGTTGCCGTTCTTCAGATCCGCCAGGTACTTGGGGCAGTTACGCTTCCAGTGACCAGCACCCTTGCAGTAGAAGCACTCAGTTTCAGGCTTAGGACCAGCCTTGGGCTTCTTAGCAGGTGCGGCAGCTTTCTTGCCGTCCTTTTTGAAGTTTCCCTTATTCCTAGGCTTGCCCTTTTTCTTGAAATTGGTGGTCTTATTGACCATCAACACTTGGTGCTCCTTCTTTATCTCCACTTCAGCAGTTTTCAGCATGGACGACAGTTCAGACAACGCTTGTTCATGCAGTGCATGTTGTAGTTCATCACAAAGTTCTTGTAACTTGGTGGCAGTGATTGAAGGAGACGGTGAATCCCCAATTCATTAGGAATCGATATTCCCAACTCTTGGAGCTTCTTTGCGTACCCAGACATGGTGAGCACGTGCTCGCTAACGGAGCTTCCTTCTTCCATCTTACAGTTAAAGAACTTTTCGGAGGCCTCATAGCTCTCCATGGCCGCGCGAGTCTCAAAAATTAGCCTGAGCTCCTTAATGATCTCGAACGGGTCGTGGTGCTCAAAACGCTGTTGGAGCTCCGCTTCTAAACCGTACAGGATGGCACACTGAACTTTGGAGTAATGATTCTTCCGAGTGGCGAAAACATTCTTTTCGTCATCGGTGGCATTATCTGCAGGTGGGTCACCTAGCGGTGCATCGAGCACATAGGTCAACTGACCAGCCCTGAGGACGATCTTCAGTCCACGGAACCAGTCCGTGAAATTGCTTCCATTGTTTTTAAGCTTTTCTTTCTCTAGGAACGCATTGAAATTGATGGAGGGGGTCGCCATAATCTACAACAATTTGCAAGTAGTTTAGACTAAGTTTATGACAAATTGAGTTCAAATTTAATTCTTAAACTAACTAGGTGAACTCCCACTCAAAACAACATCCCTCACATTGTCTTAGTGATTACACGAACCAAGTCCACTACACCAAGTCCGATCTTCACGAGAGAAGATGTAGTTTCATTGGCGAACAATCTTCATGTTCATCATATCAATTATATGACTCATGCTCTACCTTTCGGTATTCCGTGTTCCGAGACCATGTCTGTACATGCTAGGCTCGTCAAGACAACCTTAGTTTCCGCATGTGCAAATCTGGCTTGCACCCGTTGTATGCACACGTAGAATCTATCACATCCGATCATCACGAGATGCTTCGAAACGACGAGTCTTAGCAACGGTGCCAACTAAGGGTGAACACTTTATTACTTGATATTTTAGTGAGAGGGATCATCTTATAATGCTACCGTCGCGATCTAAGCAATACAAGATGCATAAAGGATTAACATCACAGGCAATTCATAATTAATGTGATATGATATGGCCTTTTCTTTTTGCGCCTTTGATCTCCATCTCCAAAGCACGAACATGATCTCCATCATCACCAACAATGCGTCAAGGTCAGTGGCGCCGCTTCATGGTTGTCCATCATCACCAGCAACTATTACAACTACTTGGAATAAAGCTATTACAAGATGAATAGACACGCAGGTCTTAACAGAATTAAAGACAACCATTAGGCTCCTGCCGGTTGCCATATTACAACAAGGATCATTTCATACATCAAATACAATCACAATCACATGTTGGCCATATCACATCACAAAACCCCTGCAAAAACAAGTTAGACGCCTCTAATTTTCTTTGCAAGTTTTACGTGGTTTGGGGCTTTCGCATAAGACCGATCTTACCTACGAACAAGGACCACAACGTTGATAGAAGTGTTGTCAAGATGCTCATTGTAAATTGAATCTTAACTATGGTGGGAGAGACAGACACCCGCAAAGCCACTTGTGCAAAGCAAGTTGCACGTCAAGCGTGGAGCAAGTCTCATGTGCGATGACATGTAATGTTAGCCCGAGCCGCTTCATCCCACCATGCCGCAAGATGCAAAGTACACGCTAAGACACCGACAACAAAAGCATCAACGCCCACAAAAACATTGTGTTCTACTTGTGCAACAGATCTACGCATAGATACGGCTCTGATACCACTGATGGGTTCGTAGCATGGAAAACAAAAAATTTCTACCGCAAGAACGAACAAAACCCAGATCTAATCTAGATAAAAGCCAAGATCTAATCTAATAGAAATGTGCAACGAGATAGATAGGAACTAACCCTCGTAGATCCGAAAGCGTTAACGAGATTAGATCTCGTGGTTGATGTAGTCGATCACTTGCCGATCTCAAGATCGTGTGGACGATCCTTCCAGCGTCGCGTTCCAGCAGCGCTTCCGTAGTCGGTCAAGTGGACGATCCTTCCGGCGCCGCGATTCGGCAGCGCTTCCGCAGTCGGTCACACGTGCGGAGTCGAAGCAGACCTTCCTCTCCTCATTCCAGCGAGCAGCGGAGGTAGTAGATCTTCTCCACGGAATCCCAGCAGCACGACGGCGTGGTGGTGGTGGAGTAGAGAATTCTGCAGGGCGTCGCCTATGCCTGTGCAGAAGAAAGGTGGAGGAGAGAGGCGGCAGAGACTGGGAGTTATGAGAGCAAAAAAGGAGGGGGCGCCCCTGCCCTTCTATTTAAGGGGGGAGGGCGCCTTGGGGAGGGGGAGTCCTACAAGGACTCCCCTCCTCTAGGCCGGTGGATTGGGGAGTGGGGGGAGGAGTCCTCCTCCCTCACGACTCCTTGTCTTGACCCACCAGGACTCCTTGATCCCTATCTTGATTTTCAAGCAAACTCCAAGATATCTTCTAGAACCTTCCGAAACATTCCGAAACCTTCTAGAATCCTCATACAAACACTCCGGAACATTTCCTAACTCATAAAATGATCCCCTATATATGAATCTTATTCTCCGGACCATTCCGAATCTCCTCGTGATGTCCCGAATCCAATCCGAGACTCCGAACAACATTCGGTCTCCAACGCATATTCCATATCTACTTAAAACAACTTCGAACCTTAAGTGTGTCACCCTACGGTTCGTGAATATGTAGACATGATAGAGACACATCTCCTATCAATAACCATCAGCGGGACCTGGAGATCCATAATGGCTCCCACATACTCAACGATGACTTCGTGATCGATTGAACTATCTACATACGAAACCAATTCCCTTTGTCACGCGATACTATACTTATCCGAGGTTTGATCGTCGGTATCTCCATACCTAGTTCTACCTCGTTACTGATAAGTAATCTTTACTCGTTCCGTGATATGTCATCCCTTGTGACCTAGTCATATGCTTGCAAGCTAACTAGATGACATTCCACCGAGAGGGCCCAGAGCATATCTATCCGTCATATGGATAGACAAATCCCAATCTTGGTTCTTGCGCTTCAACACATACTTTCAGAATAACCAATGACACTTTTATAACCACCCAGTTACGAAGCGGCGTTTGATGTCATCAAAGTATCCATCCGGTGATGGTGATTAACATAACCTCATGGTCGAAGGAATAGGTTACTATGTATTTGAAAGCTTACAGCAATACGAACTTAATGACTTGATCTTATGCTATGCTTACTATGGGTGTGTGTCCATCACATCATTCTCCCAATGACATAACCTTGTTATTAATCACATCCTAATGTCCATGATCAGGAAACCATGATCATCAATTAATCAACAAGCTAGTTCAACAAGAGGCTTACTAGGGACTCATATATGTTTACAAAACACACATGTATTAGTGTTTCCTAATAATACAATTATAGCATGGGATGTAAACATTCACCATAAACACAAAGATATAATAATAACCACTTTTATTATTGCCTCTTGGGCATATCTCCAACAAGCTACGCCGAAGGCTGCCCTCGGCGTATCTATTTTTCCTTTTACCTTATAAATCTTTGAAAAATCATAACTAAATCATTCTAAATCAGAAAAATACAAATAATATATCAAAATTTGCAGAAAAATAAGATTTATCCATTTACATTCAAATATTACACATTTGTAAATAAAAATTAAGTGAAACATAAAACATTACATATAGTTTGAAACGGGCATAAAAATTTCAAAAACGATCTAAACAATGTGAAACCTTCAGGGTGGTGTCATATTATGTAATATAGTTGCAAGGAAAAATATAAAAGTTGGTATATTGATTATGTCTCAAAAAACCTTTACAAAATGACCTATCTCATTCGAGGTTTCCTGGCTTTCGAGTCAAATGACCAGTTTTATAGCCAGAATCAAGGCATAGTTTATGATAATATGCGCATATTATGCATGCATGTGCATCATAGGATGGCAAACAATGTTGCAGGAGGAGGTTTTCCTATTCGTCGTACCAAAAAGCCATTTTCCATTTTCTGAGCGCAAAAAACGGGGGTTTTGTGAAGCAACCACCAAATGGATAATTCAAAATGCTACCACCTTATTTTTCAAATATACTAGACCACCTTACATACACAATGTCCCAATAGGGGGATCTCAAACATTTTCTTCAATCCCTGATGAAAAAGACATTTTTTTGCCGAATCGGTAGGAAGTGGGTTAGATATGAACTACCAGTATATGATCTGATACTCATGATTTTTTATAAAAATAATTTTTAGGTTCATAATATGTTATTTCATCAGAGATCCACTTTAAGTTTAGGGAGGCTCAGCCCCGAGCTAAGAATCTTCATACCCGCCATTCGACAAAGTTTGATGATAGTTTTAAATGAGCATAAAAAATTCAAAAATAATCCAAACAATGAGAAACCTTCGCGTGGTGTCATATTATGTGACATAGTTGCAAGAAAAAATATAAAACTTGGAATATTGATTATGTGTCAAAAAATCCTTCACAAAATGACCTATCTCATTCGAGGTTTTCTAGCTTTCGGGTCAAATGACCAATGTTATGGATAGAATCAAGACATAGTTTATGATAATGTGCCCATATTGTGCATGCATGTGCATCATGGGATGGCGAATAATGTTGCAGGAGGAAGTTTTTCTATTCGTCGCATCATAAAGCCATTTTCCATTTTTCGAGCGCAAAAACGGGAGGGTTTGTGAAGCAACCACCAAATGGATAATTCAAAATGCTACCACCTTATTTTTCAAAAATACTATACCACCTTACATGGAGAATGTTCCAATAGGGGATCTCAAACCTTTCCGTCCATCCCCGGTTAAAAAGACAAATTTCTCCTGAATCGGTAGGAAGTGGGTCAGATATTAACTACAGGTACATGATATGATGCTCATGATTTTTTTTAAAATAATTTTTGGTTCACAATATGCTATTTCATCAGAGATCCACTTCAAGTTTAGTAAGACTCAACCCCGAGCTAAGAATCTTCATACCCGTCGTTCGACAAAGTTTGATGATAGTTTGAAACGGGCATAAAAAATTTAAAAACGATCCAAACAATACGAAACCTTCGCGTGGTGTCATGTTATGAGACATAGTTGGAAGGAAAAATATCAAACTTGGTATATTGATTATGTCTCAAAGAAACCTTCACAAAATGATCTATCTCATTCGAGGTTTCATTTCGGGTCAAATAACCAATGTTATTGCTAGAATCAAAGCATAGTTTGTGATAATGTGCTTATATTGTGCATACATGTGTATCATGGGATGACGAACAATATTGCAGGAGGAAGTTTTTCTATTCGTCGAACCAAAAAACCATTTTCCATTTTCCGAGCGCAAAAAATAGGTGTTTTGTGAAGCAAGCACCAAATGGTTAATTCATGGCATAGTTTGTGATAAGTTGATATGGATATCATAT
The DNA here is from genome assembly GCA_910589775.1 of Avena eriantha. NCBI lineage: Eukaryota > Viridiplantae > Streptophyta > Magnoliopsida > Poales > Poaceae > Avena > Avena eriantha. The sequence goes on along the minus strand of OU342744.1, from coordinate 27,854,192 downwards.
TTAGATTCCTCTCATTTTTTAATCAATTTAGACATATTATTTGTCAAATTCCGATTTACGAATATAAATATATTAATTATTCCATATTAAATAGATAAATACAAAAAAAAATATTTTTATTTGAATTCAATAATATTTTTACTTATTCATTATTGTTTACGTAAATAATTTTTTGTAATTTCAAAAAATAAAAACATGTGACATGATGATATAAGAGTTACTAGGATTGATATCATAGTATTGACAACAAGGTACAAACTTCTTCGCGGAAAGTGATTCTGAAGGAATAGAGAAGTTAAGCGTGCTGGAGATGGAGTAGTGAGGATAGATGACTGACCAGGAAGTTTGACCAAGACTGCAGTTTAACCAAAGATTAAGTATAATTATTGTTAAAAATGTTTCAAGTGAGAGATTAACGTGTCAAACAATTCAAAGATTAAAAAAATTTGAAAAAAAATTGAATTTTTTTTTGAAAAATACTGAAATTATTTTTACAATCGGCTGTTATGCTATGCCGACGGGGGCTATGCCGAGGGCAGCCCTCGGCGTAGCTCCTACACCGACGGCTTTTCGATACACCGACAGCCTCCATGACTCCGCCGAGGGAGGTTTTGGCCGAGGAGCTACACCGAGGGCAGCCGTCGGCGTAGCCTACGCCGACGGCTATATGGGCTACGCTGACGGCTTTTGGTCATCGGCTTACCTATCCATTCCTGTAGTGATGGTCGACATTCTGGACACTTTCCTTTCAAAGTATGTGAATATATGTGGTGTTTCTAGGATCAGTTGGCACCGAGCACGCCACCAATCAGGATAAGAAACAAAAAGTCTATCATTTGGTGGAGTCATGACAAATAATCTCCCACTCTCTATTTCTGATTCAAGCAATGGTGGAGTTACCACGTGAGATGTTTTTTCTAGACCATGTGAGTACGTAATCCCCACTTATACATTTGGTTGTGACTCTTCTACCGGAACTCTTGTGTTGTGAGTCTTTGTATGTCTGTTTCTGTAGTTGCCCATGTTCCAGGAGTAGTCCGCTTGTGTCATGAGGTTGTGGCTTGGTTGCCTTTTGTGGCAAAATTTGTAATGGTTTCTGCAAACTCTCTTCCTCTTAATTGGAAGAGGTAAATATGTTGCCTCTGTTTCAAAATAAATGTGGTTTTATTTACCGGCCTTTGGTGTCTATTGAACGCTTACATGTGAACCTTCTTATGATTTTTTCGATAAACAAATTTATTAATATGAATAAGATACCAATTACAGACAGTATCTGCTTATGATTAATTTCTACATATTCTGTGTTTGTTGCTCTTTCTTTTTGTTGCGGATTTATTGCTTATATTCTCCTTTAAACAACACAAGTAGTACTACCCTCAATTTGTGTTTTAAAGAACACGAGAAAAGTAAGATCAGCTACATGTGCCGACTCCGTCTCAAACTGAAGGTGCAATATCAGGGTGTCACCATCGAAAGTACCACTGTAAGTGACAATTCAAAGTTCAATTAATGTTGTCTTGAACTTCAGAGGGATAGATAGAACAGTACACTACATATCAAATATATATACGCCAACTGTATAACTCAACCTACCACCTGTAGTATATATTGGTTGCTAAACAATGTAAAGGAGATGGGAGAGCAAGAAACTGAGTAGAAAAGAAGAGAGCAGTTGACAGTGTTAACTAGTGTGTTCTTACCAAAGTTTCTAGCATATGTAGGATGCAATTGCCCCGCGAGAAATGGGCATGGGAGGCACCAGGATAGATAGTTCATCGTTCACAAGGAGACGTGTGTCTTCCTCAAGAATTATCATGTAAATTGGATGAAGGGCCAATCTCGACTTTATACAAGCCACATAATCCTGAGACCTCAGCTGGCATATCTTGTCATTGTACTCCCTCTATTTCATAATATAAGATGTTTTAGCTTTCTAAAAAGAGTGTATCTAGACCTTTTTAGTGTGCAGGTTCGGAGTAAATCTATATATACTAAAAGGGATCTAGATATACTCCTTTCATAAAACTAAAACATCTTATATTTTGAAACGGAGGGAGTAGTTAACAAAGATTTTGGAATGGAAGCTATTCAACCACTCATTGTAGCTCACCTTAGGGCTCTTAAAACATTCTTTCTTTGTAAATACTCATAGTTAAATATTTTAACGGAATAGGTTGTTCTGAAAAGTATCTTTTGTTAAAGTATGATACGTACACGGTTATTGTGTTAGTTTAGGATAGTTAGGATTCTAGTCTTACTTAACTCGTACTCCAAGATAATCCTTTGTACGCCTATATATACTCGTCCATGAGGCTCAATAATATATCCATCATATTACGCCAAACTCATACTCTTTCATGGTATCAGCCTAAATCGATCTCAAGCTCTAGCTTCCGCCGTGATACCCTCGGGGAGGTCGATCTCCATGATCTCCGCCGGGCTGTGCAACCCGTATACAGGGTTCGTCCGCCGATCCGTAATCGGCTGTCCTGTAAGCCTTTTTCTCTGATCTCTTGATCGGCTTTCTTTTTGGTTTATCGATCTTATATCGGATTGAGTCGCCCACCGCCGTCGTCATCGGCGTGCCTCTACTCCGACCATCGGCATCGAGGATCTACATCGCGTCTGTACGCCTGCCTCGGCAGGCTATCGCGGCCTCACGGCAGGCTGCCGCGCACCACGGACGGCTGCTACGCCTTCCTCGAAAGGCTACCGCAGCCGTCCCCCCTCGGATCCTCTTCGTCGTCATCGTCCGGGACTTTACCAACAACGTCGCCATCGAATCTGATCTATGCATCGTCCACGCCATGGCGTATATGGTGCACCGTCGGTCTGATCAACCGATTCCGCGCCTGTCTACACCAAGCACGTCCTCAAGCACGCGCCTACCATCGATCGAGCTACGGGCTGCCGCTGTGTCGCCCCGTCGGGCCACAGCGCCGCCGCCTTTGGTCCACGCTACCGGCTTCCAACGCGCCTTCCTTGGCGTGTACGTCGCTGGTGGTCTCCCAGCCACTGCACCGACTTGCGCCCTGCAGCTATGCCGCCCCCTCGGGTCGTAGCGTGGCTGCACGCAGTCTACTTCGCCGTCCTCGTGCATTGACAGCCTCGACTTTCACCGCGCCATCTCCTCCGGCGCGGATCGCCGTCGTCTGCACATGGTCTTTGTCACGTCGTCGGGTCTTCCTCGCCTACTTCGAGCACCGCCGCCGCTCTTCACAAGGTAACCTGCAGGGCGCCCTCTCGGTGTCGCAGGTCCCGCCGACTACCCCATCGCCACTCTAGGCATCTAACATGACTAACCTAGGTCGCCGCTGGTTTCGCCGCCTTCTACGTCTTCATCGGCTTCGACAACATCTTCTTCGGTATCGACCCCTCTACGACTGCCTCGACCGCATCACCGACGAGTTCTTCTTTGCATACTCGGTTCTGGCAAAACCAGAGTGTGCGTTCGTCCCCGACGTGCGCCTAGTTCTGGCAAAACTATGGCCGCACCTCTTCCTCGACAGCTCGGACTGCATCGACACCCTCAACAACTGCCTCGACGCGTCTCCGTCATCCTCCTCGTGCACTATGCGCATGCGGCTTCATGTGCGGCTACCTCGACACCGGTATCCCCGACCACAATATCGACCACGACGACCCATCGCTCGGCTACCTCGACCATGGCACCGCCTCACGCTCTCGGCTCCCTCGACATCGGTACAAGGGCTACCACCTCGCTTGAGCATCACCAACTTCCTCTAGAGTTCAAGCTACCGCGACGCGACAAAGTCCAAAACGTTTCCGCTACGAGTGCAGGGGATGTCAACCTACTGGATGCTACTTTGGTTTATATCCAGTCTAACCGTCCGTGACGTTCCGGTTGTTCACAACGCTACCACTACGACTGGGGGGATATTAGAGTATGTATGTACACGGTTATTGTGGTAGTTTAGGATAGTTAGGATTCTAGCCTAACTTGACTCGTACTCCAAGATAATCCTTTGTACGCCTATATATACTCGCTCATGAGGTTCAATAATATATCCATCATATTCCGCCAAACTTATCCTCTTTCATCTTTGACTCGCTAGCTCCGGTGCTCCATCTATATTAAAAAAACATATTTACAAGTTTCATACAATTTTGAGAATAGTTATGGATGTGTGCAATATTGTATTTCACAATGATGCAAAATCGCAACACATAACTATTTATGTTGTGGGCTACATAAAAATGACAAAATTTGAGGCTTTGAAAAATGCATGCATAGATCCATATTTCTGTTTTTTTTGCGTTTCTAAAAATACAAAGTATTTGAAATTGATATTATGCACATTTGTGGGAAAAATCATTAGCTACATCCAGATATAATTTTAATTTTTTTGAAACTCATAAATATAATTTTCGATTTTTAAAAATAGCAGGAGTACTGGTGCTCAGGAACCAAAAATCTCCACTCGGTGTGTTGCTTATCAGCTTGGGCTAGTTAATTAGGACAGGCTTCTCGGCTCGATTATTTTGCATAAATACAGCAGCCAACTAAACCACTCGTCAAAGAAGAAGAAAAACGCAGTACATCCTTGGGCACTTGTCAAATAGAACGTATCTCCTTCAGTGTAATAGAAAATTGCACCATCCGTAGTGACACCTCCAAGCAAACACATGATAATGAGAATGAGCCAGGAGGGTCAATTCTGATATGTTTCACTTCTCCTTTTCCACGGATAGGAATCCAGTTGAGCCGCCGTGTCTGGACTCTAAGACGACGCTGGGGCATCACATAAGCAGGTCAACTATTTCTACGAGCAGCTAGGAAGACAACGAGTGGAAACTGCAAGCTAACGAAGGCAAGAAACGGATGTTATTATTTTGTAACATGTCTAGGAGTAGTAGCGATTATCGTTTAACTTAGGTTCAACAAGCGCACATGAGCAAGGAGAAGCAGAATGTGTATTACTAGAGAAGTAGATTCTCAGTTGTTGTTTTTTTTTTTGAGATGGTTTCTTTGTTAGAAGTTGATATCCACACAAGGCGAGAACATGAGACATACCATACTGACCATCTACTCCCTTTTAATATCGAAAATTATAGTTGGATGTACCGTAATTTTTGCCCTAGCTAACAAATAACTAATGAAATTTCTTTCCAAACTTGATGTCAAAATGACGCAGGTTGTGATGGTCTTCTTATGTTGCTCCTTGTGACAACATAGTAATTTTGGAGGCTCTGAACAGCTAGCACGTTCTCCCAACCCATGGGTCGATGCATGCATTAAACTATGAGACATACCATAGTGACCATCTCCTCCTTTATAAAAGGAACATAACGTGGAGAGCACATACAACCAAGAGCGAGTTTCCATCTCAAAAAACAAAACAAAAACTAGAGCGAGTTTCAGGCTTCATACTACCATGTTAACGAGGCAAAATAGCTAGAGAGAATTACTAGGTGTGTGAGGCATGAGGAACATGGCGATCATAAGACTCGGATCTATTTATGGCCTAAAGATGAAATGGCGCTATATTTGGTTCCTAAGTCTGTATATGCTGTGATTTTGGTTATGGGATTTCCCCATGCTAGTCCCCACTGGGTGCATCCAGGCCCGGCCAAGGGCATAGCCGGAGGGCGGCCGTCCCCGGTCCAAGAAAACCATAGGCTCAATGTACATCTCGTCTGCCTAGTACTAGCCTCGCTGGCCCAATCTCCCGATGTGCATAGCAGGAAGGGATACATCGGCCAGCGCAGCTGCACAGGACCCGGTGTTTGTTTGGACCGCAGCTGTTGAAAAGCAGTTGTAGAAAATCAGCTGTAGGAAGCAGCCGTTGGAAACAGATGGTGTTTGGTGGAAGTGTTTTTGATGGCTGTTGTTGCTGGTTTTAGAACTGAATTGTCTGTAATGCCCCTAAGTGCAGAAGATGTTGTATAAGTGTTGATATGAAATGAATTAGCTATTTCTAACTTTTTTAAACTTACCTACAATGTTTGACATGCTTAGGAGTTAAATCAACCCAATTAGCTTTTTTGCTAAACAAATTGTAAACATGGCTTTTTTTAGGGAGTAATCTTGACATTTATATACCATAATAATGACCTCAATTAACCTTTTTTAATCACAACACACGGACGTCTCTAGAAAACACACAAAAAAACACACGTACTACATAGCCTGATAATATCCACCTACCCAATCTGATCGTATCCGGCTACCCTAGCCCCGACCGCCGCTGCCCAGCTCAGCGCAGCGCAGCCCCGACCCCGACTAGCTTCCGGTCAAGAGGAGGCACACGAGCCTCAAGGAGGGCAGCGGGGGTTTGGGTGGTGGGCGGCGTGCTTGGGGCGACGCATTGGAGGGTCATTGGTGACTAGAAGCTTGGGGAACATCGACGGTTGGAGACGAGCTCGAGCCTAGGGACCGCGGCGGTTGATTCCTAAAGGTGGGGTCACCGCCGCAGTCAAAGACGAGCTGGACAACCCTCGATCTACCGACAGATGTATCTAGTAATGTTTAGTGCTAAATATATCCGATTATAGAAATATCTAAAAACATTAATTAGGACCAGAGGGAGTAGTAACTTGTCAGTGTGAGACTGGATACTTCTTCCTAAGTAAACTGTGCCAAGCACCTTTAGTATATATAGACCTTTAGTATATATAGATAGATACAAATCTAGACAAAATCAAGTTATTTATTTTGGGACGAAGGGAGCATGACCGATGAGTGTGGCTCCAATAGTGGAAGAAAGATCGATGGACCAAGATCAGATTCAAATCAATTTCCACCAAGGTGCGCATGTTGTCAAATTTTCAGTTGCTAGACGGTTCAAATTTCGGATTGTTTGAAGTGATGGAACTGTTAGAATTATTTAGAACCTGATGAAATTGTTAGAATTATTTCGAAACTGATGAAATGGTTTGAATTATTTGAAGAAAAATTACATGGTAAGTGGATAGTGATTAACTGGATGATACGACTGACTTACTTCAACATCAAAATGTGCTGCGCGCATTCTCTAAGTTGGCTGCAAGTCAGACAGACTTGCCCCTGCAGGATGTTGATTGTCTCCCATCGCACAGCCCTGTTTTTTCTTTCCTCTCGCAGCCCTGATCAGCCAGGCCAGCCCAGGTAAAGCACACCTTCCGTTCCTCTCTCAACCCTGGTTCCTCTCTCAACCCTGATCAGCCAGGACAGGCCAGGTAAAGCCCACCGGGAGCAAAACGAGCCCAGCTTGGAAGAAACACGAGAATAGACAGTTTTCTGAAAGTACACAGTACACAAGAACAGAGCAGATACAGAGTAAACTAATTCCAGTTCAGGGACACAATCGTGGTGTCAGCATATGTAAACAAATAGGCTGTTTTCGAGCAGAATACAAGCAATTCACATCTGGCAAAATAACATCCAACAAATACACTACTACATCTGCTGAATCTACACTAAAACATTTTGAAGCATTTTTAAACAGAATTTGAGCAAGAATAATCATTGTTTGTACCTAAACAAGTATCAAAGGTGACAATATCCCCAAATTGTGCAAAATCAATGATCATCTTAGCATCAGCCCAAAATGTAGTAGTGGCTATTTGTTCTTCACAATCCAATTGCAAGTATATTGATAAGATGTACCAACTCCCCCTTCGACCCTTGCTCTGCAAGTGACATATGCCAATTTTTCTGATCACATAACCCAGGCTTGGAAGGGATAATCCCCACCAAACCGCAAATTCCAACTTACTTCAAAAATTGTGTTAGGAACTGAATTCAATCCCCACTTTTTCTCCAAGTTCTAGTGTGTTTTTTTCAATACAATACACCACCCCTAACTAGTGGATTGGTGGAAATTGGGGGAGGATTAGAGGGGTTTGAGTGTAGGTAGGGGTTGCAGCCAATACCCTGAAAAAGGAGTTCCAACTCTTTCAAGCAGTCTTTCTATTAGGCACATCAAGAGGATTATCCACTCTAATCCCCACTAAAAGTTTGCAATTCTGAAATCCTCTGTAACGACATCAAATAGAATCGTTTTAACACCATGATTGGACACAAGCATTATATCCACCACTTCATAATGTCCTACCACAAAATCTAATGGAAGCGCATATGGACATGTTCTTGTGACACTGTAAACCAGTGCCGGTGTGATAGGAAATGATGGCATCAGACCACGTTAGAGAATACGCACCACATACTTCACAGAAGGTTAGTAACGTGTAATGTAGGTGTGATAACAAAACCATCGAATTAAACACAATCATAGGCAGTACAGCAGACAAAAAACTTACTAAACACTGAACTGACAGAAGCAACAATTGTCTTCTGCAATGTCTACGTATCAAACATTTTCATGGAAATAGAGATTCATATTCATTCAACACAATAAGAAGAATGCACATCATTAGGATTGCAACTTTACAATTTACACATAAGAAAACCTAATAACTAGGATAAATCTTCTTTTGAGCTAAATAAGAACAGTGATGTAACAAGCATCGTGAGAATCACCTGCAATAACAATAATCAGAATCAAAAGCAAATATCAGACAACAAAAACAAAGATCCATACAAATACACAAAGTGATCAGATAGCCTCAGACCGTCCTAGTCAAGTGCAAAGATATCAACAAGTGCAGACAATCAATGTGCCTGTTCAGTAACCAATACAGATCATCACCGGCTAAGATCACCTTAACTTAGACAAACCTAATAATTAACAATTGAGAGGTGTTCAAGGTAAGTAAATGTGTCAGATTAGAAGTATTCTCAGCACCCTTCCGAGGAAGTAAGACAGGGATAACTGTATTTTACTTGTGATATCATCATCCACATCTAACTGAACAAACAATTACGTAGATAAAAAAACATAAAAGAATTTGAGGAATCTATCAGATCTTCCTATCAATGTGAAAGAACTGACATGGTCGCCACAGCGGACGCATTCCCTTTCGTAGTTTCGCATCATTTAGATCCCAAAACACGCAATCGAAAGATCTATAAATAAAACATAGGAGAATGTTTGTGGCGTTTCCAGGATAAGCTGGCATCGAGAACGCCACCAATCAGGATATACCACAGAATCGCGTGTCGCGTCCGAGCCATTACGCCATGAGGAACATAAATCATCCTCCGGAATTGGTAATGGACGCCTTTAGCAAATCAAGAAAATATCTAATCTACACTGAAAAGGATGTTTATTTGGGGAATTTTTGAGCTCAGACAGCCAAGGGGTTGTCTTCAAATACTACTGAAGTGGTAATATCAGAAACTCTAGTCCACAATGTATCATCACCGCTCAAAACCCCATACAAACAGGTGCAAACAGCGAAGAAAACAAAAACATGTCGATGGGTGAGACCAATCAACAAAATTTGTAAGAAAACTCTACTGAATAAGATGAAGCAGATTTGGGGAATTTGCGAGCTCAGACAGCCAAGGGTTTGTCTTCAAATACTACTCAAGTGGCAGTATCAGAAACTCTCGACAATGGATCATCACCGTCCAAAACACCCTAATCAGTGGAGACAAACAGAAAACGAACGAAGTTACCAAGAACTGAACAGAGAACAGATTTATCGACGAGATCTGGTAGCTCAGACAGCCAAGGGGTTGTCTTCAGATACTACTGAAGAGGTAGTATCAGAAACTCTAGTCCACAAATTTGTCATCACCGCGACGACCTCGATCAGAAATCGAAAGAAGAAGACGAAGATGCAAAATCAGTGAGAAAATTCAGTATATCAATGTGTGGAGAGGAGGAGGAGGAGGAGGAGGAAGAGGAGGGAGGGTGGCGGCAGGCGGATGAACTGATGGATACAGGAGGCGGCGTCCGTGGAAATATATAGGAGCGCAAATGTTTCTAGGGTTTCTTCCTGTGGTGTCATTGGGCAGGCCGACCCGTTGGCCCGCTGGGCTGTCATGGTAAAGGCCTAATCAGGTTTTCGGACGCACAGTGTCCGGCTTCACTATTCGACATATTTGTTTTTTATTTTTTCTCCAAAATCCTTGCTTGCAAAATTGCCGTACCGTGAGTTGTCAACTTCAGCTAAGCGAGTTTGACATTTTCATGAATGGCTGGGATTGACGACGATGGCTCGATGTTCGTACCACTCAGCATAGCGTTTTGGTTGTTTATCGTCATTATCGACGGGTCGATGTTATCGATGTATCATGGCTGATTAGATGAGCTGAGTTGGATGGCGGTATCTGATCTGGAGTGTGCATCTTCTTAATGAACCTCGGTAAGATGTATCCTTCCAACCCACTTGTCTTCTATATTATGTTGGATGGTGCCACAACATCTTCTCCCATCTCTTCATGGAGGTCTTAGTGATGGTATATGGTTGTCTTCTCCCTGCTAGTAGTAGGTTCAAAAAATGTGGCGTGCTGTCAACCTTGGTGACAACCCTTACCCGAGGATCTAACCATTGCAATGTTCATGTGAGTCACTAAACTTTCTCAGAGCAGTCGTCGTCACTCTGGCATGGCTCCCGGTTTGGGTTTCTTCTCCAAGGTGAAAACATATGCACCGATCTTTGGAGGTTCGGGAAATGGTCGTGGCATAGTATCATAATATGGGCCTCGCATATTAGTTGGCGATAAACTATTTGGGGGGGGCATGTGTGTCTTTCTCCGTCTTCATCCTTGGGTGAAGAGTGATACGAGCATGACGGAGGAGGTGAAGCCCAACTTAAGGACTCCACCAAGCTAGGCATGTCAATACTGTGTCGTTTGAGTTTTATTTGTGTTTTATATTTCAAGTCATGTTATAGGCCGAATAGGTTTTTATTATTGTGTGTGCTCGGTTTGGGCTTGTCCAACCGAACTAGAGTCAAGTCGCGCACCGGATAATCTGGGCCAACGTGGATCCGTCCACCCCTCCATATAAGGAGCTGGCCGGCATAGGGATTAGGGAGTTCCGAATTTTAGTCTAAAGATTATTGTGTTGAGTTTCTTGGTGAAGCATCCCTCCGGGGATGACAATGTCGCTTTATATATCATATTGAGATTGCTACGGAGGTTCTTGTGTGCATCAAGATTTATCGTACTTTGGTTTGAGGCATGGTGATCTTCATCGCGTTGCTTGCTGGATTTGTTCCTCTTCTTCAGGTGGAGTTCATTGGATTTTTTGAAAGGATTCCTATCCAGGTTACCCGTTGTGAAAGACCGGGACAAAACTCAGAAGATCATCCCCTTTGATCTTTATCATGTGATATTAGAGCCCAGTGTTGCTCATGGCGAGATTGCGTTGATCAATTTGCCAAGTTTGTTTGGCGGAGATTGTCCTATGGAGAGCAAATTGTGGTGTAGATCAGATCCAGAAGAGCTTAGGCTGTGTAGATCGGATCTGGAGTCTAGTTCGGTTTTGTTTTGGACCGGATAATCTAGCCCAAATAAACCCAGATAATCCGGCCTTGGTACTGCACGACACGTCGCTTTTCCTTACCAAATTTGGTCCGAAAAAACCGGATTACCCCGTCCTAAAAACGGATTATCCGACCTATTTTTAGCACATTGCAGACACACTTTCTGTTCTATCCAGTTTGTTCAGAGATGGTTTTAACGACTGATTTGGGTAATTTTATTGTAATTTTAATCATCTCGAAATTTTAAAGTGTTCAAAATAATATTTTGAAGGGCATATTTGAATTCCTCACATTTTTCTGATTCAAAAACATATATTATATGCATTGTTTGGATTTAAAAATTAAAAGTTATTTGAAATCTGATTTGAATTTGAATTTAAATAATTTTGAATTTGTTTTGTTTAAACAGCTCAACAGAGAAACTTTTATTACTCAGCCCGACCCAGCCACAGTCACTGACGGGTGGGCCAGCTGCTGGCGGGGACACACGCGCGCGGAAAAACTTTCTCACCGCGGCGCTACCTAACCACTGAGAGTGACAGGTGGGTCTGGTGGCTACGGCCCACGTGACAGCGAACGAACGCGCAGAGACTGCCAGGTGGGGCCGTTCTGGAGCGCGGGTTGGGTGTTCGAAAGTGCGGGGGGGGGGGGCGTTTTGTAAAGCGGACACAGAGACTGACTGGTGGGCTTGGTTGGATCGCGCGTTTAGGAGACAAAAGGCTGGGGGGTAAACGCAAAATGGCCCGCGGTACTCTTTTTCTTCCAGCGCTTGTCTGACGAATCTGACGAGCAGCACGGCGCGGCGAGGCGGGGACTCGAACTGGGGACCTGGCGTGCGCGCTAAGGGTGGAACCAGTGCGGTGGCTTGGGCTTGCTGACACCACGGTGGACGGGGGCTAGCTATGCCGTCTGCGACGAGCGGACGCAGCGTGACCGGAGGGTGTACACGAGGGGGAGGATGTCAGGGCGGTGGAGCAGCTCACCGCGAGTTCGTCGGCGGTGTCAGATCGAGGAAAGGTGCGGCGGATCATCGACGAGGCTGGCGGCCGGAGGTCTAGGGTTTGCGTCGGGCGGCGCTGGTTCCGACGGTTCTGGGGGTCCTCCTCCTCGACGGCGCGTCCAGGGTGAAGCAGGGGGGTCTCCTCGGTCTCCTCGACCACCTCCACGACGAGCTTGCCGGCTGGAACGAGGGGACGACTGCGGTACTAGCGGTGAGCGACGGCAGGATCTGGCGACGGTGAAGAGGAAGGAGAGGAGAGGCAGGGCTTGGGGTGGATCTGGTGAGGCAGAGGAGTCGTGGGGAAGGAGGTGAAGCGAGAGAGAGGGAGGAGAGGGTGTCGTGTGGGCTCGGGGTAGATAAAGTGGCTTCGACCCTTTTTCTCCTCCTCGATCTCGTGCTCGAGCTGGAGCTCGAGTTGGGCAGGCAGAGGCAGGGAGAGGGGCTGCACGTGGGCCAGGTGGGGACGGCGGAGCCAGTTGGTAGCGAGAGAGAGAGGGATCAGAGAGGGATCGGGGGTAGCTTAGGTTAGGGTTAGCTTAGAGAGGGGGCTCGGGTTAGCTTGGCTTGGGGTAGGTGGGGTGGTAGCTGAGGTGTGGGACCAGGAAGAGAGAGAATGGTTAGGTTAGGAGCCAGCATGGTAGAGAGAGAGAGAGAGGTGAGAGAGGTGTGGTAGGGGTTAGGGTTTAAGTAGAACTAGGGTTAGAGGAAATTAGAGAGAGAAAGCTAGGTTAGGTTTTGATTAGGTGGTTAGATTTTAAAACTTGTTTAAAGATCAACCCAAGAGGTAAAAGTGAGGGCTTTGAATTATCATGAGATGAGGTGAAGGAGTAACCAAGAAAAAGAGAAAGAAAAAGATGTATGGGAGGAAGGCCTCATTTGAATCATGCTTGGAGGAAAATAAAAGAAAAGGTGTTGATGAGTACATGGGAATTGATGGAGAGATATGGAGATGATCCCACAAATAAAGGACCACTAAAACAAAGGAAAAAACAATGGGACAAAGGTGGTGATGATGGTTGCATGGCCCATGCAAAAAAAATATAAATGCCATGTTTTATTTTGTGAAAACAATAATAATAATATGGCATTATTCTTATGCATTCCCAAGAAGTGGGAATAAAAGGCCAAGCAAAAGATAGTTAGGATTAGATCCACCCCATTCACATGAGCTAGAATAAATTCCAAAGAAAAGAAATACAAGCTCGTGGATTAATGGAATGGTGGAATTATAAGGTGGTGAAAAGAAAGGTGATGGATTTGAATAAAAGATATGCCCCAACTCAACTTGGGCATTTAAACAATATATCAATAACCAAATACAATATCAAGAGGCAAATACAATTAATAATGCATATGAGAGAAGAACCAAAAGAAAAGGGTTTTATATGATGCTCAAATGCAAGGTGGCATGATGACATGAGCATGATATAATTATGATGCAACAATTTTCTATAGGAAGTAGCCATTATATTACTAGACCAAGTAGCATTACAATTGTTAGACAATTGGGATGCTACAACTCTCCCCCACTAAACAGGAATCTCGCCCCGAGATTCTAGGAAGAAGAAGAAGACTCAAAGAGGGTAGGATACTTGGCACGGAGCTCATCTTCACGTTCCCAAGTGGCTTCATCAACAGAATGGTGCGACCACTGCACCTTGCAGAACTTGATGGACTTGTTGCGAGTCCTTCTTTCTGCGACTTCAAGAATTTTTATGGGGTGTTCTTGATAAGACAGATCCTCTTGGAGATTGATGAGTTCATGGTCCACGGTCCTGTCGGGATCCTTGAAGCACTTCTTGAGTTGAGAGATGTGGAAAACATCATGGACTTTGAGTTGTTCAGGGAGCTCAAGAGCATAAGCAACTTCTCCTCTTCTTCCACGAATTTTGAAAGGACCGATGTATCTAGGAGCCAGTTTTCCTTTGATACCAAAGCGGTGCGTGCCTCTCATGGGAGTGACACGAAGGTAAACGAGATCACCAGGGACATACTCCATGTCCGTGTGCTTCCTGTCATAATTGCTCTTCTGGTGACTTTGAGCAATCTTCAGGTTTTCAAGAATGATGTGAACTTTCTCCTCCGCTTGAGTTACAATGTCGGGGCCAAACAATATTCTTTCACCTGCGCCCGACCAACCAATCGGAGTTCTGCATTTGCGACCATAGAGAGCCTCAAATGGTGCCATCTTTAGACTTTTCTGGAAGCTGTTGTTGTAAGAGAATTCAGCATAAGGAAGACATTCTTCCCACTTCATTCCGAAAGAGATAACGCAAGCACGGAGCATATCTTCCAGAATCTGATTGATCCTTTCAACTTGTCCTTGCGACTGAGGGTGGTAAGCTATGATGAAGTTCAATTTTGTTCCCAAAGCATTTTGGAAACTTCCCCAGAACTTGGAAGTGAAGATGCTTCCACGGTCTGAACTGATCTCAAGAGGAACTCCATACAGAGAGACAATTCTGTTGATATAGAGCTCAGCCAACTGAATTGCAGAAATTGTTTCCTTGACTGGAAAGAAGTGAGCTACTTTAGAAAGCCTGTCAATGACAACAAAGATTGCATTGTTGCCCTTCTGAGACCTTGGAAAACAAGTGATGAAGTCCATCTCTACTTTCCCCCATTTCCATTCCGGAGGCTTCAATGGCTGTAGAAGACCGGACGGTTTCTGATGGACAACTTTAACTCTACGACAGACATCCCACTCCGAGACATACTTGGCACAATATCGTTTCAAACCAGGCCACCAATATTGTGTTTTCAAGTCCATGTACATCTTCGTGCTGCCAGGGTGGATAGAAAGAACAGAATCATGCGCCTCCTTGAGAACTTGCTCTCTTAAACTCGGGTAGTTCGGAACAAACATTCGGTGTTCAAAGAAAAGAGTGCCTTGGTCGTCTACGTGGAAAGACTCATACTTCGGAAGCTGAATGTTGGAGATGATCTTTTTAGTATAAGGATCACAAAGTTGAATGGAACAGACCTTTTCTTCCAAGATAGGTGTTGCTAGAAGGTTTTAGAAGATACCCTTGATCCACAATTTCAAGGTTTAGCTTGCGGAATTCCTCGCACAAGAGAGGCTGTTGTTCTTCCACCATGAGGTTGTTGACATAAGCTTTTCGGCTGAGAGCATCGGCCATGACATTAGCTTTGCCCGGAGTGTAGTTGATGGTTAAATCGAAATCATTGATTGTTTCAATCCACCTCTTGTGACGAAGGTTGAGATCAGATTGTGTGAATATATACTTCAGACTCTTGTGATCAGAAAAGATCTCACAACGGTTGCCAAGCAAATAATGCCTCCATACTTTCAAAGCAAAGACAACTGCTGTGAGTTCGAGGTCATGTGTGGGATAGTTGATCTCATGCGTCTTCAACTGTCGAGAGGCATAAGCAACAACTTGTTTTTCTTGCATAAGGACCGCACCCAATCCTTGCAATGAGGCGTCACAGAATATCTGGAAAGGCTTTGATGTATCTGGAGGAACCAAGACTGGTGTGGAAGTGAGCTTCTCTTTGAGTGTTTCAAAGCTTGCTTGACATGCAGGAGTCCAAAGGTATTTCTTGCCTTTCTTGAGGAGATCGGTAAGAGGCTTCGCAATCTTCGAGAAATTTTGAACGAAGCGACGGCAGAAACTGGCCAAACCAAGGAAACTCCGGACCTCTTTGACATTTATGGGTGGAAGCCAGTCCATAATTGTCTTAATAGTTTCTGGGTTGACGGCAATGCCCTTGGCAGAGATGACTTGACCAAGGTATGTGACTTGAGGCAGCCAGAATTCACACTTGGAGAACTTTGCATACAGGCGGTTCTCACGAAGTTTGTTTAGGACACACCGAAGGTGTTCTTCATGTTCTTCTTTTGACTTAGAATAGACTAGAATGTCATCCAGATAGACCACAACGAACTTATCAAGATACTCCATGAAAACCGAGTTCATAAGCCTCGAGAAGGTGGTAGGTGCGTTGGTGAGACCGAAAGACATGACCGTGTACTCGTACATGCCATAGCGGGTGGTGAAAGCTGTTTTAGGAACATCTTCCTTGCGAATCTTGATTTGATGATAGCCACTTCTCAAATCAAGTTTAGAGAATACCACAGCTCTAGCTAGCTGATCAAAGAGATCATTAATCCGCGGAAGGGGATATTTATTTTTGATTGTTTTGGCATTGAGTGCCCGATAGTCAACACAAAGTCTATCAGTCTTATCTCGCTTCTTCACAAAGATGGTTGGACTACCCCAAGAAGAAGTACTGTGCTGAATGAAACCCAACTTCTCTTGTTCATCCAACTGACATTTGAGTTCAGCCAACTCAGCAAGACCCATTTTATAAGGCCGCTTGGAGATAGGAGCGGTACCAGGTTCAAGTTCAATGACAAACTCAACCTCACGATCCGGAGGCATACCTGGCAACTCTTCAGGAAAGACATCTGGAAACTACAGGAACACTTTGAATACCTTCCGTAGCATCATCATTCAGAGCCGCCAAAGAGTAAAGCTGAATTGCAGGAGTCAGACTTGGAGAATAGACTATATGGCCTTCAAGAATTTTCAGAGAAACCGAACGTTCAGCACAATCAATCACAGCTGCATTTGCTGTTAACCAATCCATGCCCAAGATAACATCAATATCAGAATTGCCCAGAACAATTAAAGAAGCCGAAAATGAAGAGCCACCAATCTCAATTTGATTGCCATGGCTGATCTTGGTAGATAAAAATCTTGCCCCGGGAGAAAGAACCATTAACTTCTTATCCAGCTGGTCTATAACAAGCTCATGCTCATTTGCAAATTTGTGAGACACGAAAGAATGCGATGCACCAGAATCAAACAAAACTCGTGCAGGAACTGAGTTAACAGGAAGCATACCCATGACAACTCCAGGTGCATGCTCAGCTTGAGCGACGTTGACATAGTTGGCGCGAGCAACCGTAGACCCAGGCTTGGTGTTGATGTTGAGAGCCCGAGGTGGAGGTGCACGAATCATAGGACCACTTGCCGCAGGTCTTGGAGGTGGTGGTGGAAGAGCTTTGTTGTTCATTGGACAATTCCAGTGCTGATGCCCAGTGTTTCCACAAATATAACAAGCACCAGGTGGACGTGGAGCAACGTAGCCAGGGACTCCGCCAGGCGCTCCAGGGTAGTTGTGGTTGTAGCCCCTGGGAGCCGCAGTGAAGGAGTTTGGTGGCCTTGGTGCGTAGCTTGACGGTCTTGGTGGAGCAGGGAGCGACGGTGGGGTGTTAGGAACCCAAACACGACGCTTTGAAGGAGCTGTCATAGCAGAAGAGCTTGCTGTATCACGTCTGTGTTTCTTTGACTCCTCAAACACTTGCCTACCTGCTTCTTCCTGCAGAGCTGTGTGTTGGAGTTCCAGAAAAGATGCCGGCCTTGCATGAGTGATTGCATATTTGATTGAAGCATTAAGGCCTTGCCTAAACCTCTTTTGCTTTTTCTTGTCATCAGAGATCTCATCGCCACCATACCGAGAAAGGTTCATGAAGTTTCTGATGTAGGTGTTGACATTATTAGTGCTCTGCTTGAGGTTGAGAAACACTTCCTTCATCCTTTCCATGGCAATTTCTAACAGATATTGCTCTTTGAAAGCAGTAGTGAATTGCACCCAAGTAGGCTGAAAACCAGAGAGATCTGCCTTGAGGTAATTTTCCCACCAGAGAGCTGCATCTCCCTTTAGAAGGTGAGTGGCACATTTGACCCATTCTTGCTCGGGAACATCCGCAGTCATCAGCAACCTTGACACTTCACGAAGCCAATCATCCGCATCAAGTGGCTGATCAGACACCTCAAATTGCCGTGGGTTGAACTTGAGAAAACTCTTGATGTCTCCTCGCTTGGGAGGTGGAGGTAGCGGAACAAACTCATTCCTCCTCACGCTTTTCCTCGAAGCGCTGCTGGTTTTGCTGCATAGTGCCCAAAGCATTTGCAATACTTGCCAAAGCAGCCCCAAGTTCAGGTGGTATGTCCTCCTCAGAACGGCGTGGTGGTGCCATCCTGTGATTGATATAAAACACAAGTCAGTACTATAATGGAGAATGATAATAATCCAAAATAGTACCAAAATGGAATTAACCAAGATTAAATGATGCAATTCACTGAGATGATATTAAAATATCAACAAAGTTCAAGGCAACTAGAAGATATTAAGCATAACGCACACGACTGAACAAGGAGTGTGGTACACAAACTAATAAAGAAAAAATTTCCGCAAATTTCGGCATTAAAATACCACTATATGCGTAAAAACCACTTCACGAATCAAGATTAGTAACTCTACTAGTTCAACATACAAGAGCAAATGATAAAAGTAGTGGTATGGTCGCGACTCCATCCCGCACTCAAATCATTACTCCGCACATGAATCAGTAAAACACATATCCCAACACCTTCTTCTAAAGATGAACCTAAAGATTGGTAACTACGAAAAAGAACACCCCAACAAGATAACGTCGGATAACAAAGAGTAAGATAGATCGCATCGGTATACAACAAATCAGATAGATCGCGTCGGTTTACAAAGGCCTGTCGGTATGGAATGTACCAACAGTTGATAACCAAAAGGCAGATAGTGATAACATTTGGATGCAACGGATAGACAAGGAATTCACACAGACACACAACCTATGGTACTACGGAACCCAGAACACGTCAATCCTAGTTTGAAATTTTAGAAGAGGATTGAAAACGTTACACTTCCTTACCAGAAAAGGGTGGGTGGGTGGGTAAGAAGAAAAATGGAAGCAGTCCTACTCTCACGTTTTGTTTTTCCCTAGTATACATAACTACCAAAAATATTTGCTAGACTGACAACGACCATTTTGGCTGAGACCCTGAAGGGCGGGATGGCTCTGATACCAATTGTAACCACCTTGGTGAATTACGCTCTTAGTTACATGCCTGGATGAACGAAAGTGGTTAAAATAGTACGGTGGGGCCCAGGGCCACTCACGGTAGACCTTTCGGCCGTCCTAACCACTTTCAGAACATCGGGACAAGAACGAGCGGCGTAATCGGCATGCGAAGGGTTCAACTACATACACAAGTGAGTATGTATGCAAGCCACATACAACAGTCCTCAGAGCCATTCCATCTAAAAGAAATAGAAATATTGCAACGCCATACGGCAAGATTCAAATATCCTAGATAGAGATAATAATTTAGGATAGCTCCTCATACAACACACATCAGAGTATCAGGTGGAAGTGGAAAACAAGATCCGAGTACGGATAAGAAGTAAATCGGCATAAGATGCCACATAAATAAACACATCCCGCCCACAGATCTCACGGATCCCCGTTCCCAGAATCTCTACACCGAGTGGTCGTTGCCAACATCATCTGTCTCCTCCACCCAGTATCCATCTTGCGAGTACACCTGTTCATCTGAATCAAACAATTTATCGTGTGAGACCCTAGGGGTACTCAGCAAGTCTTTATGCCACTAAAGGGGACACAACCTGGGGTGCGCAATTGCAGCAAAAGACAATACCTAACAATTCTATAGATACTCGCTAACCATCCGCCTAACCAATGATAGACGGATGTCCGTTAAATAAGAACAACAATTATAACAGTATAATTAACAGATCCATCCTCCTCCTCGCTTACCAACGAGGAAGCGGACGAACAACCCCCATCATCCGTTGGTAGTTTTATTAACCTTTCCATGAGTAATGCACTATTTACTAGTCAAGTACTTAGTCAAATTAAAAGCGGTACTTTAGTTATGCTTGTCTATGATCGAGAAACTGTGCTCCAAGTCGTCCATAACCGCGGACACGGCTTTCAGAAAGATTTACCCTGCAGGGGTGCACGAATAGCAACACACACTCGATCAACCTCGGAAAAACCAAATCAAAACCCAACGAGGCATTCACGAAAAAACAATCACAGGATTCAGAAATATTTCAGGGGGCCACCCCATTAAGCTACCCGCAACGAAGTTGTCCGGCTCCAAGACGGACCCAAGGTTTGTGTCAATGGCTGTAAACGACTGGGAACCCGAAAGTGTGACTGGGATTGTCGATACCGCGAAAACATTCCACGATCCAAAATAGTACAGGTGCTCCACGCACAATATTAATAAAGCAGTAACATGGCATAAGTACAGAATAGTAATAAAGCCCCCAAACTACTTTGTGGCCCCAAGAAATAAGAATGAATCAAGCTCTGGCTCAGGGGGGTCCATAAGGTCTCCCGGATGTGGATAGTGCGAATAGTCAAGGAACAGGAATCAAGTACTCGGGGTCCTATGGGACACAAGTGAGCATGAAAAACCAAATAGCAAATATTGCTCACCGGTGCCTCTTTCATTAGTTATCCCATTACTACTCAAGTTAAGTTGTTTAGGTACCTCGTTATTCATCAGACACTCACATACCCTACACGTGCTTTTCTACGACAAAGCGATCATAGGATTCAGTAATATTTCAGAGGGCCACCCCAATAAGCTACCCGCAACGAAGTTGGCCGGCTCCGAGACGGACCCAGGGTTTGCGACGACAGCTGTAAATGACTGGGAACCCGAAAATGTGACTGGGCTTGTTGATACCGCGAAAACGTGGCGCGATCCAAAACAGTACAGGTGCTCCTCACAATCTTAAATAAAGCAGTAACATGGCATACGTACAAGATAGTAGTAAAGCCCAAACTAATTTTGGCCCCAAGAAATAAGAATGAATCAAACTTTGGCTTAGGGGGGTCCATAAAGCCTCCCGAATGTGGATAGCGCGAATAAACAAGGAACAGGAATCAAGTACTCGGGGTCCTACGGGACACAAGTGAGCATGAAAAACCAAATAGCAGATATTGCTCACCGGTGCCTCTTTCATTAGTTATCCCATTACTACTCAGGTTATGTTGTTTAGGTACCTCGTTATTCATCAGACACTCACATACCCTACACATGCTTTTCTACGACTCGCATGGCTCAAACAACTCCTGTAGTAATGGCTCATGGGATGGAGGAACAAGTTTCGGTGGGGTTTTAAAAGTAAAGGCTATGCAGTACTTGGGATTCAATTTAATGGAATCGCGACTCAATGATGCAAGAATAAGATAGAGGCAATAGGTACTATATGTATGCAAGCATGTGGTAGTGCTTGCCTGGCAGCTCAGTTGAAGCGAGAGATGGATCTGAGTAGTACTCCTGTGATTCCTGGTAATTCTCCTGCTGGGCGTCTATTCGAAGAAGAACCAAATAAACAAGGGCCAACATAAATAAAGTGCACAACATATGAATTAAAATGCGTCAAGCAAACAAGCATGCCATGATGAATGGTGCACAATTTACATTGCATTAAAGTAGCATGGCAAAGGTGAGGTGTGGATACAAGAAATAAAGCATTTTATTATTTATTTAACCAAGTTTTATTGTCATAAACAGTTCAGATTTTTAATAATGACATGATGCATGCTTCAATTCCGAACAAGGACTGCATAGCTAGAACGGGCTCGTCGCGCTGATCGATCTAGATATATTATTTGTCAAATTTGGAGTTGTAGAATTAAAGTTATTAATTTATTAAGAAAAGGGCATTTTATTGTAATTTTAATCATCTCGAAATTTTAAAGTGTTCAAAATAATATTTTGAAGGGTATATTTGAATTCCTCACACTTTTCTGATTCAAAAACATATATTATATGCATTGTTTGGATTTAAAAATTAAAAGTTATTTGAAATCTGATTTGAATTTGAATTTAAATAATTTTGAATTTGTTTTGTTTAAACAGCTCAACAGAGAAACTTTTATTACTCAGCCCGACCCAGCCATAGTCACTGACGGGTGGGCCAGCTGCTTGCAGGGACACGCGCGCGCGAAAAAACTTTCTCACCGCGGCGCTACCTAACCACTGAGAGTGACAGGTGGGTCCGGTGGCTACGGCCCACGTGACAGCGAACGAACGCGCAGAGACTGCCAGGTGGAGCCGTTCTGGAGCGCGGGTTAGGTGTTCGAAAGTGCGGGGGGGGCGTTTTGTAAAGCGGACAGAGAGACTGACTGGTGGGCTCGGTTGGATCGCGGGTTTAGGAGACAAAAGGCTGTGGGGGGGTAAACGCAAAATGGCCTGCGGTACTGTTTTTCTTCCAGCGCTTGTCTGACGAATCTGACGAGCAGCGCGGCGCGGCGAGGCGGGGACTCGAACTGGGGACTTGGCGTGCGCGCTAAGGGTGGAACCAGTGCGGTGGCTTGGGCTTGGTGACAACACGGTGGACGGGGGCTAGCTATGCCGTCTGTGAGGCGCTATGACGAGCGGACACAGCGACTGCCGGCACGCAGAGGGTGTTCGGTGAAACAAACGGCGTGACCGGAGGGTGTACGCGAGGGGGAGGATGTCAGGGCGGTGGAGCAGCTCACAGCGAGTTCGTCGGCGGTGTCAGATCGAGGAGAGGTGCGGCGGATCGTCGACGAGGCTGGCGGCCGGAGGTCTAGGGTTTGCGTCAGGCGGCGCTGGTTCCGGCGGTTCTGGGGGTCCTCCTCCTCGACGGCGCGTCCAGGGCGAAGCAGGGGGGTCTCCTCGGTCTCCTCGACCACCTCCACGACGAGCTTGCCGGCTAGAGCGAGGGGACGACTGCGGTACTAGCGGTGAGCGGCGGCAGGATCTGGCGACGGTGAAGAGGAAGGAGAGGAGAGGCAGGGCTTGGGGTGGATCTGGTGAGGCAGAGGAGTCGTGGGGAAGGAGGTGAAGCGAGGGAGAGGGTGCCATGTGGGCTTGGGGTAGATAGAGTGGTTTCGGCCCTTTTTCTCCTCCTCGATCACGTGCTCGAGTTGGGGCTCGAGTTGGGCAGGCAGAGGCAGGGAGAGGGGCTGCAGGTGGGCCAGGTGGGGACGGCGGAGCCAGCTGGTAGCGAGAGAGAGAGGGATCAGAGAGGGATCGGGGGTAGCTTAGGTTAGGGTTAGCTTAGAGAGGGGGCTCGGGTTAGCTTGGCTTGGGGTAGGTGGGGTGGTAGCTGAGGTGTGGGACCAGGAAGAGAGAGAATGGTTTGGTTAGGAGCCAGCATGGTAGAGAGAGAGAGGTGAGAGAGGTGTGGTAGGGGTTAGGGTTTAAGTAGAACTAGGGTTAGAGGAAATTAGAGAGAGAAAGCTAGGTTAGGTTTTGATTAGGTGGTCAGATTTTAAAACTTGTTTAAAGATCAACCCAAGAGGTAAAAGTGAGGGCTTTGAATTATCATGAGATGAGGTGAAGGAGTAACCAAGAAAAAGAGAAAGAAAAAGATGTATGGGAGGAAGGCCTCATTTGAATCATGCTTGGAGAAAAATAAAAGAAAAGGTGTTGATGAGTACATGGGAATTGATGGAGAGATATGGAGATGATCCCACAAATAAAGGACCATTAAAACAAAGGAAAAACCAATGGGACAAAGGTGGTGATGATGGTTGCATGGCCCATGCAAAAAAAAATGCCATGTTTTATTTTGTGAAAACAATAATAATAATATGGCATTATTCTTATGCATTCCCAAGAAGTGGAAATAAAAGGCCAAGCAAAAGATAGTTAGGATTAGATCCACCCCATTCACATGAGCTAGAATAAATTCCAAAGAAAAGAAATACAAGCTCATGGATTAATGGAATGGTGGAATTATAAGGTGGTGAAAAGAAAGGTGATGGATTTGAATAAAAGATATGCCCCAACTCAACTTGGGCATTTAAACAATATATCAATAACCAAATACAATATCAAGAGGCAAATACAATTAATAATGCATATGAGAGAAGAACCAAAAGAAAAGGGTTTTATATGATGCTCAAATGCAAGGTGGCATGATGACATGAGCATGATATAATTATGATGCAACAATTGTCTATAGGAAGTAGCCATTATATTACTATACCAAGTAGCATTACAATTGTTAGACAATTGGGATGCTACAATACTAGAAGGGGTCCGGATGATAACCTGAAGGTGGATTATTAGTCATAGATGCAGTT
The DNA here is from genome assembly GCA_910589775.1 of Avena eriantha. Lineage (NCBI taxonomy): Eukaryota > Viridiplantae > Streptophyta > Magnoliopsida > Poales > Poaceae > Avena > Avena eriantha. Next base: position 27,829,905 of record OU342744.1, on the reverse strand, counting down.
GAATTACGGTCTATGCATTATGTTGTAATGCCCAATCAAATCTTGTAGGAGTCAATATGTCTAGTATATGCATTGTTATGCTTTCTCAATCTGTCAATTACCCCGCTGTAATTTGTTCACCCAACATGTTATTTATCTTAAGGAGAAACATCTCTAGTGAACTATGGACCCTAGTCCATTCCTTTACCATTGATATACCATCTACTGTTTATTGTTTACTATTTACTTTTTTGCAAGCAATTACTATCTTCCACACTATACGTTTAATCCTTTGTTTTCAGCAAAACCACTAAGATTGACAACCTCACTGTAAGTTGGGGCAAAGTTCTATGGTTGTGTTGTGTAGGATTCCAAGTTGTTGGCAACACCTTGGAGTTGTTTCCTTACTCACTAGCACAAACAACAATGATTTCATGTGCACACCTTTTGCTCCACCTGTTCCTGAAGCTGCTTTCTGTGAAATTAAACCTGCTTTGCTGAATCTTGTTATGAAAGAACAATTCTCTGGTGCTGGTACTGATGATGTTGCTGCTCACCTTAATAACTTTGTTGAACTTTGTGAGATGCAAAAACATAGGGATATAGATGGAGATATTATTAAGCTTAAATTGTTTCCTTTCTCTTTGAGGGGAAAATCTCAAGAATGGTTGCTATCCCTACCTAGAAATAGTATTGATTCTTAGATTAAATGCAAAGATGCTTTCATTGGAAAATATTATCCTCCTTCCAAGATTATATCTATGAGAAGTGAAATAATGAAATTTAAACAATTTGATAATGAACATGTTGCTCAAGCTTGGGAAAGGATGAAAACTTTGGTAAAGAATTGCCCCACTCATGGACTGACTGCTTGGATGATTATCCAAACTTTTTATGTAGGACTGAATTATTCTTCAAGAATCTGTTGGATTCTGCTGCTGGAGACACCTTTATGATCATTACTTTGGGTGCTACAACAATGCTCCTTTATAATATGATGGTTAACTATTCTTAATGGCACACTGAGAGAGCTCCACAAGGTAAGAAGGTAAATTCTGTTGAAGAAACCTCCTCCTTGAGTGATAAATTGATGTTATTATGTCTATGCTTGTTAATGGAAAAGCTCATATTGATCCAAATCATGTTCCCTTAGCCTCTTTGGTTGCTCCAGAAGAGCAAGTTGATGTGAACTTCATTAGAAGTAATAATTTTAGCAATAATGCATATAGGAGTAATTTTGGTAGTAGCAATTATAGGCCATATCCTCCCAATAATGGTAATGCTTATGGAAATTCCTACAACAACAATAGAAGTGCACCCTCTGAACTTGAAGTCATGCTTAAGTATTTTATTAGTAAACAAACAACTTTCAATATAACTGTTGAGGAAAAACTTTCAAATGTTGAAAAAAATATATCATCTTTGTCTGAAGCATAATCTTCTTTAATTAATAAAATGGCTGCTAAACATGAAACTATGGAAAACCCCTTTGTTGCTACTAATGCCATACAAGTTAGAATTGATGAAAATGTCAGATTGTTAGCTGAATTGCATGCTAAGTGGGAAAGAGAAGATGAAATTGCTAGAAATAGTAGTATTTGCACTATTACCACCACCAATGTTGATACTAGCAAACCACATGAAGTCCCCTTTCCTTTTTCAACAATGCCTAAAACCAATGGAACCTTTTCCAATGAAAATGTTGAAATTCTTCGAAATATGGGAGACAATAGTTATAGTACCTTGGATGGTAATTTTGATTTTGATATTGATGGTTACAATATTTCTGAAGTAATTATGTTCCTACAAAAGCTTTCTTGAAGTCCTAATGCTAGTGCTATGAATATGGCCTTTACAAAACACATTACAGATACTCTCATAAAAATTAAAGAAGAAAAATTGAAACATAAAGCTTATATTCCTAGGAAATTAGAAGATGGTTGGGAACCTATCATTAATATGAAAGTGAATGATTTTGATCTAAAAAATTTATGTGATCTTGGTACTAGTGTCTCTATTATGCCTAGAAATATTTACGAAATGCTTGATTTGGCACCATTGGAAGATTGTTATTTAGATGTCCAACTTGATGATAATACTAAAAAGAAACTCATGGGGAGTATTAATAATGTTCTTATTATGGTTAACAATACCTATGTCCCCATTGATTTCTATGTTTTGGATGTTGAATGCAATGCTTCTTGTCCTATTATTTTGGGAAGACCTTTTCTTAGAACTGTTGGTGCCATTATTGATATGAAGGAAGGCACCATTAAATATCAACTCCCACTCAAGAAAGGTATAGAACAATTCCCTAGGAAGAGAGAGAGAAGATACCTTTTGCCTCTCCTATTAAAAGAAAAATTGATCTTAATGCTTCTTCATTTGAAAATAGTTGAATCTTGCTTCCTATGCCTAGCTGAAAGGTGTTAAAGAAAATCACTATTGGGATATAACCCAAATCATTTTTACTTTCAATAAGTTTTTATTTTGTTGAGTCTCGGAAGTTATTGCCTCAGTAATAACCTCTCCTTATCCTTTTTTGTGTGGTTTTTGTGCCAAGAATAACCTCTAATGAGAGAGAAGTAAGACTTGGGAAAGTTGTTGTTCTGAAACAGATTTTTGTGCTTCACTATAAAAAATCGTGACAAATCCCTGTATATCAGAGTGAGATGTAATTTTTTGTTCTTATGCCCCAGGTTATTATCTAAATTTTGTTAGTTTAGCACTTTTCGATTTGAGCAACAGAAGGTCTTCGAAAAAATCGGTATTTACCTGCTGGTCTGTTTTGACAGATTTCTGCCATTATTTGCATTTGCCTCTTAATCTCTTTCTCTTTGAGTTCTCTTTGACCACTTAAGCTTTTAGAAGGAATTACTACAGTAGCTTGTGTTTTAATAGAAGTTTTACTTGTGTTGAAACTAAACCCAAAGACTTATTATCTTGAATACACTAATGTTGCTAATGAAGATTGTGTGAAGTTTTGTATGAAGGAAATTTTCAAGTGTAGGGAAGAATAATGTGATGAGATGAAGCATGGACAAAAGCTCAAGCTTGGGGATGCCACCCATGTCACCCCAAGAAATATTCAAGAATTACAAGCGTCAAAGCTTGGGGATGCCCAAGGCATCCCCTTCTTCATCAATAAAAATCTCAGGTTTTTCTTCCAAAACACTTCATTTTTATTGTTTCATGCACGATTGTGTTGTTCTTGGAGCGTCTTTGTTTTTGTGTTTAGTTTTCTTTTGCTTGGTTTGCTTAAATAAATTGGTTGGACCCCCGCATTCATATGTGGTTTCAAATAAGTTGATTGGTGTTGGAAAAGAGTAGGAAGTTTCATGGTTATAAGTGGTAGGAGTTTGTCTTGACTGTGGCCTAGACTTTATCATGTCATGTTTGATGTTTATTTGACCTTATGCTTAGTGATTATTGTTGTAGCATGACTTGTTCCAAATAATTGAGATTGCTTAATGTGCGTTGAAAGGATCATGTGTTGCTTTAGCATACAAAAGCATAAATGGTATTCTCCTTTGATGCTTTATTCGGGTTGACTTGGCACATGCTTACACCATGTTAAGACTATGAATCAGTCACCTTAGCCTTTATGATCATTTAGTTTTTGACTTGTAATATCACTTTATGCTTTAATTAATAATGTTTTGTCGCTTTGCATGATTATGGCCATTATTGCTCTCTTAGTTGGTCGCTCCTAGTCTTTTGCCAGCCTTCACCTGTACCAAGTATGAGTTCCACTCATGCATCCAACCTCCATGAAAACCAAGTTATTTCAAAGAGTCCACTATAAATAATTATGCATGGTGTGTCACACCATTCCAAGTATATTCATGCTTTTATCTACCTTCCAGATTAAACTTGTTATGTGAAAATTAGTGATTAAAGCTCTCACAAACTTGATGGCACACTTTATTTTCTTGCACTTAATAAACTTGAACTATTGCGTCCATCTATGTTGCATATATGCTTGCACTTTATAAGTTATGAATTAGCAGAACCATGATACCATGGGGAACGCTTTCCACATTGCACTTATTATTCCGTTGATATCATGTTCTTTTGTTTATGGATCCCGGCGGTGTGAAATAAAAGGGGAGATTGTAAGCTCATGGAGTTTGTATATGTGTTAGAGAAACGCCTGGGCGGCTAGCCTAAGACATGCCTAATCATGGTGGAAACTTGTAGCATAACCATACTGAGCATTCTGTGAAGCATCCTCAATAAAAACCTATGCAACTAGCAAATAAAAAGATCGCTGAGATGCTCATTGTCTATTGCCTTGTCATTTTGATATGGGAAAGCTCATGTGTCATGGGGCAAGGGTTACCTCGTTGGCGGTTCTCAATGATACATATGTACTTACAATAATAAGAACTTACTTGCAACTAAAGTTGAGTAGCATGAGGTTTGGTACTCGTAAGCAAGGCGCGTGAGATTTTCAACTTATAACTTGTCAAGCATATCCTCATATTTGTGTCACTTTAACCTTAATCATCTCAAGATTCTTATGATAGGGGAAATGAGAGCTGACAGGTAATAAGTACCATAATATTTGGAAGCTCTTTATGAAACTTGAAACCCCTACTTCCCTCTTTGAAGGGCCTTTCTTTTTTACTTTTATGTTGAGTCTCCATCTTCTATATTTATGCACCAATTGAGAGAACATAGTGGTCATTCTTAGCTTAATGTGCATTGTCCCAAAACTTGTTGATTGATTCATAACTTTGATATTGCTTGTTCTTAAATTATTTGTATCTAGTCACCCTTATGAACTTTGAAGGTGTCCTATGCATTTATGTTTTGCTATACCATGAGGGATGATGACCCACAAGTATAGGGGGTGTATCGCAGTATTTTCGATAAGTAAGAGTGTTGAACCCAATGAGAAGCAGAAGGTGCTGGCGAGTGGCTAGGAGTAGGAATTCTCTATAAATACTTAGCAAACAGATTTTTAGGGGTTTTTGATAATGCAAGTAAATAAAGTGCGAGTAAATAAAAGACATTAAGAATAAATGCAGCAAGTGGCCCAATCCTTTCTTTAGCAAAGGACAAGCCGGTTTGTATTACTTAAGATGACCAAACGTTCTCGAGGACACACGGGAATATCATCAAGTGCTTTCGCTTCATGTAGTTGATTAATCTTCTTTAGTTTTCTAAGTGTTGTGTGGGTGAACCTGTGCTAATGTACCGACCTTCCTAGGACTAATACATACTTGTGATTATACCCCTTACAAGCATCTGCAAGTACAAGAAGCTAATTAAGGTAGGAACCTAACCACAACTTTAAACTCTAAGACCCTGACATCCCTTGTGCAAAGGTTTCCTAACAGGGGTTCAGGTTTCTGTCACTCTGGCAACCCCTACAATTAGTAGCCAAATACACAATGCATTCCCCTAGGCCCATATAGGTGAAGTGTCATGTAGTCGACTTTCACATGACACCACTAGAAGAAGTACACCACAACTTAAATATCAAACCATTGAATCTTTCTCAACACAATTCCACTACTAGCAACATGACTTCTCCCATGTCCTCAAGAACAAAACGAACTACTCACAAGACAACATATGGATCATGATCAGAGATGAAATAATGATGTGTAACAATCTGAACATAAACAATAATTCAATGGTTCACTCAATAGCATCAACTACAAAGAGTAATCAACACCGGGAAAGTTTCACCTAAGAATTGTGCAAGATTCAACCCAATTGCTACAGCGGTATGAAGTGGAGATGATGATGGTGATGGAGATGATGTGGAGGTGATGATGATGATGATCCCGATGAAGTCCAGCTTGATGGTGGTGTTGATGGCGACGATCTCCCCTCTCCGGGAAGGAATTCCCTCGGCAGAATTCTGTCTTCTGGATAGAGCTTTCTCTCTCGGTGTTTTCTGCCCTGTAGAGGCGGCGGAATCTTTCTGTGGTTGCTCCTCGAGTCTTAGGGTTTCGGGAGGATAATATACGCTAGAGGGGAGAGCCAGGAGTGGACCAGGGCGGCCACACCACCTGGTGGCGTGGCCTGGGGTGGCCCACGCCAGGGGGTCGTGTGGGCCCCCTGTGGCCCATCTCCACTTCTCCTTATGGCAATCTTCGTCTTCTGGAAAAATAGAATTTTCCATGTATTTTCCCGTATTTTCTGATCTTCGCGAATTTCACCTCCAAACCGCCCCTTTTCCATCAGAATCATGACTATAGCGGTCCATGCTCCAGAAGTCATCAACCATGCAAAAACAGATGAAATAACATAAGTATCATCTCTTAATATGAAATATATCAATGAAATACAGTAAATTATGATATAGAATAGTGATGCAAAATGGACATATCAACTGCCCCCAAGCTTAGACTTCGCTTGTCCCCAAGCGAAACTGAGTGCAATAAACATGACCTCGGGTTTATGGAGTGATGAGTCGATAAAAGAATACGGAAAAGAAGCATCACATTCACAATACACAAATCATAATAGAAGACAACTCACTATTATATAACTTAAATTGCAATAAGTAAAGGAAACACAATAAAGATACATAAAGTAAATCATAATTGGTAAAGGCAAACCTTAGCTCTTGGTCGAAGAATAGTTGACAATTTGCACGAGTTCACAAATAACTGGTTTTCAATGATAGCTTTCAAAGTAATACTCACTAAGATAAGAGAAAAGTGCAAAACAAGGAACGTAAGAAACATGATTGAATAAATCATCATATGAATGAATGAAACACAACAACTCAAAATACTTGTTGAGATAGAAGGGAATAGGTTTGCTGACTCAACTAAAAAGTAAAAGAAAGGCCCTTCACAGAGGGAAGCAGGGATTTCAAGTTTCATAAAGAGCTTCCAAAAATTATGGTACTTATTAGCTTTCAGCTCTCATTGCCCCTATCATAGGCATCTTTAGGTGATTAAGGTTAAAGTGATCAAATATGAGGATATGCTTGAGAAGTTGCAAGTTGAAAATCTCATGTCCCTTGAATACGAGGGCCGCTCCTCATGCTACTCAAGTTTAGTTACCGGTAAGTTCTTGTCATAGTAAGTATATGTGTATCATAGAGAACCGCCAACGGGGTACCCCTTGCCCGATGATACGGAAGAATCCCCATATCAAAATGACAAGGCAAGCAGACAACGAGCATCTCAGCAATCTTCTTATTTACCATGGGAAAATTGTGCTTTTTTCTCTCTTTCCTCTTTTCTCATATCCTTTTTTTCCTCTTCTCTTTTGTCTCAATCTCTATTTTTTATAAGAAGAATGCTTCATAGATGCTTATTATGGTTACGCTGCAGGTTTCCACCATGACAGCATAGATTAGACCGGCGTCCTAGGCGTTTCTCTAACACACATACATAACTCCATGGACTTACAAGCTCCTCTTTCATTTCACACCGACGACATCCATAGACAAAATAGCATGATATCAACTGGGTACAATGTACCAGTGCAATGTTGAAAGCATTCCCCATGACAACATGGTTCTGCTAATTCACAACTTACAAAGCGCAAACATATACACAACATAGATGGGCACAATGGTTCAAGTTTATTAAGTGCAAGAAAGTAAAGTGTGCCATCAAGTTCGTGAGAGCTTTAATCACTAATTTTCACATAACAAGTTTAATTCGGAAGGTAGATAAAAAAATGAATTTACTTGGAATAGCAATAATGCTAATAGGTAGGTATGGTGGACACAAATGGCATGGGTTTTGGTTTAAGGATTGGATGCACGAGAATAATTCCCTCTCAGTACAGGTTTTTGGCTAGCAAGGCTGGGTAGCAAGCATAAGAGTTGAAGGAAACAAACAAACATACAAGTGATAAAAACAAACATGCAATCTTCCTTGGAAGCACAAAAGATCTTAACTAGAGAATACTAAACTTATGAGCAAACCAAGAAAGAAAGATGATGAAATTATATTTCTTTAAGAGTACTTTTATGTTTTTCATTCAATTTTCAAAAATAGTGTTGCTACTGACCGAGCCAGGTTTGCCAAAACCAACTTAATTAACTCAATGATCCCAAAGTGATACCAATACTTACAACAAGATCAATCATATAATAGCAATTGAAAACTAATATAAGATATGCAAAATAGTAAATGATAGAACTTCTCATTAATATTTCATAATGGCAAATCACACCAATGGATACATATCTAACGAGAGAGGGACACTTACACAATGCAAACCATCCTACATGATAACTTCTCTATTCATGATATGACTCTACTAAAAAGGTAAAAAGATAGAAGATAGTGATGTGATACCGCGACACTCCCCCAAGCTTGGAACAAACCAAGGGGATGCCAAAACCTGATGACGAAAATTACTCCTTCGGTGGTGGTGGTGTTCTCTTGGTTGGCGTGAGGAAATATTCCAGCATCTTGCGGAGCCTGTTATTCTCCTCTTGAAGCATATCCACCTTCCTCCTCGAGAATCGATACTTGTCGCAGAACTCATCAGTTACTCGTAGAGCTTCCACTACTGCAGGGCAGGAACTGAGATCTAGAGGTATCAGCCCCTTCATGCCTACTTTCATGTCCTTTACTTCCTCTCCGATGTTCTGATCCATGTCTTTGCACTTAGTTGCGATCCTTTCTTGTTTCACCCGTCCCACGAGAGTCTCCTGCTCAAGATTGCGGTGGAGCTCACGACGGTGTCGCAGCTCGTAATCCTTTGAAGATGAACCCCTGAACGACATCTAAACAAAACAGACCGAAAACAAAACATGACGAGAACACAATATACAAACCTCAGGGGATCCGGGGGATTATGTATTATGAAGTTTTACAACCAAAGGAAGGTACTGGGAGAAAACGGGTCGGAGACGGAGTCCGGAGCGGCCACACCACCTGGTGGCGCGGCCAGGGGTGGGCCCGCTCCACAGGGTGGTGTGAGCCACCCATGCTCCGCTTCCGTCCCTATTTCACTTTGTTGCTTTCCTTATTGGATAAAAACTGCAAGAGTATAACTGGACAAAATTTTCGCGGAAGTTTCTTTACTAGAACTATTACCTATTCAAAAATGGACTCTGCAGGTCTCTGAACTTGGTCTTTAATGATTTTTTCCAGAGTTACCACTTGAATAGCATCAATATCTTCATCTTCATACACTTATTGCTTGAGTCATGAAACCTTTCACTTTCTTATTACACCATTTCCTCCCCTAACCTGGAAATATCTTTCACACAAAACTTCACCCAATTCTCATTAGCAACATTAGTTCAAGCAAGGTAATAAACATTTTAAGTTCAATTTCAACTGAAATTCATCAAAACATAAGCTACTGTAGCAACTCCTTCCGAAAACCCAAAAAGAATTCAAAAATGAAATCGATTTAAGAAGCAAATGCAAGAGTAGCAAAATCTGTCAAAGCAGACCAGCATGTAAAGATCAATTTTTTCAAAAATCTTATGTTGCTCAAATCAAAAAGTGCAAAACTAACGAAAGTTAAATAACAATATGGGGCAGAATCAAAAAAAATTACAGATCAGTCCAACGTACAGAGATCTCTCACGAATTTTTACGATGAAGCACAAAAATCTGTTTCGGGACAGCAACTTCCCCAAATCTTACTTCTCTTTCATTAGAGGTTGATCTTGATACAAAAACCAAACAAAAAGGATATGGAGAGGTTGTTACCGAAGTAATAACTTCCAAGACTCAAAGAAACAAAAACAAACTGAAAGCAAAAATATATTAGGTTGTCTCCCAAAAAGCTCTTTCTTTATAGCCATTAAGATGGGCATGATGATTTTAATGATGCTCATATAAGAATATGAATTGAAGTGAAAGAGAGCATTAAGAAGCAAAAATGCACATGGTTAAGTCTAACTCGCTTCCTATGCAAGGGTGTTTTGTAAGCAAACAAGTTTTTGAAACCAGAAACTGCAAGCATAAGAAGACAAAACAAGTGCAACATAAAGACTTTAAGCATAAAACGAGGAAACTTAATATTATTGAGATGCATTAAAACAGTCTTTCATCTCTCATAATAGCTTTCAGTATCATGCATAAATTTAATGATATAGCTATCACAAGAACCATTGTAGCAATGATCACTTATCCTAACAGAAAACACAGGCACACTAGCTCTCATAAAACTACTTTGTGAAACAATATTAGAGGTATCCTTACAAAGGATAGTGTGTCCCTCTTCTACATATTTAGTGACAAAATCTTTCACATTTGCTATTATAGGTTCATCATCCATTTGTTTATCAGGTTCAACAGCTTTATCTGTACTTTCATTAACCATACTAGCTATCATAGAATGTTCCTTTATCTTAACTGGGAAAGGCATTTTCTCAATGTAAGGTTCGGGTAAAACATGATTAGTAGTATAAACTTCAGTATTTCTTGCAGGAACACTACTAGAAATGTCTTTATAAGGTGCATGATACTTATTCCACTTCTTTTAAGGCACTTCAATATAGGAAGCAAAAGCCTTAAAATAAGTTGCAATAGCTTGAGAGTCTAGACCATAAGCATTCTTAATATTTTGAAAGTCACCAGTTCCCATAAAAGATTCAATGCATTCATAATCATAATTTATACCTGACTTTCTTCCTTTGTCATTCTCCCATGCTTCAGCATTGTCTTTAATACGGTCTAGAAGATCCCATTTAGCTTCTTCTTCCATGCGAGTGAATGATCCAACACAAGAAGCATCCAATAAATCCTTATCATGAAGAGAAAGCCTTGCATAAAAGTTATTCATAATTATATTGTTGGGGAGCTCATGAATGGGACTTTTGAGCATTAGTAACTTCAGTCTCCCCCAAGCTTGAGTTGTACTCTCTCCATCAAGAGGCCAAAAGTTGTATATTTGATTCCGATCTTTATGAATCTCACTAGGAGGATAAAATTTTGAATAAAAGAGAGGTACTATTTCCTCCCATTCAAGAGATTGACCATTCTTCAGCAGCTTATACCATTCCTCAGCTCTTCCTTTCAGTGATAATGAGAATAACTTATTCTTGACTTGATCTGTTGTAATACCTGCACACTTAAACAACCCGCATAATTCGTGTATAAAAAGCAAATGATCACCAGGATGGACGGTTCCATCTCCTACATAATAGTTATCCATAACACGATCAATAATTCTTGTAGGTATTTTAAAAGTATCATTCTCAGCGGGTGGTGGTTCATCTACTACCTTAGAAGTGGTAGTAGAATTACGAAACAAGAAACTCGGAGAATTTTCCATAATGAAAATACAGAAACTAACAGAAATAAACAATACTCACAGTAGAAGTTTCCTTTACCAGTTCCACTCTCCAATAGCGCTTCACTCACCGGCAACGACACCATAAAATAGTCTTGGTCACCCACAAGTATAGGGGGTGTATCGCAGTATTTTCGATAAGTAAGAGTGTCAAACCCAACGAGGAGCAGAAGGTGCTGGCGAGTGGCTAGGAGCAGGAATTCTCTGTCTACTTAGCAAACGGATTTTTAGGGTTTTTTAATAATACAAGTAAATAAAGTGAGAGTAAATAAAAGACAATAAGAATAAATGCAGCAAGTGGCCCAATCCTTTCTTTAGCAAAGGACAAGCCGGTTGTATTACTTAAGATGACCAAACGTTCTCGAGGACACACGGGAATATCGTCAAGTGCTTTCGCTTCATGTAGTTGATTAATATTCTTTAGTTTGCTAAGTGTTGTGTGGGTGAACCTGTGCTAATGTACCGACCTTCCTAGGACTAATACATACTTGTGATTATACCCCTTGCAAGCATCCACAAGTATAAGAAAGTAATTAAGGTAGGAACCTAACCACAGCTTTAAACTCTAAGACCCTGACATCCCTTGTGCAAAGATTTCCTAAGGGGGTTCAGGTTTCTGTCACTCTGGCAACCCCTACAATTAGTAGCCAAATACACAATGCATTCCCCTAGGCCCATATATGTGAAGTGTCATGTAGTCGACGTTCACATGACACCATGATACGTCCATTTTGCATCACTATTATATGTCTTAATTCACTGATACATTTCGTATTGAGAGGTGATACTTATGTTATTTCATCTATTTTTGCATGGTTGATGACTTTTGGAGCATGGACCGCTGCAGTCAGGATTTTGATGGAAAAGATGCTGTTTGGAGGCAAAATTCGCGAAGATCAGAAAATCCGGGAAAATATACGGAAAATCCATTTTTTCCAAAATACTAAGGATGCCAGAAGATGGAGTGGAGATGGGCCACAGGGGGCCCACACCACCCCATGGCGTGGGCAGCCCTAGGCCGCGCCTGGAGGTGGTGTGGCCACCCTGGCCCACTCTAGCCTCTCCCCTCTGGCGTATATCATCCTCCCGAAACCCTAAGACTCGAGGAGCGACCACAGAAAGATTCCGCCGCCTATGCGGGGCGAAAAACATCGAGAGAGAAAGATCTCTCCGGCAGACAAATTTTTGTCAGGGGAATTCCTTCCCGGAGAGGGGAGATCGTCGCCATCAACACCACCATCAAGCTGGACTTCATCGGGATCATCATCATCATCACCACCATCATCACCATCAGCACCCTCATCACCATCTCCATATTGCTGTAACAATTGCGTTGAATCTTGCATTAGTTCATAGGGGAAACTTTCCCGGTGTTGATTACTCTTTGTAGTTGATGGTATTGAGTGAACCGTTGAATTATTGTTTATGTTTAGATTGTTATACATCATTATTCCATCTCTGATCATGATCCATATGATGTCTTGTGAGTAGTTCATTTTTTTCTTGAGGACATGGGAGAAGTCTTGTTGTTAGTAGTGGAGTTGCGTTGAGAAAGATTCAATAGATTGTTATTTAAGTTGTGGTGTACTTCTTCTAGTGGTGTCATGTGAACGTCGACTATATGACACTTCACCTATATGGGCCTAGGGGAATGCATTGTGTATTTGGCTACTAATCGTAGGGGTTTCCGAAGTGACAGAAACCTGAACCCCGTTAGGAAACCATTGCACAAGGGACGTAAGGGTCTTAGAGTTTAAAGTTGTGGTTAGGTTTCTACCTTAATTACTTTCTTGTACTTACGGATGTTTGCAAGGGGTATAATCACAAGTATGTATTAGTCTTGGATGGGGCGGTACATTAGCACAGGTTCACCCACACAACACTTAGCAAGCTAGAGAAGATTAATCAACTATATGAAGCGAAAGCACTTGACAGTCTTCCCATGTGTCCTCGAGAACGTTTGGTCATCTTAAGTAATACAACCGGCTTGTCCTTTGCTGCATAAAGGATTGGGCCACTTGCTGCATTCATTCCTACTGTCTTTTATTTACTCGTACTTTGTTTACTTGCTTTATCGAAAACCCCTAAAAATCTGTTTGCTAAGTATTTGCAGAGAATTCCTGATCCATACCACTAGCCAGCACCTTCTGCTCCTCGTTGGGTTCGACACTCTTACTTATCGAAAATACTGCGATACACCCCCTATACTTGTGGGTCATCAAGACTATTTTCTGGCGCCGTTACCGGGGAGTGAAGCGCTATTGGAGAGTGGAACTGGTAAAAGAAACTTCTACTGTGAGTATTGTTTACTTCTTCTAGTTGCTTTATTTTCGTTATGGATAATTCGCTGAGTTTCTTATTTGGTAATGCTACTACCACTACTAAGGTAGTAGATAAGCCACCACCTGCTGAGAATGATGTTTTCAAAATACCTACAAGAATTATTGATCATGTTATGGATAACTATTATGTTGGGGATGGAACTGTCCATCCCGGTGATCATTTACTCTTTATACATGAATTATGCGGGTTGTTCAAGTGTGCAGGTATTACTACAGATCAAGTTAAGAAGAAGTTATTCTCATTATCACTAAAAGGAAGAGCTGAGGAATGGTATAAGCTGCTGAAGAATGGTCAAGCTCTGGAATGGGAGGAAATAGTGCCTCTCTTTTATTCAAAGTTTTATCCTCCTAGTGAGATTCATAAAGATCGGAATCAAATATACAACTTTTGGCCTCTTGATGGAGAGAGTACATCTCAAGCTTGGGCGAGATTGAAGTTACTAATGCTCAAATGTCCCATTCATGAGCTCCTCAACAATATTATTATCAATAACTTTTATGCAAGGCTCCCTCTACATGATAAAGATTTATTGGATGCTTCTTGTGTTGGATCATTCACTCGTATGGAAGAAGAAGCTAAATGGGACCTTCTAGATCATATCCAAGACAATGCTGAAGCTTGGGAGAATGACAAAGGTAGAAAGTCCGGTATAAATTATGATTATGAATGCATTGAATCTTTTATGGGAACTGATGACTTTCAAAATATTAGAAATGCTTATGGTCTAGACTCTCAAGCTATTGCTTCTTATTTTAAGGCTTTTGCTTCTGACATTGAAGTGCCTAAAAAGAAGTGGAATAAGTATCATGAACCTTATAAAGATGTTGCTAAGAGTGTTCCTACAAGAAATACTGAAGTTTATACTGCTAATCATGTTTTACCTGAACCTTATATTGAGAAAATGCCTTTCCTAGTTAAGATGAAGGAACATTCTATGATAGCTAGTATGGTTAATGAAAGTACAAATAAAGTTGTTAAACCTGATAAACAAATGGTTGATGAACCTATTATAGCAAATGTGAAAGACTTTGTTACTAAATATGTAGAAGAGGGACACACTATCCTTTGTAAGGATACCTCTAATATTGTTTCACATAGTAGTGTTATGAGAGCTAGTATTCCTGTGTTTTCTGTTAGAATAAGAGATCATTGCTATGATGGCCCTTGTGATAGCTATATTGTTAAGTTTATGCATGATACTGAAAGTTATTATGAGAGAGGGAAAAGTGTTCTTATGCATCTCAATAATATCAAGTTTCCCCGTTTTATGCTGAAAGTCTTTATGTTGTACTTCTTTTGCCTTCTTATGCATGTTGCCTCTGGTTTCAATAACTTGTTTGTTTACAAAATCCCCTTGCATAGGAAGTGGGTTAGACTTAAATGTGTGTGTGTTTTTGCTTCTTAATGCTCTCTTTCACTTCAATTCATATCGCTATGAGAGCTTCTTCAAAATTATCGTGCCCATCTTAATGGCTATAAAGAAAGAGCTTTATGGGAGACAACCCAATTTGTTTTTCCTTTTAGTTTGTTTTTGTTTCTTTGAGTCTTGGAAGTTATTACTTTGGTAATAACCGCTCCTTATCCGTTTTGTTTGTTTTTTGTGTCAAGATCAACCTCTAATGAGAGAGAAGTAATATTTGGGGAAGTTGCTGTCTCGAAACAGATTTTTGTGCTTCACCATAAACATTCGTGAGAGATCTCTGTATGTCGTATTGAGCTATAATTTTTTGTGCTTCTGCCCCAGGTGGTTATTTAACTTTCGTTAGTTTTGCACTTATTGATTTGAGCAACAGAAGATTTTCGAAAAAATTGATCTTTACCTACTGGTCTGTTTTGACAAATTTTGCCACTCTTGCATTTGCTTCTTTATTCGTTTTCCTTTTTGAATTCTTTTTGGGTTTTCGGAAGGAGTTGCTACAATAGCTTATGTTTTGATGGTTTTCAGTTGAAGTTGGACTCAAAAGGTTTTATTGTTGGAAATATGCCCTAGAGACAAATAGTAGTAAGGAATATTATCATATTTCATATAGTTTATGATCAAGTTTTATATCATGCTATAACTGTATTGAGTGGAAACATCAATACACGTGTGATATACAAACAAACCAGGGGTTCCCAGTGAAACTCTAGTCACTGGTTCATTGGTCAACAGATGATCATGTGGCATTTATGCCAGTTGGAAATGAGGTCATCTCATTCTAAGAATGAGATGATGAACCAATACCCAACCTAAACATCGTGATTCGATCATGTCACGAAGTTCAAGTTACGATGATTAGAAATGGATCCTCGTAGACTATTCCTTAGACCGTGAGGCTATATCAATCACTATCTCCCGAGAGTGCTTAGATAGCATCAAACGCCATCTGGTAAAACGGTGGTTATAAAGGTGTGTTCAGGTATTCAGAGGAAACCTAGAGGCAATATATGTCAAGAGCGGGATTTGTCCGTCCATGTGACGGAAAGATACTCAAGGGCCCACTCGGAGAAGTTATATCCAATAGCTGCGCAGCATGTGATTAGATCACGGGGATATCACTTGTCAGAACGAGTCAAATAGCATTGTTCAGTAACGAGATTGAACACGACATGGTGATGTCATTGATCAGATCTCGGGCAATGCAAGTATCGAGAGACAAAGGGAATAATACACGACTGTCTCGGTTCAAACGACGAAAGATCTTCGTGGAACGCACAGGGGTCACATGGCCATCCAGGTCCCTCTGTTGATCATTGGTACGGGAGTGTCCCGACCATGTCTGGAGTGTTCCCGAACCGTGGGGTATCACGCTTAAGGGCTTGATGTTGCTTAGAGAGCATTTATAGGATCGGTAGAATCACCGAAGAAGAGAAGGGAGAAAACCAGAAGGGTTTCGATAAGTCCGGAGGATGTCCGGAGTGGAGGTGGAAGGTGTTCCATAGCCACGGAGGTTGAATAATATGTGAATGAATGTTAAATATTGATTTAATCATTTATTCATAAATATTTAATAAAGAGAAAATCAATTAAAAGGTCAAAAGGCTTAATGGGCCAATTTCCGGAGGGAGAGGGCCCATTAGGGAAAAGGAGAAAGGGGAGAAGGACCAAAGGGGAGGCCGGCTGGGCCTTGCCCCCCGTGGTGCCCACTAGGGGCTGGCCGGCAGCCACCCCACCCCCTCCTCTCCTTTAGTCCCACCCCGGGACTTGAGGGAAGGTAGTACCTCCCCTCCCCCTATATAAAGTGGGGTATTTGGCCTAGAAATACACACCCAATAATCAATAAAGGTCTTCCCACTTTTGGGAGGACCTCCAATTGATATTTTCTCTCTCCCCCTCTCTCTCTCGTGACCGTGGTCCCAAGTCTGGACTACGCGAGCGAGAGACATCTTCACCGTGGAGCGCTGTCGTGCTGCGGGATTCGGATCCGGGAGCTCTACTTCCGCAACTGCTGCTGGATCAGGGAAGCGGGAGTCATCGTCAGGCACCGGACATGTGTAACTCCCCGCGAGGTGTCGCACTTGAGGCACTCAAGTCGTTGGAGCCAGAAGGAGCGCAAGGACTTCATCCCGACCTTGAGGTCGGCTTCGGCTCGTCTACATCAACCACGCTCTCCTGAGCGTTGCCAACGCTTTTCGGTCTTCAAGGGTAAGTTCACGAAAAGCCCCTCCCAATACTGTATTACTAATAGATAGGTCCTGGCAGCTTCAGGGGTTCAAGGGCGTAGAGTAAAATTTATTGTTTTTGTGCGCGGAACCCCTACAGTGGTATCAGAGCTAGATCTATGCGTAGTAATGCTAGTACAGGTAGAACACATGAGATGTAGCGTGTGGGTGTTGATCTTTTAGTTGTTACACTCCCATGTGTACTTGTGTATACCCCAATAATGCTTGATGAAGCGGCCCCCAACCGACTTTACGCGTTCATTCGCGAGACTGGTCCACGCTTGACATACGGCTTGTACCGTATAAAGTGGCTTAGGGGGGTGTCTGTCTCTCTCGCATTAGTTGGTATACCATTTGCAACGGAGGGCCCCGAAAGGGGTGTAGTAGAGACAACTACTTGATCAGCATTGTGCTGAAAGTTCGTAGGTAAGAACGGTTCTTGTGCGAAAGCCCATTCAGCCACGTAAGACATGCAAAGATAAAGTAGAGGCGTCTAACTTTGTTTTGCAGGGGGGCGTTGCTTTGTGATATGGTTGTGGCAAAGGTAAAGTAATTACCTTTTGTTGCATGGTAGTAGATAGTCACGGTAATGACAAACTACCACGCCGGAATGACACCGGTACCCTGGTGTCTATGGCGCCGGAACCCGGTGACGACGGATGGAGATCATGACGTGAAGGACCATATCACATAGCATTTACATTCAATGTTATTGTTTGTATATCTTATTGTGTGCTAGTATTAGATACTCGACGGTAGCCTAATAAGATGATCCCTGTTAAAATTACCAATGATTGTGTTCCCCCTTAGTGTGCACCACCAAGAAAGTTCTTCAGTATGAGGCGATCCAGGGTGACAGGCCTGGGTGTCATACATATCTACGTTCACATACAGTGGGTGTAAGCCATGTTGCACAGCGAATACACTAAGGTTGAGTTGGCGAGCCTAGCACGCTAGAGAAGCATGGCCTCAGAACGCGTATGGTCGAAAGATCGAGCACGAGTCGCATGAATGATGTGACCGACGTTTAGCGTCCACCCTTGAACCCACATTGATGGCCGTGACGATCGGGGGAGATGTGGCTGATAGGGGCCGTGTTATCACTAGGAACCCTCACTGGGGATAGGTGTTTCTCAGTGCAGTTATTATTAACTCATTTAATTTTAAACTTAGTCTAAATTCCCTTTGCAATTATAAATGTAGATGGCTCACCGTGAAGCTTACTTTGTCATTGAGGATTGGGTAAAGGGTGAAAAACTTAGACTTGATGGATCCAACTTCCCTAGTTGGCTTGCGCGCCTAGATGATCTCCTTACTAAGAATCATGTGGTAGACTACATATGCCGCACGATGTATTTGACTGAGCCAGACTACTATGAGACTCCACAAGAGCTGGCAGACCGCTACTATCGCCAAGAGATGTCCACTTACATTCAGATAATAATGCGTTACGGGATGGTGGATGGACTACATCTGCTCATGGGTGATCTTGACCCATATTCGATGGTGGATCAACTGAGAGCAGAGTTCATAGGCCATGTGCGCATGTGGAAGCACGAGTTGCTTGGAGAGTTCCTTTCCATACAGATGGAGGAGCATACATGTCTGAGGAGTCACTTGGAGCGCATGCTTGATGCACACACGGGACTGGTTCACTTCATGGATTACTAGATGGCTGATCCATTTGCGATAGACGTACTGCTTCGGTCATTGCCTCCCAGCTACAAAGGAAATGTCCGGAGTAGCATCATGAGTGGTGATACGAAAGCATTGGATTTCCATGAGTTCATATTACGTTTCCGGAACGTAAAGGTTGAACCAATCGCCGGAGAGGTCATCGATGACCAAGTTATATATTTGATATATAGTTTTATAAATGTTATAATCTTGCAAACACATTGCAGTGTTAAGTATATCTGATACTTGTTCTGTTTTAATGAAAAACAGGTCCTTCTGCATGAGAGGTGCTTGCTGGAGAGGAGGTGACGTTGCGTGTTGATGGCGAGCATGATGATGACGGCCAACGACACTCTCCCTCAACATTTATCATTTAGTTTATGTTTTAGGATGATTATTATAATCAAGAGATTGTGAACTTCTTTAGTTTGTCTCACACTTCGTGAGATGGTTATTCATATCAGTTTGTAACAAACAGTTGTTCTGCTTTTATGAATGATTTCTATTCGCGTTCATATCTTCTTTGATTATGTGTGAATATCCTTGTTGTTTGAAACTAATTGATAATGTATGAACATTTTTAAAACATTAAAATGCCTCGTTTAAAATACCCAACTTAATGATATCATTAATGAATTAAAAAACCATTGTTTAAATTCAATGTTATGTGATAATATGTGAAAGTCATTCGATTTCTTCTCACATATAAATCATGCCTAAGTTCGGCTAAATAACTTGAACACCGTGTATTACTTGAATACAAAGTGTTTAAAGAATTGTTAAAAGTAAATACATATTCGATGTATTGGAGTTTAAGATCAATGGTAATTATCATTAAGTGATTGTTTAAATGTGTAAAGTAGTTTACCAAAGGAAACATGAATATGAAACTATCTGATTTGATCAAAGTGTTTCATCAACAAACGGTATAAATATAAAAGAGAATCTAATTACTATGATTTGATCAATAGTAATGAAATTCAACTTTATAAGAATGGCATGAAAGAAATTGTGGAATGCAAAGTGTTTTGAAACGTCAAAATACAAAGCATCACAATATGATATAAGATATCAAAGGGGGTTAAATAGAAGGCACCAAATAAATTGTTGTAGTATATATGTAGAGACCATTAGTTAGAAATAGTTAGCACTCAATTAGAATTGGTGAACCATTTGAATTCGTGAAAGTTTTGGGGTTATTCGATATAACCAAAACAATAGCAAATAAGTCCTTGTAGAGTATTCATTGGAAACTTTGAATACGGAATCCATAGCTGAAACCAAAAGGAAAGCAAGATTCGTATTGCTTGGATTTTGGTGCGTTCTTGAGAAAGCTCACCTCTAGTGAAGTTTCTCAATTATGGAGCAAATGGAAATTAGTGTAAAACACGATGAGGATTCAAAACCCTGCATCAGAGTGTTGAGAAGCGCAACGGACAACGTTCCTGAACGATTCCTTTCATGGAAGGAAAGAATCAATGATTTTGATCATTGTGTTTTTCCCTCCACTATTGTTTTTCACTATATGAAGTAGGATTCAAAATGTAAATCCATATCTTGTATGGAAACATTTGTGAATCACTTGTCATGATCTTTGGAACATGACATACCTACAAACTACAAAGGAAATGATGGTAAACTGAATTATGAGAAATCCTAGAAGCAAAATTCCCTTGAGATTAGAAAGCAATTCGTTCCCGAATCTCACAAGTAAAAGGAGTTACTTGAATTTTCCCAAATGACTGCAATGCCATAGTAGGAAAAAGGGGGTGAATGACAAAAGCACAATTTGTCAAGTATTGGATAAATTCAAATGAATTTGATTCATGTGTGCTAAATGTCTAGTGGATTTAAAACTAGTAAAGTACTAGTATCTCATAATAAATCTCCAAGTTTGATATTTGATCAAAGGATTTTGAAGTTATTCAAAAATAATAAGGAGATACACAATTTGCATAAAATTGAGTGGGAGCTATGAAAGTCTTCCTGAAACAATATGTGATTGACATATTTTTAAGTGGGAGCAATATAAGACTCAAGTTCAAATATGTAGGAACATAGTTTGAGTAAGAGTACTGACTCATACCCAAATATGTTAGCAACATAGTTTGAGTGGGAGCTTATAGGAGTAATTCTTAAGTAAGTTAAGGATGAAAGCGCAAATACTTATAAATAAGGATTTATAAGATGTAGAAGTTGATAATAACCGTATTATTGTATTATGTAGTATTCCTTGAAGGATTCCGAAAGATGTTTCAAAATAAGAAGTTGATTAAGGAACCAATCCTTAATAACTCGAATTAGGAATAGCATTAAGTTTAACATCAATGGTTAAAGAAAGAAAAGGATGATCGTCATCCACTATGTTGAGACATAGGTTCTGTCTTAGTAAACCATGAAGATAACTTAGCATAATATGTGATCCAAATAAGGAACGTTTGAAAGTGATTAAGTTCGAATCACAAAACGTTGAGCTGAGTTTGTCCGCAGTATCTAGTAGAGAACTGTAGACATGTTTTCCAAATCCATAACGGATGACATATCTTAAAGCATAAAGAGTTATGTTATAAGGGAATATGTTGGAAACTCCTGTAGATACCAATCAGAGTCAAGTAGGAATCGAGGTGAACAAAACATCGAAAGTTGCACAGAGTGCACTAGTGTTTCGATGAATACATTTATAATAATAGATAAGGGTACCATCTAAAGTGGTGTATAATGTTATGGCGGGGCTAATTCGCTTTTAACATAGAATGTTGTGTCCGAGGGCACAATGCCCATGAGAAAGCCCTCGAGGTTGATCTAACGTCACTGTAGGCTCCTGAAATCAGGCCTCGTTCTGCTGCCATAGCAACGATGCATACGCACAGATGTTATCATGTGATGATAGAATATTAATGTCAATCAAAGTGACATTAGTAAGTTGCAAAGGATCTGGGACTGTAAAGTACAGACTCAAGACTCAACCTCTTCCATGAGCAAGCATGTTCAGGGTACCAGATATATGGTGCCAATAATTAAGAACAAATACAGCTACTGTATTTGTACTCTAGTGCAAGTGGGAGACTGTTGGAAATATGCCCTAGAGACAAATAGTAGTAAGGACTATTATCATATTTCATATAGTTTATGATTAAGTTTTATATCATGCTATAACTGTATTGAGTGGAAACATCAATACACGTGTGATATACAAACAAACCAGGGGTTCCCAGTGAAACTCTAGTCACTGGTTCATTGGTCAACAGATGATCATGTTTCTTGATCATGTGGCATTTATGTCAGTTGGAAATGAGGTCATCTCATTCTGAGAATGAGATGATGAACCAATACCCAACCTAAACATCGTGATTCGATCATGTCACGAAGTTCAAGTTACGATGATTAGAAATGGATCCTTGTAGACTATTCCTTAGACCGTGAGGCTATATCAATCACTGTCTCCCGAGAGTGCTTAGATAGCATCAAACGCCATCTGGTAAAATGGTGGTTATAAAGGTGTGTTCAGGTATTCGGAGGAAACCTAGAGGCAATATATTTCAAGAGCAGGATTTGTTCGTCCATGTGACGGAAAGATACTCAAGGGCCCACTCGGAGAAGTTATATCCAATAGCTGCGCAACATGTGATTAGATCACGGGGATATCACTTATCGGAACGAGTTAAATAGCATTGTTCAGTAATGAGATTGAACATGACATGGTGATGTCATTGATCAGATCTTGGGCAATGCAAGTATCGAGAGACAAAGGGAATAAGACACGACTGTCCCGGTTCAAACGACAAAAGATCTTCGTGGAACGCACAGGAGTCACATGGCCATCTAGGTCCCTCTGTTGATCATTGGTGCGGGAGTGTCCCGACCATGTCTGGAGTGTTCCCGAACCGTGGGGTATCACGCTTAAGGGCTTGATGATGCTTAGAGAGCATTTATAGGATCGGTAGAATCACCGAAGAAGAGAAGGGAGAAAAGTGGAAGGGTTTCGGTAAGTCCGGAGGATGTCCGGAGTGGAGGTGGAAGGTGTTCCATAGCCACGAAGGTTGAATAATATGTGAATGAATGTTAAATATTGATTTAATCATTTATTTATAAATATTTAATAAAGAGAAAATCAATTAAAAGGTCAAAAGGCTTAATGGGCCAATTTCTGGAGGGAGAGGGCCCATTAGGGAAAAGGAGAAAGGGGAGAAGGACCAAAGGGGAGGCCGGCTGGGCCTTGCCCCCCGCGGTGCCCACTAGGGGCTGGCCGGCGGCCACCCCACCCCCTCCTCTCCTTTAGTCCCAACCCGGGACTTGAGGGGAGGTAGTACCTCCCCTACCCCTATATAAAGTGGGGTATTTGGCCTAGAATACACACCCAATAATTAATAAAGGTCTCCCCACTTTTGGGAGGACCTCCAATTGATATTTTCTCTCTCCCCCCTCTCTCTCTCTCTCTCTCTCTCTCTCTCTCTCTCTCTCTCTCTCTCGTGACCATGATCCCAAGTCTGGACTGCACGAGCGAGAGACATCTTCACCGTGGAGCGCCGTCGCGTTGCGGGATTCGGATCCGGGAGCTCTACTTCCACAATTGCTGCTGGATCGGGGAAGCGGGAGTCATCGTCAGGCACCGAACTTGTGTAACTCCCCGCGAGGTGTCACACTTGAGGCACTCAAGTCGTTGGAGCCAGAAGGAGCGCAAGGACTTCATCACGACCTTGAGGTCGGCTTCAGCTCGTCTACATCAACCACGCTCTCCTGAGCGTTGCCAACACTTTTCGGTCTTCAAGGGTAAGTTCGCGAAAAGCCCCTCCCGTTACTGTATTACTAATAGATAGGTCCTGGCAGCTTCAGGGGTTCATGGGCGTAGAGTAAGATTTATTGTTTTTATGCGTGGAACCCCTACATTTATCACTTCACTTATACTAATGTTGCTAATAAGAACTGTGTGAAGTTTTGTGTGAAAGAAATTTCCAGGTAGTGGAGATGTTGGTGTAATAAGGAAGAGAAAGGTTTTATGACTCAAGTATTAAGTGTATGAAGATGAAGATATCGATGATATTCAAGAGATGACTCCGAAAGAATCTACTAGATACAAAATTCAGAGACCTGCAGAGTCTGTTTTCAAATAGGTAACAGTTCTGGTAAGAAAAGTTCTGCGAAAATACAATCCAACTATATTTTTGCAGTTTTTAGTCGATAAGGAAAGCTATGAAGCGAAAAAGGGATGGAAACAGTGCCAGGGTGGCTCACACCACCCTGTGGCACGGGCCCACCCCTGGCCGCGCCACCAGGTGGTGAGTCCGCCCCGGACTCCGCCTCCGACTCGTTTTCTCCCAGTACCTTCCTTTTGATATGAAACTTCGTAATATATAACAACCCGGATCCCCCGAGGTCCGTATATCGTGTTTTCGTCGTGTTTTTGTTTCGATCTGTTTCTGTCAGGACATACTCTTTGAAACTTAGAAGCACAATGGTGCTCGCCAAGGATAAAAGGAAGGAGCCTATGGAGAAAGACCTCCAAGACCTCGGGAAGGAGAAGGAGATCAAGGGTGAAGGTGAAGGGGAGCAAGGCCAACATCCGCATACTGGCACTACCATTGCAAGCATTGGAGTGGTGGCAAATCCAGTCATTGGAGGGAAGCCTCCTCATCACCGTTCAGATCCCTGGTCACTTCCTCCATGCACCAAGAATCCTTTCCATACCCTTATGTAGCATCCCAATTGCCTAACAATTGTAATGCTACTTGGTCTAGTAATATATTGGCTACTTCCTATATATAATTGTTGCATCATAAATTATATCATGCTCATGTCATCATGCCACCTTGCATTTGAGCATCATATAAAACCCTCTTTCATTGGTTCTTCTCTCATATGCATTATTAATTGTATTTGCCTCTTGATATTGCATCTGGTTATTGATATATTGTTTAAATGCCCAAGTTGAGTTGGGGGCATATCTTTTATTCCACTCCATCACCTTTCCTTTCACCACCTTATAGTTCCACCATCTCATTAAACCATGAGCTTGTATTTCTTTTCTTTTGAATTTATTCTTAGCTCATGTGAATGGGGTGGATCTAATCCTATAAATTCTTTTGCTTGGCCTTCTTCCACTTCTTGGGAATGCATGAGAATAATGCCATATTGTTATTATTGTTTTCACAAAATAAATCATGGCATTTATTATTTTTGCATGGGCCATGCAACCACCATCACCACCTTTAACCCACTTGTTTTTCTCTTTGTTTAGTGGATCTTACTTTGTGGGACCTTTTCCACCTCTCTCCACCATTTCCTTGTCCCAACAAAACCATTTCTCCATCAAGCATGTTCATATGGGATCCTCTTTTTATTTAATTTTAGACCCCACCCCTCTCTCTCTCTTTTGTGTTTTCCTCACCAACTTGTGCCCAACCACTAGGCCCCACCTCACTCCAAAGCCAGCTCTCTCTCTTTTATTTCAAATTTACAAAAACTTCCAAATAGGGGTATTTTTGAGTTTTTTTGAATCTGCAACAAAACAAAAATCAAAACAGTTAATAAAATAAAAAGAAAAACGAAATAACAGAAAAACCTTACCTGCAGCCCAGCAGCAGCCCACCGCCGCAGCCTCTCCCGGCCCACTTCCCCAGCCTGCCTCCCCAGCCCGTACCGCTTCGCAGCGCCGTCGCCTCGCCCTGTTCCTCTTCCTCCTCTTCTGACGCCGTTCGCCGCTCTCTCTCAGCAGCAGACGGAAAGCAGCGGAGAGGAGCAGGTGGCCGTTCCCCCCGCCGTCTGCCGCGTCAGCCCACGCCTCCCGCACGCCAGCCCCTCCTCCTTATCGTCGCGCCGAGCCGCTTTTCTCCCTAACCCTAGCGACCTGCTCTGTTCCCCTTTCTCTCCTCCGCGTGCCGCCGCCAGTCTGAGGGCCACGTCGCCGTTGCTGTCCTCGCTGGTGTCCAAGGACTCGCCGGGGAGCGTCGCATCGGTCCGTGTCATCGAATTTCGCCAGCCAGGAGGACCAGGACCGCCCGGAGCCTCCCCCTCATCAGAGCACCGTGCGCCACCGCAGCAGCCTCGCCGTCCCCGTCCGCTCCGACCACCCCGTCCTCCGATCTCCGCGGGAATCAGACGAGGTGAGCACCCGCTCGTTCCACTCCCGTTTCCTCCCCTCCGCGTGGCCGCGCCGCCCTTAATTGGCCCCCGCCGGTGAGGTGCCCCGCCGGCGAGCAGCCAGGCCTGCGTTCCCCCCCTTTGTTCTCCGAGACGCTCCGACCAGTGCAGCCCGCCGCCGCCGACCCTTCCTAAACAAGATCCGTAGCTGGAGCTCCCCTCTTTCTTTTTCATTTTTACGGCAAGATCTATCTCGCCGCGGTTGCGACGCCACCCTCACTGGAAAGCCTCGCCGTCGCCAATCGTCGTCGCGATTCAGAGAGCAGCGTCGGGTTCAGACAGAGCACGGGCGGCGTTTTTCCAAAAAGAACCCCCTCACCTTTTGTCGACCACGCCCAGGTCCCTAGCAGCCCCAGCGACCCCACTCGCCAGCCCCAGTGCAACTTTGCAAACCAGTCCCCGCGCTTTGCAGTTACTAACCCGTGCTCCCCTGGACCGCCCACGTGTCAGTCGCCCGCTGGCCGCGCGCGCGTGTGGCCCCATCACCACCCAGCCCCACCAGTCAGTCGAAGTGGCTAGAAGTAGCCGCGGTGAGAAAAGCCTTTTGCGCGCGAATCTTGCCCAGTCAGCAGCGGCCCACCTGTCTGTGACTGTGGCTAGGTTTGCCTGAGTGTGAAACATTTTTCTGTTTCTGTTTTTAAATAAATTTCTCAGAAATTGTTTAAATACAAATTCAAATCAGGTTTAAATAACTTTTCAAATATAAATCCAAACAATAAAAATAATATATGTTTTTGAATCAGAAAAATGTGAGGAATTCAAATATGCCATTCAAAATATCATTTGAACACTTTAAAATTTCGAGATGATTAAAATTACAATAAAATGCCCTTTTCTTAATCAATTAATAACTTTAATTTTATAACTCCAAATTTGGCAAATAATATGTCTAAATCGATCAGCGCGACGAGCCCGTTATATCTATGCAGTCCTTGTTCTGATTTGAAGCATGCATCATGTTATTATTAAAAATCTGAACTGTTTATGACAATAAAACTTGGTTAAATAAATAATAAAATGCTTTAATTCTTGTATCCACACCTCCCCTTTGCCATGCTACTTTAATGCCATGTAAATTGTGCATCATTCATCATGGCATGCTTGTTTGCTTGTCGCATTTTAATTCATATGTTTGTGCACTTTATTTATGTTGGCCCTTGTTTGTTTGGTTCTTCTTCGAATAGACGCCTAGCAGGAGAATTACTAGAAATCACGGGAGTACTACCCAGATCCATCTCTCGCTTCAACTGAGCTGCCAGGCAAGCACTACCACATGCTTGCATACATACAGTACCTATTGCCTCTATCTTATTCTTGCATCATTGAGTCGCGATTGCATTAAATTGAATCCCAAGTACTGCATAGCCTTTACTTTTAAACCCCACCGAAGCTTGTTCCTCCATCCCATGAGCCATTACTACAGGAGTTGTTTGAGCCATGCGAGTCGTAGAAAAGCATGTGTAGGGTATGTGAGAGTCTGATGAATAACGAGGTACCTAAGCAACCTAACCTGAGTAGTAATGGGATAACTAATGAACGAGGCACCGGTGAGCAATATCTGCTATTTGGTTTTTCATGCTCACTTGTGTCCCGTAGGACCCCGAGTACTTGATTCCTGTTCCTTGACTATTCGCACTATCCACATCCGGGAGGCCTTATGGACCCCCCCTGAGCCAGAGCTTGATTCATTCTTATTTCTTGGGGCCACAAAGTAGTTTGGGGCTTTGTTACTATCCTGTACTTATGCCATGCTTTACTGTTTTATTTAAGATTGTGCGTGGAGCACCTGTTCTGTTTTGGATGCGGAGTGTTTTCGCGGTATCGACAAGCCTAGTCACACTTTTGGGTTTCCAGTCGTTTACAACCATTGACGCAAACCTTGGGTCCGTCTCGGAGCCGGCCAACTTCGTTGCGGGTAGCTTAATGGGGTGGCCCCCTGAAATATTTCTGAATCCTGTGATCGCTTTGTCGTGAATGCCTCGTTGGGTTTTGAGTTCGTTTTTCCGAGGTTGATCGAGTGTGTGTTGCTATTTGTGCACCCCTGCAGGGTAAATCTTTCTGAAAGCCGTGTCCGCGGTTATGGACGACTTGGAGCACAGTTTCTCGATCATAGACAAGAATAACTAAAGTACCGCTTATAATTTGACTAAGTACTTGACTAGTAAATAGTGCAATACTCATGGAACGGTTAATAAAACTGCCAATGGATGATGGGGGTTGTTCGTCCGCTTCCTCGTTGGTAAGCGAGGAGGAGGATGGATATGTTAATTATACTGTTATAACTATTGTTCTTAATTCACGGACATCCGTCTATCATTGGTTAGGCGAATGGTTAGCGAGTATCTATAGAATTGTTAGATATTATCTTTTGCTGCAATTGCGTCACCCCAGGTCGTGTCCCCTTTAGTGGCATAAAGACTTGCTGAGTACCCCTAGGGTCCCACACGATAAATTGTTTGATTCAGATGAACAGGTGTACCTGCAAGATGGATACTGGGTGGAGGAGACAGATGATGTTGGCAACGATCATTCGGTGTAGAGATTCCGGGAACGGGGATCCGTGAGATCTGTGGGCGGGATGTGTTTATTTATGTGGCATCTTATGCCGATTTGCTTCTTATCCGTACTCGGATCTTGTTTTCCGCTTCCGACTGATACTCTGATGTGTGTGGTATGAGGAGCTATCCTAAATTATTATCTCTATCTAGGATATTTGAATCTTACCGTATGGCGTTGCAATATTTCTATTTCTTTTAGATGGAATGGCTCTGAGGACTGTTGTATGTGGCTTGCATACATACTCATTTATGTATGTAGTTGATCCCTTCGCCTGCCGATTACGCCGCTCGTTCTTGTCCCGATGTTCTGAAAGTGGTTAGGACGGCCGAGAGGTCTACCGTGCGTGGCCCTGTGCCCCACCATACTATTTTAACCACTTTCGTTCATCCAGGCATGTAACTAAGAGCGTAATTCACTGAGGTAGTTACACCTTATCCATGAGCATCAATACCAGAATATGCCCAAAGGGAAATTACCCTCCAATTGGGATTTGCCTCGTTCTAGCCATGCAGGAAAAGAAGACTTCAAGGAGGAAGAGTGGGGAAAGAATAGCAAGAGCTGGAATTCTCAACACGACATGATCATGAGCCGCATTGAGCAAAACTCACAGCTGATTCATAATCTCACCTTCGATATTGAGGACTTGGGGAAGCTAATTAGAGAGCTCATCGAGAGGATACCACCACCACCGAAGGAGTAATTCGTTATCAGGTTTGGCAACCCCTTGGTTTGTTCCAAGCTTGGGAGAGTGTCGTGGTATCACATCACTATCTTATATCTTTTTACCTTTTTAGTAGAGTCATATCATGAATAGAGGAGTTATTTTGTAGTATGGTTTGCATTATGGAAATGTCCCCTCTCTCGTTAGATATGTATCCCTTAGTGTGAGTTTCCGTTATGGAATATTAATGAGAATTTCTATCATCCACTCTTTAGCATAGCTTATATTAGTTTTCAATTCGTGGTTATATGATTGATCTTGTTGTTAGTATTGGTAGCACTTTGGGATCATTGAGTTAATTTAGTTGGTTTTGGCAAACCTGGCTCGGTCGGTAGCAACACCTTTTTGAGAGTTGAAAAGAAAAAGATAGAAGTACTCTAAAGAAAAAATAATTTCATCATCTTTCTTTCTTGATTTGCTCATAAGTCTAGTATTCTCTAGTTAAGATCTTTTGTGCTTCCAAGGAAGATTGCATGTTTGTCTTTATCACTTGTATGTTTGTTTATTTCCTTCAACTCTTATACTTGCTACCCAGCCTTGCTAGCCAAAAACCTGTACTGAGAGGGTATTCTTCTCCTGCATCCACCTCCTTTAAACCAAAACCTTTGCCATTTGTGTCCACCATACCTACCTAGTAGCATTATTGCTATTCCAAGTAGATTCTTGTTTTATCTACCTCCCAAATTAAACTTGTTATGTGAAAATTAGTGATTAAAGCTCTCACGAACTTGATGGCACACTTTACTTTCTTGCATTTAATAAACTTGAACCATTGGGTCCTTCTTTGTTGTGTATATGCTTGCGCTTTATGAGTTGAAGTTATCTGAACCATGTATCATGGGGACCGCTTTCAACACTTCATTTGGTACTTTGTACCTAGTTGATATCATGTTCTTTTGCTTATGGATCCCGACGGTGTGAAATAAAAGTGGAACTTGTAAGATCATGGAGTTTGTATGTGTGTTAGAGAAACGCCTAGGCCGCTAGCCTAAGCCATGCCTAATCATGGTGGAAACTTGCAGCATAACTATACTGAGCATTCTATGAAGCATCCTCAATAAAAACCTATGCAAATAGCAAATAAAAAGATCGCTGAGATGCTCATTGTCTGCTTGCCTTGTCATTTTGCTTATGGTATAGCTCCTATGTCATGTGCAAGGGGTACCCTGTTGGCGGTTCTCAATGATACACATGTATTTACAATGACAAGAGCTTGCTCGTGACTGAAGTTGAGTAGCATGAGGATCGATACTCATAAGTAAGCGGCATGAGATTTCAACTTATAACTTGTCAAGCATATCCTCTTAGTTGTGTCACTTTTACCTTAACCACCAAAAGATGCCTATGATAGGGGCAATGAGAGCTGAAAGCTAGTAAGTATCATAATTTTTGGGAGCTCTTTATGAGACTTGCAATCCCTGCTTCCCTCTGCGAAGGGCCTTTCTTTTACTTTGTAGTAGAGTCAGTAAACCTATTCCCTTCTATCTCAGCAAGTATTTTGAGTTGTTGTGTTTCATTCATTCATATGATGATTTATTCAATCATGTTTCTTATGTTCCTTGTTTTGCACATTGCTCTTATCTTGATGTTTACTACTTTGAAAGCTTTTATTGAAAACCAGCTATTTGTGAACTCCAGCAAATTATCAACTATTCTTCGACCAAGAGCTAAGTTTGCCATTACCAATTATGATTCACTTTATGTATCTTTATTGTGTTTCCTTTACTCATTGCAAGTTGAGTTATGTAATAGTGAGTTGTCTTCTATTATGATCTATGCTTTTGATGAATGTGATGCTTCTTGTCCGTATTATTTTATCGACGCTTCACTCCATAAACCTGAGGCCATGTTTATTGAGCTCAGTTTCGCTTGGGGACAAGCGAAGTCTAAGCTTGGGGAGAGTTGACACGTCCATTTTGCATCACTATTCTATGTCTTAATTCACTATTATTCATTGATACATTTCGCATTGAGAGGTGATACTTATGTTATTTCATCTATTTTTGCATGGTTGATGACTTTTGGAGCATGGACCGCTGCAGTCAGGATTCTGATGGAAAAGGTGCTGTTTGGAGGCAAAATTTGCGAATATCAGAAAATCCGAGAAAATATACGGAAAAACCTATTTTCCAAAAGACTAAGGATGCCAGAAGATGGAGTGGAGATGGGCCACAGGGGGCCCACACCACCCCATGGCGCAGGCAGCCCTAGGCCGCGCCTAGAGGTGGTGTGGCCACCCTGGCCCACTCCAGCCTCTCCCCTCTAGCGTATATCATCCTCCCGAAACCCTATGACTCGGGGAGCGACCACAGAAAGATTCCGCCGCCTCTGCGGGGTGGAAAACACCGAGAGAGAAAGATCTCTCCGATAGACAGATTTCTGCCAAGGGAATTCCTTCCCGGAGAGGGGAGATCGTCGCCATCAACACCACCATCAAGCTAGACTTCATCGGGATCATCATCATCACCACCATCATCACCATCAGCATCCTCATCACCATCTACATATTGCTGTAACAATTGCGTTGAATCTTGCATTAGTTCATAGGGAAAACTTTCTTGGTGTTGATTACTCTTTGTAGTTGATGCTATTGAGTGAACCGTTGAATTATTGTTTATGTTCAGATTGTTATACATCATTATTCCATCTCTAATCATGATCCATATGATGTCCTGTGAGTAGTTTGTTTTGTTCTTGAGGACATGGGAGAAGTCTTGTTGTTAGTAGTGGATTTGCGTTGAGAAAGATTCAATAGATTGTTATTTAAGTTGTGGTGTACTTCTTCTAGTGGTGTCATGTGAACGTCGACTACATGACACTTCACCTATATGGGTCTAGGGGAATGCATTGTGTATTTGGCTACTAATCGTAGGGGTTGCCGAAGTGACAGAAACCTGAACCTAGGAAACCATTGCACAAGGGATGTAAGGGTCTTAGAGTTTAAAGCTGTGGTTAGGTTTCTACCTTAATTACTTTCTTGTACTTACGGATGTTTGCAAGGGGTATAATCACAAGTATATATTAGTCTTGGAGGGGAGATGATGATGGTGATGGAGATGATGATGGAGGTGATGATGATGATGATCCCGATGAAGTCCAGCTTGATGGTGGTGTTGATGGCGATGATCTCCCCTCTCTGAGAAGGAATTCCCCCGATAGAATTCTGTCTGCTGGAGAGATCTTTCTCTCTTAGTGTTTTCCGCCCCACAAAGGCGGCGGAATCTATCTGTGGTCGCTCCCGAGTCTTAGGGTTTCGAGAGGATAATATACGCCAGAGGGGAGAGCCAGGAGTGGACCAGGGAGGCCACACCACCTAGTGGCGCGGCCTGGGGTGGCCCGCGCCAGGGGTGGTGTGGGCCCCTGTGGCCCATCTCCACTTCTCCTTCTGGCAATCTTCGTCTTCTAGAAAAATAGAATTTTCCATGTATTTTCCTGGATTTTCTGATCTTCGCGAATTTTGCCTCCAAACAGCCCCTTTTCCATCAGAATCCTCACTGCAGCAGTACATGCTGCAAAAGTCATCAACCATGCAAAAGCAAATGAAATAACATAAGTATCATCTATTAATATGAAATATATCAATGAATAACAGTAAATTATGATATAGAATAGTGATGCAAAATGGATGTATCAAGGGACAAGCTAAATACCACTCTTATTATTTTTTCTATATGTGAAACAAACAAACGTCTTTCAATGCATTATTATTCATGATCTTTTGTTTGTATCTTTTCATGTTACAACATAGTTGCTATGTCTTATTGTTAGAACTCTATCTTTCATGCTCATTAGGGATATTATAACCGAGACAAAAGAAAGCTCTCTCATGACCTATACGTTTTTTGCTGTCAGACACATCATCTCCTTATTTTTGGCCATCGGATGCTCTTCAAATCCTGCATGGGCCAAATATCCCATAGGGATGCTCCTCTAAACATCAAATAGGCTTTATGTGGTTAATTGGGCCCCTAATGACTATTTGTCGTGCAATAAAATAACACCCGTTTCTAGTTTCTTTTCATGTTAATAATGTTGCACAAGTGCACATCAGTTATTACCACATTAGTGCAGTACACCGACTCCACCGATGCTCGTGGTCTTTCAGAAACCTATAAGATGCCCTAATGTTTGGTAGACGGTGACCTTGGCTACTAATGACACATTCTACTAGGCATGAAGCAAGCAAATAGAATACAACTTAGAAATATGATGTGTGATCCATCACATAAAAAAACTAATGAACATTTTTTCAATAAACCTAAACTACAATACAAGCTTTTACCTAAAATACAATTTAAATAGACTTTTACCTTTTCATAACTTTCTATATTCTAAATAGACCGGCGCGGCAACGCGCGCCTACATGATCTAGTATTTAGAGTACTTTGATCCCAGCTATCAATGCTTTACAAATACCTTGATCAAGATTGTGATGGTGCATGTCATCTCAAAAATTATTCTTTTTATCACTTACCTACTCGAGGATGAGCAGGACTTAAGCTTGGGGATGCTTGATATGTCGTAAACGTATCTATAATTTTTGATTCTCCATGCTTGTTTTATATCAACTTTCTTATGTTTTGTTTACACTTTGAGGTATTTTTATACATTTTCTGGAACTAACCTATTAACAAGACGCCACAGTGCCAATTGCCTGTTTTCTGCTATTTTTAGTTTTAGAAAATCTAGTAAGGAAACATTCTCGGAATTGAACGGGACAAAAGCCAAAGTCAATATTTTACCAGAAGGAACACGGAGTCCGAAGGGTAGCTGAAGTGGGGCCACGAGGCGGCCACACCCTAGGGTGGCGTGTCCCCTTGGGCACGCCAGCCCCTGGTGTGGGCCCCTTGGGCGGCCACCGACCTCTCCCCTTCGCCTATAAAAGCACCCCGATGCAAAAACCCTAAGAACCCGATCAAAAATCCACGAGAGAGTCTGTAGCCACCGCCATCTCCATCCCTAGACCGGGGGATACGAAGCTCTTCCCGGCACCCTGCCGGAGGGAGAGATCATCCTGGAGGCCTTCTTCATCACCATGCGAGCCTCCGGAGTGATGCGTGAGTAGTTCAACCTTGGACTATGGGTCCATACAGTAGCTAGATGGTTGGTTCTCCTCCTTTGTGCTATCATGTTTAGATCTTGTGAGCTTCGTTCATGATCAAGATCATCTATTTGTAATCCTATATGTTGTGTTTGCGGGGATCCGATGGATATTGAGATACTATGTCAGATTGATTATTGATTCTCTCATGTCTATGTTATTTGTGATTGATGGCCCAAAATATATCGAGCTCGTTGGGGAATCCCAAGATGAAGGTATGATGAGCACAGCAGCAAGTTTTTTCTCAGTTATGAAACCAAGGTTATTAATCCAGTAGGACCAAGGAAACACCTCAAAGGTGTTGCTAGCTGAGCTTTGGCAGGGCGCACTACCCGTGCTAGCGGCAACGTGAAATCTTGCACAACACAACCACATAACTTTGCCCCAACTTGCGATGAGGTTGTCAATCTCACTGGTTTTGCTGAAAACAAAGGATTAAACGTATCGAGTGGAAGAAAGTAATAGTTTGCAGAAAGTAAACACAAAGCAGTATACATTTGATTGTAAATTGATAGTAAAAGAAAAGACCGGGGGTCCATAGTTCACTAATGGTGGCTCCCCTTAAGATAGATAACATGCTGGGTGAACAAATTACAGCAGGGCAATTGACAAACATCGAGAAAGCATACATGCATATACTAATTATCTTGAGTCCTTTGAGACTTGATTGGGCATTACAACATTACTAGATCATTGATGGCACGCTTTGCCGCGCCCGTCTATTTGAGCATGAAAATTTTAGGTGGTGACAGGGAAAATTATACATTATTTTTAATTAATATAAATTTGTTAGTGAATGATAGCGTAAGGTAATTGTTATGAAGTATTTGCATATATAATCTTGTTTAGCTAGTTTTGGGCTTCTTCCGTTTTGATTTTTGGTCTACCATGTGGGCAGCCGAAGATATAGGGCCTTGAATAGTCGTTGTAATATTGAGTGAATGTGACAAATTGCGTGCATTGGTTATTGCAATGAGCATTCACACTATATACATGACACGCTTTGTCATGCCAGTGTGTTAATTACTCTCTCCGTCTCAAAATAGATGCCCCATATTTAAAATTTAGATTCGTCTAAATTTGATAAGCCGGGGACATCGATTTAGGGACGGAGGGAGTAGTACGCTTTTTCATGTACATAGACCTCTTTTAGATTGTAGGTTCACTCCGAATCTACTACCTAAAAGGGTATAGACACATTCGTTTTGCAAAAGTTAAAATATCTTATATTTTAAAATAGAGCAAGTAACTGGCGCACCGCAGAATACAAAGGCCAACCAACTGAAGTCATGTCATTGCTAAGAGATTCTCAGTTCCTAAGTCAATAGTAAAATATGTATAAACACCGAAGTGGACAACATAACAAGCAAGAAGAGATGAACAAACAAGTGCACGTAGTCAGTCAAGTGGAAATAGTAATTGCCAGCTATGCTGGGTAGTGTCACAAGAAGTAAGGTTTTCTTGGTGAAAATTCTACCAACATCGTGCATTTGATTTTGTGATACTACATAAAAGGAAACATTCAATAATTGGTATGTCAAAATGGAAAAGTAAGCGCTGTGATAATTTCATATACATGTAGCTTGTTGGTGCTTGGCTTTTACAGAGGGAAATCCAACATAAAAATATAGTCATTCGCACGTGATTCAGACCAAATAACCAACTATTACGTGGATCAACCAATGTGAAACAGTCGGCAGTACTATGACGGTACCTGCAACACCAAAAAAACAGATCTATGACACATCCGGATTGAATATATGGAGAAATCAGGAGAACGATTTAATATGGTGAAGCAACATAGCGGAGAAGCACTCCTGCTGAGTGTGTATTTGCTAGAGAAAGAACAAGGGAAAGAATAAGGGGGATAAAAAGGGCGTATAAGCCTGTGTAATTGTGACGTACCTCCATCATAGGTTGCTGGCCGGTGGCGCTCCCTCAACTCCCATTAATGGCTGCTTCACTCCTCGGCTGAACACCCATGGCTCTCCGTTTCCCGCATCATCTCCAAGGCGAGGCCTCATCGCTGTGACTTCTCGCTACGAATCGATTCTGGTTGAGGAATTAAATATGAGTCAAAGAGGGAAGAAGTCAAGTGCTGGTTTTGAGTGGCACTAATGGATCGTCGTAACAGCAGTAACTTGTCATTGCTTTGCCTAGAGAATCCAATCGCTCGCACAGTCACGCAGCTTCGCCCTTTCCCCGGTTCGCCTTTTTTCCTCACGCAAGTAGACCGACTGGCTTATTCAGTGGGCTTGCTGGGGACACGACCTCTAGTACATGGGCTTAATGGACTATAGGGTCCAATTAACCATAATGTGCCAATTTGACATCGAGAGTAGCTGCCTCAGGGACTTCGGCCCACTACGGGGTCTGTTGGAGATCTAACGGCTAAAAATTGTCAGGGAACACGATTGGTCGACCGAAATGACTGGGGTCGTGAGACAGCTCCATCCTGTCCCAGTTTTAATATCCCTAATACATAGACCGCCATCCAACTGCATCTATGACTAATAATCCACCTTCAGGTTATCATCTGAACCCTCTTCAGTATTAAGTTGCAAGCAACAGATAATTGCATTAAAAATTGCGTGTAAAGTAAACAATACAATTGTTCTATGAACAAAGGATTGTTGTTTTCTCCCTAGTAGCAATAGCACATCTAGTACCTTAGAGATTTCTGTCACTTCCCCAGATTACTAGAGGCATGAACCCACTATTGAGCATAAATACTAACTATTGGAGTTGCTAGCATCTACTTGGCCAAGATAGCTACTAACAACGGAAAGCATGCAAGATCACAAATAACAAAGACATGATAGAATCAATAATCAATCTGAAATAGCATCTCAATATCCATCGGATCCCTACAAACACAACATGTAGGATTACAAATAGATGATCTTGATCATGAACGGAGCTCACAAGATCTAAACATGATAGAACAAAGGAGGAGAACCAGCCATCTAGCTACTACATGGACCCGTAGTCCAGAGATGAACTACTCACGCATCACACCAGAGGCTTGCATGGTGATGAAGAAGGCCTCCAGGGTGAATTCTCCCCTCCGGCAGGGTGCCGGGAAGAGCTTCAGATCCCTCCCGATCTAGGGATGGAGATGACGAAGGCATCTTATAGGCGAAAGGGGAGGCTGAGGGGGTGCCCAGGGCGGCTAGACCACCCCCTGGTGCGGGCCAGGCTTGCTGCGCGACCAGGTGGTGTGGCGGCCCCCTGTCCCCTCTCCGTCTCGTATTCTGGCTCCATGTCCTCCTTGGTGAAAAACTGACTTTGGCTTTTGTCCCGTCCAATTCCGAGAATATTCATTTTCTGACCTCCTGGAACCAAAAACAACAGAAAACAGACAGTTGGCACTATGGCTGTAGCTAATAGGTTAGTCCAAGAAAGTCTATGAAAAGTACTCCCAAGTTGGAACAAAACATAAGAAAGTAGAAAAAACCAAGCATGGAACATCAAAAATTATGGATACGTTAGCAACGTATCAACATCCCCAAGCTTAACTCCTGCTCGTCCTCGAGTAGGTAAGTGATAAAAAGAAAGAATAATTTTTGAGGTGACATGCACCATCATAAACTTGATCAAAGTATTTGTAAAACATTGAAAGCAGGGACCATAGTACTTCAATCATAACATGAAAGACAAAGTTCTAACAATAAGACAAAGCAACTATGTTGCAACATGAAAAAGCACAAACAAAAGATTCATGAATAACAATGTTTTGCAAGACGTTTTGTTTGTTTCACATAAAGAAAACATAGCATAGTGGCATTCAGCTTGTCCCTCATAGAGTAGCAAACATAAATGCATAGGATACATTCAAAGTTCATAAGAGTGGCTAGATACAAGTAGTTTAAAACAAACAATATCAAAGCTATGCATCAATCAACAAGTCTTGGGACAATGCACATAGAACTAAGAATGGCCACTATGCTCTCAAAGTAGGTGCATAAAAATAGAAGGTGGAGACTCAACATAAAAGTAAAAGAAAGGCCTTCATAGAAGGAAGTAGGGATTCAAGTCTCATAAAGAGCTTCCAAAAATTATGGTACTTACTAGCTTTCAGCTCTCATTGCCCCTATCATAAGCATCTTGAAGTGATTAAGGTTAAAGTGAAGAAACTATAAAGTACATGCTTGGCAAAGTATAAGTTGGAAACCTCATGTCCCTTGAATACGAGGGTCGCTCCTCATGCTACTCAAGTTTAGTCACCGGTAAGTTCTTGTCATCGTAAGTACATGTGTATCATAGAGAACCGCCAACGGGGTACCCCTTGCCCGATGATACGGAAGAATATCCATATCAAAATGATAAGGCAAGCAGACAACGAGCATCTCAGCAATCTTCTTATTTACCATGGGAAAATGGTGTTTTTTTCTCTCTTTCCTCTTTTCTCATATCTCTTTTTTTCTTTTCTTTTTCTCTTTGTTCTCAATGTCTGACTCTCTTTTTATAAGAAGAATGCTTCATAGACAACTCATTATGGTTACGCTGCAGGTTTCCACCATGACGGCATGGATTAGACCAGCGGCCCATGCATTTCTCACATATACATAACTCCATGGACTTACAAGCTCCCCTTTCATTTCACACCGACGACATCCATAGACAAAAGAGCATGATATCAACTAGGTACAAAGTACAAGTGCAATGTTGAAGGCGTTCCCCATGACAACATGATTCTGCTAATCCCCAACATATAAGTGCAAGC
Source organism: Avena eriantha (assembly GCA_910589775.1). Classification (NCBI taxonomy): domain Eukaryota; kingdom Viridiplantae; phylum Streptophyta; class Magnoliopsida; order Poales; family Poaceae; genus Avena; species Avena eriantha. The sequence continues at coordinate 27,790,776 of OU342744.1, read as the reverse complement.
ATATACAACATAGATGACACAATGGTTCAAGTTTATTAAGGGCAAGAAAAGTAAAGTGTGCCATCAAGTTCGTGAGAGCTTTAATCACTAGTTTTCTCATAGCAAGTTTAATTTGGAAGGTAGATAAAAACATGAATATACTTGGAATAGCATATGCTAATAGGTAGGTATGGTGGACTCTTTGGAATAACTTGGTTTAAGGAGTTGGATGCATGAGTGGAACTCACACTTGGTTACAGAGCCTAGCAAAAGACTGGGAGCGACCAACTAAGAGAGAAATAATGGCCATAATCATGCAGAGCGACAAAACATCATTAATCAAAGCATAAAGTGATACTACAAGTTGAAAACTAAAGGATCATAAAGGCTATGGTGACTTGGGATAGTCATAACATGGTGTGGACATGTGCCAAGTCAACCCAAATAAAGCATCAAAGGAGAATACCACAATACTATGCTTTAATATGCTAAAACAACGCATGATCCTTCCAAGGCACATTAAGCAATCTCAATTGTTTATAACATGTCATGCTACAACAAAGAATACTAAGCATAAAGCCAAAACAATATCAAGCATGGCATGACAAAGCATAGGCCACAGTCAAAAACAAGCTCTCTTTACCACTTAAGCATGAACTTTCCTACTCTTTTCCAATCCAAACCAAACTATTGAAAACCAATGTATGAAAGAGGGGGTCCAACCAATTTATTCAGAAAACTAAGCAAACCAAGCAAACAAAAAACCAAAACAAAAATGAAAAAGAAGATGCTCCAAGAACAACCCAATTGTGCATGAAACAATAAAAATGAAGTGTTTGGAAGAAACCTGGGATTTTTATTGATAAAGAAGGGGATGCCTTGGGCATCCTTAAGCTTTGATGCTTGTACTTCTTGGATATTTCTTGGGGTGCCACACGTGGCATCCCCAAGATTGAGCTTTAGTCCATCCTCCATCTCATTACTCATTCCTTCCATACACCTGAAATTCTTCCCTCATACAAAACTTCACACAATCTTTATTAGCAACATTAGTGCACTCAAGATAATAAGTCTTTGGGTTAAGTTTCAACACCAATAAAACTCCCAATAAAACACAAGCTACTTTAGCACTTCCCTCAAAAAGCTCAATTCCTCAAAAAAACTCAAAAAGGAACCAACAAGAAGCAAATGCAAATAATGGCAGAAATCTGTCAAAACAGACCAGCAGGTAAAGATGAATTTTTTCGAAGACTTATGTTGCTCAAATCGAAAAGTGTTGAACTAACGAAAGTTATATAACAACCTGGGGCAGGAGCACAAAAATTTACGCCTCAAAAGGACATACAGAGATTTTACACGATTTTTTTATGGTGAAGCACAGAAATCAGTTTCGGAACAACAACTTTCTCAATCATTACTTCTCTCTCATTAGAGGTTACTCTTGGCACAGAAAGAAAATAAAAATGATAAGGATGGGTTATTATAGAGGTAATAACTTCCAAGACTCATCTAAAACTTTTTGGTTATCTTCCAATAAGTACTTTTCTTTAACGCCTTTAAGTTAGGCATAAGAAGCAAGAAAAAGAATCAAGTGTTCTCAAATGAAGAAGCATTAAGACCAAATTTTGTTTTCATAGGAGAAGCAAAGAAATCTTTTATCTCTTTTTAAGGAAGTGTTCTATACCTTTCTTGAGTGGGAGTTGATATTTAATGGTGCCATCATTGACATGAAAGAAGGCACCATTAAATATCAACTCCCACTCAAGAAAGGTATAGAACACTTCCTTAAAAAGAGATAAAAGATTTCTTTGCTTCTCCTATGAAAACAAAATTTGGTCTTAATGCTTCTTCATTTGAGAACACTTGATTCTTCTTTGCTTCTTATGCCTAACTTAAAGGCGTTAAAGAAAAGTACTTATTGGGAGATAACCCAAAAGTTTTAGATGAGTCTTGGAAGTTATTACCTCTGTAATAACCCCTCCTTATCCTTTTTATTTGCTTTTTGTGCCAAGAGTAACCTCTAATGAGAGAGAAGTAATGATTGGGAGAGTTGCTGTCCCGAAACAGATTTCTATGCTTCACCGTAAAAATTCGTGAGAGAGCTCTGTATGTCGGATTGAGCTGTAATCTTTTGTGATTCTGACCCAGGTTGTTATCTAACTTTAGTTAGGTCAACACTTTTTTATTTGAGCAACATAAGGTCTTTGAAAAAATTTGTATTTAGCTGCTGGTCTGTTTTGACAGATTTCTGCCATTTTCTGCATTTGCTTCTTGTTGGTTCCTTCTTGAGTTCTTTTGGTGAATTGAGTTTTTTGAGGGAAGTGCTACAGTAGCTAGTGTTCTAATGGAAGTTTATTTGGTGTTAGAACTGAACCTTAAGACTTATTTATCTTAAGTGCACTAATGTTGCTAATAAAGATTGTGTGAAGTTTTGTATGAAGGAAAAAATTTCAGGTGTATGGAAGGAATGAGTAATGAGATGAAGAATGGACTAAAGCTCAAGCTTGGGGATGCCACGCGTGTAACCCCAAGAAATATCCAATAAGTACAAGCGTCAAAGCTTGGGGATGTCCAAGGCATCCCCTTCTTCATCAATAAAAATCCCAGGTTTCTTCCAAACGCTTCATTTTTATTGTTTCATGCACAGTTGTGTTTTTCTTGGAGCGTCTTCTTTTTCGTTTTCGTTTTGGTTTTTAGTTTGCTTGGTTTGCTTAGTTTTCTGAATAAATTGGTTGGACCCCCTCTTTCATACATTGGTTTGCAAATAGTTTGGTTTGGTTTGGAAAAGAGTAGGAAAGTTCATGCTTATGTGGTAAAAAGAGCTCGTTTTTGACTGTGGCCTATGCTCTGTCATGCCATGCTTGATATTGTTTTGGCTTTATGCTTAGTATTCTTTGCTGTAGCATGACTTTTTATGAACAATCGAGATTGCTTAATGTGCCTTGGATGAATCATGCGTTGTTATAGCATATTAAAGCATAGTATAGTGGTATTCTCCTTTGATGCTTCATTTGGGTTGACTTGGCACATGCTCACACCATGTTAGGACTATCTCAAGTCACCATATCCTTTATGATCTTTTAGTTTTCAACTTTTAGTATCACTTTATGCTTTGATCAATGATGTTTTGTCGCTTTGCATGATTATGGCCATTATTGCTCTCTTAGTTTGTCGCTCCAAGTCTTTTGCTAGCCTCCACAACCAAGTATGAGTTCCACTCATGCATCCAACTCCCTAAACCAAGTTATTCCAAAGAGTCCACCATACCTACCTACTAGCTTATGCTATTCCAAGTATATTCATGCTTTTGTTTACCTTCCAAATTAAACTTGTTATGAGAAAACTAGTGATTAAAGCTCTCACGAACTTGATGGCACACTTTACTTTACTTGCCTCTAATAAACTTGAACCATTGGGTCCTTCTTTGTTGCGTATATGCTTGCGCTTTTTAAGTTGAAATTAGCAGAACCATGTACCATGGGGAACGCTTTCAACATTGCACTTGTACTTTGTACCCCGTTGATATCATGTTCTTTTGCTTACAGATCCCGGCAATGTGAAATAAAAGTGGAACTTGTAAGATCATGGAGTTTGTATGTGTGTTAGAGAAATTCCTAGGCCGCTAGCCTAAGTCATGCCTAATCATGGTCGAAACTTGCAGCAGCACCATAATGAGCACTCTATGAAGCATCCTCAATAAAAACCTATGCAAATAGCAAATAAAAAGATCGTTGAGATGCTCATTGTCTGCTTGCCTTGTCATTTTGATTATGGGAAAGTTCTCGTATCATGTGCAAGGGGTACCCCGTTGGCGGTTCTTAATGATACACACGTACTTACAATGACAAGAGCTTACTCGTGACTGAAGTTGAGTAGCATGAGGATCGGTCTTCGTAAGTAAGGGGCATGAGATTTCAGTTTATAACTTGTCAAGCATATCCTCTTAGTTGTGTCACTTTAACCTTAACCACTTCAAGATGCTTATGATAGGGGCAATGAGAGCTGAAAGCTATAAGTACCATAATTTTTGGAAGCTCTTTATGAGACTTGAATCCCTACTTCCTTTTACAAAGGCTTTTCTTCCACCATTACATTGAGTATCCACCTTCTATCTTTATGCACCTACTTTGAGAGCATAGTGGCCATTCTTAGTTCTATGTGCATTGTCCCAAGACTAGTTGATTGATGCATACTTTGATATTGCTTGTTTTAAACTATTGTATCTAGTCACTCTTATGAACTTTGAAGGTGTCCTATGCATTTATGTTTTTCTACTCTATGAGGGACAAGCTGAATACTATTATGCTATGTTTTCTTTATGTGAAACAAAAAAATGTCTTGCAAATCATTGTTATTCATGAATCTTTTGTTTGTGCCTTTTCATGTTGCATCATAGTTTCTTTGCTTATTGCTAGAACTTTGCATTTCATGTGATGATTGAAGTACTATGATCCCAGCTTTGAATGTTTTGCAAATACTTTGATCAAGTCTTTGATGGTGCATGTAACCTCAAAAATTATTCTTTCTTTTTATCACTTACCTACTCGAGGACGAGAGGGAGTTAAGCTTGGGGATGTAGATGCATTGCAAATGTATATATGATTTTTGATGTTCCATGCTTCGTTTTATCCACGTTCTTGTGTTTTCTTCCAACTTTGGAGTACTTTTCATATGATTTCGTGGACTAACCTATTAACAAGAGCCACAGTGCCAGCTGCCTGTTTTCTTCTGTTTTTGGTTCCAGGAAAGTCAGAAAATGAATATTCTCGGAATTGGACGGGACAAAAGCCAAAGTGCCTATTTTTCGGATGTCATCAAGTGCTAGAATACGAGACGGAGAGGGGCCAGGGGGCCACCACACCACCTGGCCACGCGACGAGGCATGGCCCGCGCCAGGGGGTGGTGTGGCCGCTCCCGGCACCCCCTCGGCCTCTCCTTCCGCCTATATATTGCCCTCGGGACGAAAACCCTAAGTACCCGATCAAAAATCCACCAAAGAGTCTATAGCCCCCGTCATCTCCATCCCTAGATCGGGAGGGATATGAAGCTCTTCCCGGCACCCTGCCGGAGAGGGGAATTCACCCTGGAGGCCTTCTTCATCACCATGCAAGCCTCCAGTGTGATGCGTGAGTAGTTCATCCTTGGACTACAGATCCATGTAGTAGCTAGATGGTTGGTTCTCCTCCTTTGTGCTTTCATGTTTAGATCTTGTGAGCTCCGTTCATGATCAAGGTCATCTATTTGTAATTCTGCATGTTGTGTTTGCGGGGATCCGATGGATACTGAGATGCTATTTTAGATTGATTATTGATTCTATCATGTCTTTGTTATTTGTGATCTTGCATGCTTTCCGTTGTTAGTAGCTATCTTGGCCAAGTAGGTGCTAGCAACTCCAAGAGTTAGTATTTATGCTCGATAGTGGGTTCATGCCTCTCGTAATCTAGGGAAGTGACAAAAATCTCTAAGGTACTAGATGTGTTGTTGCTACTAGGGAGAAAACAACAATCCTTTGTTCATAGAACAATCGTATTGTTTACTTTACACGCAGTTCCTAAAGCAATAATCTGTTGCTTCAACTTAATACTGGAGGGGGTTCGGATGATAACCTGAAGGTGGATTATTAGTCATAGATGCAGTTGGATGGCGGTCTATGTATAATGTTGTAATGCCCAATCAAGTCTCAAAGGAGTCAAGATGATTAGTATATGCATGTATTGCTTTCTCGGTGTTTGTCAATTGCCCCGCTGTAATTTGTTCACCCAGCATGTTATCTATCTAAGGAGAGCCACCTCTAGTGAACTATGGATCCCGGTCCTTTTCTTTACATACAATCTACAACTGTTTACTTCTTTGTGTTTACTTTCTACAAACTTTTACTTCTTTCCATTCGATACGTTTAATCCTTTGTTTACCGCAAAACATGGTGAGATTGACAACCTCATCGCAAGTTGGGGACAAAGTTCTGTGGTTATGTTGTGCAGGTCTCCACGTTGCTACTAGCACCGGTAGTGCGCCCTGCCAAAGCTCAGCTAGTAACACCTTTGGGGTGTTTCCTTGCTCCTACTGGTTCGATTAAACCTTGGTTTCATAACTGAGGGAAACTTGCTGTTGTGCTCATCATACCTTCCTCTTGGGGTTCCCAACGAGCTCTACATCAACACCGCCATCAAGCATTTTTCTGGGCGCCATGCATTGAGCCATCAGCAAGCAATTACTATCTTCCACACTATACGTTTAATCCTTTGTTTTCAGCAAAACCAGTGAGGTTGACAACCTCATTATAAGTTGGGGCAAAGTTCTGTGGTTGTGTTGTGCAGGATTCCAAGTTGTTAGCAACACCTTGGAGTTGTTTGCTTACTCCTACTGGTTCGATAACCTTGGTTTCATAATTGAGGGAAACTTGCGGCTGTGCTCATCATACCTTCCTCTTGGGGTTCCCAACGAGCTCTACATATCTTGAGCCATCAAAGTCCACGGAGATGGACAAGGTGGTTATCCCTGAGGACGTTGTACCTTTGAGTAGGCTGAATGTGCAACTCAAGAGAGTACAATATGATGCTTGTATGACAGCTGATAGAGGATAGCGTTGGAATTTATTTCAGACGCAATGTATGATCAAAGGCAAAGCATGCAAGTTGATGATTGATGGTGGTAGCTTTACTAATGGCATCAGCAAGACGATGGTGGCATCACTGGGATTGTCCACATGGCGTATTCCTGAACCTAAGTATCTCAAGTGGTTGAATAGCTGCGGTATGCTGATACGTCCATTTTGCATCACTATTCTATATCATAATTTACTATTATGCATTGATATATTTCATATTAAGAGATGATACTTATGTTATTTCATCTATTTTTTCATGGTTGCTGACTTTGAGGATGGACCAGTGAAGTCAGGATTCTGATGGAAAAGGCTCTGTTTGGAGGCGAAATTCGCGAAGATCAGAAAATACCAGAAAATATACGAAAAATCCTATTTTCTAGAAGACGAAGGAAGCCAGAAGGGGGAGTAGAGATGGGCCACAGGGGGACCACACCACCCCTGGCACGGGCCAGCCCTAGCCGTGCCACCAGGTGGTGTGGCCACCCTGGCTCACCTCTGGCTCTGCTCTTTGGTGTATATAATCCTCCCGAAACCCTAAGACTCAGGGAGGGACCACAGAAAGATTCCGCTGCCTCTACAGGGCGGAAAACTGCAAAGAGAGAAAGAGCTCTCTGGCAGGCAGAAATCTACCGGGGAAATTCCTTCCCGGAGAGAGGAGATCGTCGCCATCAACACCTTCATCAAGCTGGACTTCACCGGGATCATCATCATCTCCACCAGCACCATCGTCACCACTCCATACCGCTGTAACAATTGGGTTAAATCTTGCATAGTTCTTAGGGTAAACTTTCCCGGTATTGATTACTTGTTGTAGTTAATATTATTGAGTGGAACCATTGGATTATTGTTATGTTCAGATTGTTACTTATCATTATTTCATCTCTGATCTTGATTCATATGATGTCTTGTGAGTAGTTTGTTTAGTTCTTGAGGACATGGGAAAAGTCATGTTGTTAGTAGTGGAATTGTGTTGAGAAAGATTCAATGGTTTGTTATTTAAGTTGTGGTGTTATTCTTCTAGTGGTGTCATGTGAATGTTTACTACATGACACTTCACCTTTAAGTGCCTAGGGGAATGCATTGTGTATTTGGCTACTAATCGTAGGGGTTGCCGGAGTGACAGAAACCTGAACCCCCGTCAGGAAACCTTTGCACAAGGGAGTGTAGGATCTCAGAGTTTAAAGGTGTGGTTAGGTTTCTATCTTAATTATTTTCTTGTACTTGTGGATGCTTGTAAGGGGTATAATCGCAAGTATGTATTAGTCCTAGGAAGGTTAGTATATTAGCACAGGTTCACCCACACAACACTTATCCAACTAAAGAAGATTAATCAACTATATGTAGGGAAAGCACTTGACGATATTCCCATGTGTCCTCGAGAAAGTTTGGTCATCTTAAGTAATACAACCAACTTGTCCTGTGCTAAAGAAAGGATTGGGCCACTTGCTGCAATTATTATTATTGTATTTTATTTACTCATGCTTTATTTATCTGCATTATCAAAAACCCCTAAAAATCCATTTGCTATGTATTTACAGAGAATTCCTGCTCCAAGCCACTCGTCAACACCTTCTGCTCCTCGTTGGGTTCGACGCTCTTACTTATCAAAAATACTGCGGTACACCCCCTATACTTTTGGGTCATCAAGACTATTTTTTGGCGCTAGTGCCAGGGAGTGAAGCGCTATTGAAGAGTGGAACTAGTAAAGGAAACTTCTATTATGAGTATTGTTTATTTATGTTAGTTACTTTATTTGAATATGGATAATTCACTTAGTTTCTTATTTCGTAATGCTACTACCACAGCTAAGGTAGTAGATGAACCACCACCTACTGAAAATGATACTTTTAAGATACCTACAAGAATTATTGATCGTGTTATGGATAACTACTATTTTGGAGATGGAACTGTCCATCCCGGTGATCATTTGCTCTTTATACACGAATTATGCGTGTTGTTCAAGTGTGCTGGTATTACAACATATCAAGTCAATAAGAAGTTATTGTCATTATCACTGAAAGGAAGAGCCAAGGAATGGTATAAGCTGCCGAAGAATGGCCAATCTCTTGAATGGGAGGAAGTAGTACCTCTCTTTTATTCAAAATTTTATCCTCCTAGTGAGATTCATAAAGATCAGAATTAGATATACAACTTTTGGCCTCTTGATGGAGAGAGCACAACTCAAGCTTGGGGGAGATTGAAGTTACTAATGCTCAAATGTCCTATTCATGAGCTCCCTCACAATATTATTATCAATAACTTTTATGCAAGACTTTCTCTTAATGACAAGGATCTATTGGATGCTTCTTGTGCTGGATCATTTACACGCATGGAAGAAGAAGCTAAATGGGATCTTCTAGACCATATTCAAGACAATGCTGAAGAATGGGAGAATGACAAAGGAAGAAAGTCAGGTATAAATTATGATTATGAATGCATTGAATCTTTTATGGGAACTGATGACTTTCATAATATCTGTAATGCTTATGGCCTTGATTCTCAAAGTATTGCAAATTATTTTAGGGCTTTTGCTTCTTATATTGAAATTCCTAAAAAGAAATGGAATAAGTATCATGAGCCATATAAAGATATTGCTAATTGTATTCCTGCAAGAGATACTGAAGTTTATACTGCTAATCATATTTTACCTGAACCTTACATTGAGAAAATGCCTTTCCTAGTTAAGGTAAAGGAACATTCTAAGATAGTCAGTATGGTTAATGAAAGTACAAATAAAGCTGTTGAACTTGATGAACAAATAGCTGTTGAACCAGTAATAGCAAATGATAAAGACTTTGTCACTAAATATGTAAAATATGGACACACTATCCTCTGTAAGGATACTCCCATTATAAGAGCTAGTGTCCCTATGTTTTCTGTTAGAATAAGTGATCATTGCTACAATAATTCATGTGATATTTATATTGTTAAATTTATGCACGATACTGAAAGTTACTATGAGAGAGGGAAAATAGTTCTTATGCATCTTAATAATATTAGGTTTCCTTGCTTTATGCTGAAAGTCCTTATGTTGCATTTGTTTTGCCTTCCTATGCTAGCAGCCCTTGGTTTCAACAATTTATTTTCTTACAAAATTCCCGTGCATAGGAAGTGGGTTAGACTTAAACATGTGTATTTTTGCTTCTTTATGCTCTCTTTTACTTGAATTCATATTCTTATGTGATTATCATTGAAATTATCATGCCCATCTTAATGGCTATAAAGAAAGAGCTTTTTGGGAGACAATCCAATATATTTTTGCTTTCAGTTTGTTTTTGTTTATTTGAATCTTGGAAGGTATTACTTCGGTAATAACCTCTCCTCATCCTTTTTTGTTTGCTTTTTGTGTCAAGATTAAGCTCTAATGAGAGAGAAGTAAGATTTGGGGAAGTTGCTGTCCCAGAACAGATTTTTGTGTGTCACTGTAAAATATCGTTAAAAATCCCAGAACATCATTTTGATCTGTAATTTTGTGTGTGCATGCCCCAGGTTGTTATTTAACTTTCATTAGTTTTGTACTTTTTGATTTGAGCAACATAAGATTTTCAAAAAAAATTGATCTTTACCCGCTGGTCTGTTTTGACAGATTTTTGCCACTCTTGCATTTGCCTCTTAAATTGATTTCCTTTTTGAATTCCTTTTGGGCTTTCGAGAGGAGCTGTTTTCAGTAGCTCATGTTTTGATGGATTTCAGTTGAAATTGAACCTAAATGTTTATTATCTTATATGCACTAATGTTACTAATAAAGAATGTGTAAAGTTTTGTGTGAAATAAATTTCCAAGTTGTAGGAGAAAATGGTGTAATAAAATGGTGAATTATCAAAAGACTCAAGAAATGTGTTTATTAAGATGAACATATTGATGCTATTCAAGTGGTGGATTTGTAAAAATTTATCAAAGACCAAATTCAGAGACCTGCAGAGTCCATTTTCGAATAGGTAACAGTTCTGGTAAGAAAAAATCAGGGAAAAATCCGTCAATTTATAGTTTTGTAGTTTTTATCTAACAAGGAAAGCAATGAGGTGAAAGAGGGACGGAAACGGAGCCCGAGTGGCTCACACCACCCCGTGGCGCGGGCCCACCTGGCCGCGCCACCAGGGGGTGTGGCCACCCCGGAGCCCGTCTCCGACCTGTTTTCTCCCAGTACCTTCCTTTTGTGGTAAAACTTCATAATATATAATCCCCCGGATCCCCCGAGGTTCGTATATCATGTTCTCGTCGTGTTTTTGTTTCGATCTATTTCTGTCAGGAACTGTTCTTGAAAGTTTAGAGGCGCAATGGTATCCGCCAACGGTAAGGGCAAGGAGCCTGCAGAGGATGATCTCCAAGACTCTGAGCAGGAGGAGGACATTGAGAGTGAAGTCGAAGAGGAGGCAAAGGAAGACCAACACCCACACACCAGCACTACCATTGCAAGAATTGGAGTGGTGGCATATCCCTCCAAGGTCAAGAGGACTGCACGGATGTCCACTAGAGGGAAGACTCCGCATCATTGCTTGGCCTCACGGTCACCTCCTCCACGCACCAAGAATCCCTTCCATACCCTTATTCATGAGCATCAATTCCAAAATATGCCCAAGGAAAAATTACCCTCCAATTGGGATATGCCTCGTTCTAACCATCCAGGAAAATAATACTTCAAGGAGGAAGAGTGGGGAAAGAATCGTAAGAGCTGGGATTCACAGCCCGGCATGATCATGAACCATATAGAGCACAACTCGAAGTTTATTCGTACTCTCACCTTCGAGATTGAGGACTTGAGGAAATTGATTGAAAATCTCATCGAGAGAACACCACCACCACCGAACAAGTAATCCATCATCAGGTTTTGGCATCCCCTTGGTTTGTTCCAAGCTTGGGGGAGTGCCGCGGTATCACATCATTATCTTTTATCTTTTTACCTATTCAGTAGAGTCATATCATGAATAGAGAAGTTATCATATAGGATGGTTTGCATTATGGAAGTGTCTCCCCTCTCGTTAGATATCTATGTATCCCTTGGTGTGAGTTGCCGTTATGGAATATTAATGAGAAGTTCTATCATTTGCTCTTTTGCATATCTTATATTAGTTTTCAGTTTTTGTTATATGATGGATCTTGCTAATAGTATTGGTATCACTTTGAGATCATTAACTAGATTTAGTTGGTTTCGGCAAACCTGACTCTGGTCAGTAGCAACACTATTTGTGAATTGAATGAAAAAGATAAAAGTACTCTTAAGAAATATAATTTCATCATCTTTCTTTCTTGATTGGCCCATAAGCTTAGTATTCTCTAGTTAAGATCTTTTGTGCTTCCAAGGAAGATTGCATGTTTGTTTTTATCACTTGTATGTTTGTTTTTTTCCTTCAACACTTATGCTTGCTACCTAGACTTGCTAGCCAAAAACCTGTACTGAGAGGGAATGCTTCTCGTGCATCCAATCCTTAAACCAAAACCTATGCCATTTGTGTCCACCATACCTACCTATTAGCATTATTGCTATTCCAAGTAAATTCATGTTTTTATCTACCTTCCAAATTAAACTTGTTATGTGAAAATTAGTGATTAAATCTCTCACGAACTTGATGACACACTTTACTTTCTTGCACTTAATAAACTTGAACATTGTGCCCATTTATGTTGTGTATATGCTTGCGTTTTGTAAGTTGTGAATTAGCAGAACCATGTTATCATGGGGAACGCTTTCAACATTGCACTTTATTTAGTTGATATCATGTTCTTTTGCTTATGGATCCCGGCGGTGTGAAATGAAAGGGGAGCTTGTAAGGCTCATGGAGTTCGTATATGTGTTAGAGAAACGCCTGGGCGGCTAGTCTAAGCCATGCCTAATCATGGTGGAAACCTGCAGCGTAACCATAGTGAGCAATCTATGAAGCATCCTCTTTATAAAAAAAGAAAGACCTATGCAACTAGGAAAGAAAAAAGGGGAAAAAAGAGGCCTATGCAAATAGGAAATAAAAGGATGCTGAGATGCTCATTATCTGCTTGCCTTGTCATTTTGATATGGGGATTCTTACGTATCATCGGGCAAGGGGTACCCTATTGGCGGTTCTCTATGATACACATGTACTTACTATGACAAGAACTTATGTGTGACTAAACTTGAGTAGCATGAGGAATGGTCTTCGTAAGTAAGGGGCATGAGATTTTCAGCTTATAACTTGTCAAGCATATCCTCATATTTGATCACTTTAACCTTAATCACCTAAAGATGCTTATGATAGGGGCAATGAGAGCTGAAAGCTAATAAGTACCATAATTTTTGGAAGCTCTTTATGAAACTTGAAATCCCTGCTTCTCTCTACGAAGGGCCTATCTTTTACTTTTTAGTTGAGTTAGTAAACCTATTCCTTTCTATCTCAGCAAGTACTTTGAGCTGTTGTGTTTCATTCAGTCATATGATGATTTATTCAATCATGTTTCTTATGTTCCTTGTTTTGCACATTGCTCTTATCTTAGTGAGTATTACTTTGAAAGCTATCATTGAAAACCCCCATTATGTTTGAACTCCTGCAAATTGTTAACCGTCCTTTGACCAAGAACAAGGTTTGCCATTACCAATTATGATTTACTTTGTGTATCTTTATTATGTTTCCTTTACCTATTGCAAGTTAAGTTATATAATAGTGAGTTTTCTTCTATTATGATTTGTGTATTGATGAATGTGATGCTTCTTGTCCGTATTCTTTTATCGACACTTCACTCCATAAACCTGAGGTCATGTTTATTGAGCTCAGTTTTTGCTCAGGGACAAGCGAAGTCTAAGCTTGGGGGGAGTTGATACGTCCATTTTGCATCACTATTCGATATCATAATTTACTATTATTCATTGATATATTTCATATTAAGAGATGGTACTTATGTTATTTCATCTATTTTTGCATGGTTGATGACTTTTGGAGGATGGACCGCTGAAGTCAGGATTCTGATGGAAAAGGCACTGTTTGGAGGCGAAATTTGTGAAGATCATAAAATCCCAAAAAATATACGGAAAATCCTATTTTTCCAGAAGACGAAGGAAGCCATAAGGGGGAGCGGAGATGGGCCACAGGGGTCCCACACCAACCCCTGGCATGGGCCAGCCCTGGCTGCACCACCAGGTGGTGTGGCCACCCTAGGTCACCTCCGGCTCTGCTCTTTGGCGTATATAATCCTCCCGAAACCCTAAGACTCGGGGAGCGACCATAGAAATATTACGCCACCTTTGCGGGGCGGAAAACTATAGAGAGAGAAAGAGCTCTCCGGCAGGCAAAAATCTGCTGGGGAAATTCCTTCCCGGAGAGGGGAGATCGTCGCCATCAACACCATCATCAAGCTGGACTTCATAGGGATCATCATCATCATAATCATCTCCATCATCATCTCCACCAGCACCAACATCACCACTCCATACCGTTGTAACAATGTGGTTGAATCTTGCATAGTTCTTAGGGGAAACTTTCCCGGTATTGATTACTTGTTGTAGTTGATACTATTGAGTGGAACCATTGGATTATTGTTATGTTGTTACTTATCATTATTTCATCTCTGATCTTGATCCATATGATGTCGTGTTAGTAGTTCGTTTAGTTCTTAAGGACATGGGAGAAGTCATATTGTTAGTAGTGGAATTGTGTTGAGAAAGATTCAATGGTTTGATATTTAAGTTGTGGTGTTATTCTTTAGTGGTGTCATGTGAACGTCGACTACATGACACTTCACTTTTAAGGCCCTAGGGGAATGCATTGTGTATTTGGCTACTAATCGTAGGGGTTGCCGGAGTGACTAAAACTTGAACCCCCGTTAGGAAACCTTTGCACAAGGGAGTGTAGGATCTCAGAGTTTAAAGCTGTGGTTAGGTTTCTATCTTAATTACTTTCTTGTACTTTAGGATGCTTGCAAGGGGTATAATCACAAGTATGTATTAGTCTTAGGAAGGTCAGTACATTAGCACAGGTTCACCCACACAACACTTATCCAACTAAAGAAGATTAATCAACTATATGAAGCGAAAGCACTTGACGATATTCCCATGTGTCCTCGAGAATGTTTAGTCATCTTAAGTAATACATTTGGCTTGTCCTTTGTAAAAAAGGATTGGGCCACTTGCTGCAATTATTATTATTGTCTTATTTACTCGTACTTTATTTATCTACATTATCAAAAACCCCTAAAAATCTGTTTGCTAAGTATTTACAGAGAATTCCTGCTCCAAGCCACTCGTCAACACCTTCTGCTCCTCGTTGGGTTCGACACTCTTACTTATCGAAAATACTGCGATACACCCCCTATACTTGTGGGTCATCATATGCTCAAGGTTACTCATAAGGTGCGTGTGCCATTTACGGTTGGTGAGTATGTTGATGAGGTGGAGTGAGATGTGTTGCCAATGGAGGTGTGTGGGTTGTTACTTGGGCATCCATGGAAGTATGATCGCAATGCAATACATGCTGGGAGAGAAAAATACATATTCTTTTGTGCATAATGGCAAACAACGGATTTTGAAGCCTATGAGAGATGATCAAATCAAGTCCAATGTGGTGCTAGTTGTGCGTAAGGAGAAGTTGCACAAGGCTAAACCACAATCAAGGTTAGCTAAACTTCAGCATGAGGAGCATGATGCGATGAGTGCCAGTAGTGACATTGTTTCAGCTATGCCTATAGATGACAAGCCAGTTGTTCTTGTTAGTGACAAGCTAGTTGAAGTCAAGCCTCTTACTGATGAAAGGAAGGATATTGTAGCATGTGTTACA
The DNA here is from genome assembly GCA_910589775.1 of Avena eriantha. Lineage (NCBI taxonomy): Eukaryota > Viridiplantae > Streptophyta > Magnoliopsida > Poales > Poaceae > Avena > Avena eriantha. Next base: position 27,775,455 of record OU342744.1, on the reverse strand, counting down.
CCTGCAGTTTGTGTTGACATAGGTGCTCAGACCGAAGATAGTTGTGCTGATCATGTCTTAGTGCATATGGTGCCGCGGATCGGTGACCGCTATTTCGTGAGAACATTTGTGAGGCGTTTTGTTGGAGTAGCAATGCGTATATATACACAAAGGCAAGGATGGACGTGTTCGTCCGTTGTGTGGCCCGGGGATTACTCATCTTTTGTAGGGTCGTACGAAGAAGGTTCATGTTTAGCAACACAGAGCTCCAACAAGAGTTGAGAAGATAGCCAAGTGGGAGGATGTGGTGTGGTAGGCAAGCAAGACTTAAGACGGCAAACACGCGTGATGCTTTGTTGATATCACGCCACCTTTTCGAGCAGACCCTCACGCGCTGGGGACAACACTTTTTGAAGGATGGAAGGATGATATGGGCATGACTGAGGAGTTGAAGCCCAACTTCAGGACTCCACCAAGCTAGGCGTGTCAATAGTGTGCCATTTGAGTTTTATATTTCAAGTCATGTTATAGGCCGAATAGGTTTTTATTATTGTGTGTGTTTGGTTTGGGCTTGTCCAACCAAACCAGAGTCGAGTCGACGCACCGGATAATCCGGGTCAACTTGGATCGGTCCACCCCTCTAGATAAGGAGTTGGCCAGCCTAGGGATTAGGGAGTTCAGAATTTTAGTCTAAATATTATTGTGTTGTGTTTCTTGGTGAAGCATCCCTCTAGGGATGGCGATGCCGTTTTATATATCATATTGAGATTACTACGGAGGTTCTTTTGTGCATCAAGGATTACCGTATTTTGGATTGAGGTGTGGTGATCTTCATCATGTTGCTTTCTGGATTCGTTCCTCTTCTTAAGGTGATGTTCATTGGTGTTATTGAAAGGATTTCTATCCGGTTTACTCATTGTGAAAGATCGGGACAAAACTCAGAGGATCATCCCCTTTGATCCTTATTAGAGAGCTTGTATTATAGACCTCTTAATAATCGAGATTCAGTGGCTCGCTTCACGAGATGATGTATACTGACATTCATTCTTCTCATCGGTTGTGAATTTTGCAGTCTCGTCATGAAGAGATGGGGCTCCAGGTGGTGCCCTATTGGAAGACGATGTGTGTGTGGGCATTGTACTTCTTGGCTTTGTTTTTTTCTTTTTTGGTTGCATCCTTAATTCTTTCATGTTGTGTGAGTATTAATGCATTAATAAATTGCCAGACACTTTGAAAATGGTGTACTGCATTTATGGTGCAATAGGATATTTTAAGGTGTAATGTCTTTATGCCGATAGGATACCAGATTGAAAAGCACACACATGTTAGTATTGTCAAGACCTATTTTCAACATACGTTTGGTTCAAGCCCTAGTAATTGCATGCGACCGTTTAGAGCAAGTACAATAAGGTATAGTCAGCAGGCTATAAGAATTTAAATACTATATTTGCGCTGAGTTGGATGAGAGAAAAGAGGAGAGAGAAGATGTGCTGACTGTAGGATAAGAGCCAGCTGCAGCACATGCTACTAGGCACTTTGTCAGAGTGTCAAGTGAACCATATATTTAAAAAGTTGTACTCTTTTATAGCTAACTATTATACATGTTGGCTATAAGCTAGCTATAGATGATATGGCAAGGGCTTATAGCCAACAATTGATTCTACAATTGTTCTTGCTCTTATATGCATCACCATTTGTTGACTATAGAAGAATGATAAGAAATGTATCTTTTATGAAGTGTTGATGCTTCTCTATCTACTCGAGCTCTCATAGGCTGCTTCCCTCTCCTTTATGATGGTCGCTCATTCTATGCTTTTTTTCATTTAAAAGTGAGGTACAAGTACCCTAGCACCATGCTCAGTCTCCATGTCCAGTCCATCCTATATATATGCATCTCACTTCCATCATACGAGATATGAGAAATCAATTGTAGTTTGAGGGGTTTCGGCTCATATTGTCTATGCAACTATATATGCTTGCTAACATCAAGCAGATTGCTCTATCCGATTTCTTTTCAGTTCATTACCTGTGCATGTGAGGTATCAGGACAGGAGAAGGTGCAAAGTAAACTAGGCCTTGCACGAAAAGGCGGCATGGCACAACGTTATCAACATGACAGGCTACGTGGCGCCATTGTTCTCCGGCGCTTGCCCCGGCTTCGTTGTCACGCTCCTGCTGCGTGAGATCGATTCCAGCTAGGGAAATCGACCAAGGCAAATTTGGTCAGACTTCTTGCGGGTAGCAACTCGATTGAGGGTAACTGTGAATGGGAAATAAAAAACAAATATTTCTCCGTCCAGAAATATGTGATTTGGCTTTCTCAAAATTTGAATGTATCTATACACTAAAACATATGTATATACATGCGAATTTAGACAAAACCAAATCACTTATTTCTGGATAGAGCGAGTAGCTAATACTCCAAAGAAAAATAAAGAATGGCTAGGCGGCGTGCTGAACTACTCCGTAGCTATGGAGTGTTTTATCGTGTTAAAATACTACTCCCCAAATTTGGATCAATTTATGATATTTATTTCAAGACGGAGGGAGTCGTATTCTTCGCCACCTCATTTTAGGATTAAGTAGCTACTCCTGAATATGGCTACATTACGCTCATGAATACAAGGAATTGTTTCTTTTAGAAAAGAAGGATAACCCGATCTCTGCATTAATAGATACATACAATCATCGGTCATGAATTAGTCAAGATACACCTGTATTTCGTGACATAGAAAAAATCATTAATTCAGGCAGAACCTACCACAAGGCCTATAGAAAAAAGACTGATGAAAGACAATATAAAGAACACCTAGAGATAAAGTCTTCAAGAAGGATTTGTCAAACCTACACCGATGATAGCGTGTCCGGCCGAAGTCCAACTTGGGATTTTCTTCCTTAACCCTAAGTCAAGCCATCACCTTCAATCGGAGAGCACATACTCATCTTCACACGTGTTTTATCTAACCCCCGACCGCACCATGCCACCAAGCCCCATCGCAACGAAAGCGTAGATGAAATGCAGCTCCATCTCTGGTCCAACGAACCGCAAACCCAGGACAGCTGCGACGCTCACCGTGGATCCATCCGACATCGTGTCAACCGGAGCACCATGTCCGGTCTGAGTCACTGACGTATCATCCTAGCCAAATTAATATGTTAACACACCAGGTCCGGTGAAGCAAATATTGATGAAGTTAATGCCATATTAGAGATACAAATCCATAGCATAGCATGCACGTTCGTAGTTAGTCTGTTGTGCTTGGAAGAATGCGAGTCTAAGTGCTCTGTTGACTTATATTGTTATAGAATATTCTCTTAGAAATGAATCTTTATGACTTTTTGACTGGAATCCTGGTTCTTTCACAAAATTTACATTTCTCTTTGTTCCACCATGTCAGCATGTATATCCACCAATACTATTGTTCCTTCATTTTTTGTTCTTGGAAGTAGTATAACATTGCTTGTACACTCTACCTTATAGTATGCATCAGGGCCGGCTCTATATTTTTCGGGGTCCTTAGGCGAAGTCGACAAAAGGGTCCCTAATCTATACGATCAAAAGTCTTATGGTCTTGATGGTACGTCACTTTTACCTGGACGATTTTACCCTCCCACCAAAGTTCATAATACACACATTGCCACCGGAAAATTAAAAAGCCCGAAACCTCAGGTTTCCTTTTCCGTCGCTACCGCTAGCTACGCCGCGTGTGGCCGTGAGTCGTACTCAGTTTGGAATCAGATCCAGTCAAGTTGGCCTAATTAAACGACTCGGTTTGGACCCGATAAAAGCAAGACACGGCCGCCGCACCCTCATATGAAAAAAACATGGCCGTTCCCGTCGGATCGCGCCCTACCTCGTCGAGTTCCAGCAGTACCCTGTTGTCCCTCCTCCTAGCGTGTCCCTGCCCAGCCGCCGGCTCGCTCCACGGCGTGCACCGCCTGCACGCCCCGCAGGCCGATCCTGGTCTTCTGCACACCCCGCACTCGCCGCGTACTGCTGACGAACGTCGCCTCCTACACGCGTCCCTGCCTCCCCATCTTCCTCGTCAATGGCCGTCCCGGCATATTCGTCGTCGGCGAAGGCCGCAGCTTCACACGCGCGATCACGCCACCCTCCATGCTACTCTGGCCATATTGAATTATCATGGGTATAGCGGCAGCCTGCAGCTGATGGTGCTTCGCTATAGGTTTATAGGTTACAATCACTGATAGGTTAGAGAGGCGGCTCTTGCTGCCGACGGTGCATCGCTACAGGTTTGCAGTTCTCACATCTTCTAACCATATGCATCCATTCTTGTACTAATTGATTTTCGTCAAAATAGCTGAGGAGCTACATCTGTCATTAGCTTACAAGGCTTACAACAATCTGCATGAACACATATGCACAACTAATTAATACACAAATTTGTAACCATAAGAGCTGAGAGAGAACGGACGTGAAGGAAGCACATTTTCATCTAAATTTTGTCTAAGGTAATCAAATACCAAGGAAAGAGGAAAATGAGATGATTATGAGGAAGCTAATCTCATTGTGCAAAACGAAGCTGATGACATGCGACCTACTCAAACTTTATTGCTATTCATTCTTAAATTGTGCCAAAAGAAATGGTCTTGCAAGCACAACAAAAGATGTTATCGAAGACACCAAATAGAGCTATAGGTACGACCATATAATCTATACTATTAAAAAGCTTACGGTCTTGATGGTACGTTAATTTAAATTAGACGCTTTTACCCCTACAATTTCGAGTTATTTACCCACTGTGCCACTGTCGAGTAGAAAAAACGTTACGTTAAGAAAAAACTTTTCGTTAAGTCGGAGCTCAACACCTTGGACATATCGAATCGTGAAACCAGCAGTTGTCGTCGGCGCTCAACACCTTGGACAGACCGAATCATGGAAACCGGTAGTTTTCCAGGTTACTGGCACACGGGAACCAGACGAGAGGGCGACGTGCTTGTGCAGCGGCATGGAGCGGTAGCTGAGGCGTCTTGGAACTCGGACATGAAACACGCAGAGAGGGCGACGTGCTTGTGCAGCGGCATGAAGCGGCAGCCGAGGCGTCTTGGAACTCGGACATGAAACACGCGGAGCTGCGCGCGGAGTACGCAGGAGCGTAGCAGAAAGGCGAGGGGACATCGCTGGTCGACGTGATGATGAGCTGGAGGCATGAGGTAGAGAAGCTCGTGGCCGTCGAGCTTTGCGTCGAGGAAACGGACAGGCGCGCAGGAGCGGGAAGAGCTGAGAGTGGCATACCCAAGGCGAGATGTTGGGCGAGGTCGTGCGTCCAAGTGGCCTAGCAGCAGAGGTCGAGCAGGCGCTCAATTCTGGCCAAGTCATGGGGCGCAATGTTGCTGCATCTTTTGCAGTTCTGCATGCAGAAAATCAGTAAATATCCTATCTCACTTCGGAATAAATTGATCTGGACCAGAGGGATAGATACAATCAGACATGTAGAGAACATGCTAATTAGAAGTTCGGAACTCACTGGCTTTAATTATATGGTGCTGGTGGAAACACATCGTGGAAGACCTTTTGCTTTATCTTACACCAAATCTGAATCAACATTGACAATTGTTTAATTATTCAAACTCACGGATTATTGAGAAATTCAAAGTTTTCGGTGCATAGTAGCATTATTGATTTAACTTGAAAAAACGATTTAATGGATCTCAGGTGGTATTGAGAAATTCAAAGTTTTCGGTGCATAGTAACATTATTGATTTAACTTGAAAAAACGATTTAATGGATACCACCAGATGTGCATTTGCATTTGTCTAAGTTATTTTGTGTTTCTGAATTCCTAACACGCATACATTGCCGCCGCCAACAACATCGGCCAACTGGCTGAACACATCTGTGCGGCCCTATTGGTCGTCCCCTCCTACGGAATCGAGTTGATGTGCTTCTATGCTTTTGAACAAGAGACAAAAGGCCACCACGAGTCGACCTGCTGACTCCACCATCCAGCCACAACGTGGAGGAGATGGTGACTGGTGGTTTGCGGTGGCATGCCGATCTGCATGTTCAAGAACCTCCGGTTGCGCTATGTGCTAACTGAAACTATGCTAGCTATGGCTAAATTGATGATGCCAAAGTATCATTGCATATGCTTCAGTGAAACATACTGTTTTTTGATAAGATCAACAAAAATACACGAGCTGTCTCTGATGTAATCTTCACTAAAACTTGTGATACACCCGTTACTGATTTTTATATTTCTTCTCAGTAAAACTAGCTGAGAGTTGTTCGCCTGGACGTTCTATTAATTTTTCAAGAGCATCATTGTGATGTACACTTGTACATCGGACTAGGATCGACTGCCGAACAATATGGTTAATGGTGAAATCTGTTAAATTTTCTTTGGCCCTAGCACAAGGCCGGTTCTCGAAAGGTAACTAGAGAGTACCAGGTGCTGATTGTAGTTGGAGAAATAGGCTTAGACATACATTTGGTGCCGTAATAAAAATATACCTATAACAACGCACGGCTAGTGACAATATATATATATATATATATATATATATATATATATATATATATACATATAACTAGATATATAGACGATATATGTGCCAATTTCACTTGTAAAACATTTAAAAGCATATAACCACATGTTCATAGTCGAGATGTCTATAAATAATTGTCAAGCACTAAAGCATTGTGATATTTAGATAGAAAAAAAAATGGTAGGAAAACATAACAAGTATTTCATGCTAGCGAATATCTAAAAAAAGGCCTCCAACTCCAATAAGATCATCGACAATTAAGCTTCAGTGCTTCGGAAAAAGCTTGTTCGTGCATTTCTAGATGCAAAATCATCGAGGACACTATCAATATTAATGTTGTCCAATATATCATTCTCAATACAACACGTAGCCAAGCCATTCAATCTGTCTTATAACATAGTTGACCTCAAACAGTTCTTCAATAGCTTTATTTTAGAAAAATTTCTTTCAGCTGAGGCCACAGTCATAGGTGAAGTCAAAAGGATCCGATAGGCAACTGAGACATTTGGATAACAATCGATGACTGTAATGAATTGAAGAATCTCATCCGCTGACATCAAATTATTTGGCAAAGTTACTTGCAACACATTTAACTCAGAGAAAAATCATCAAGATCGACAAAACATTGTAATTAATTACTTACTTACACTTGGAAAAATTGACGCTAGTTAGTTATTTACCGTTTTCCGGAAAATTTTCATCACATAGGAGCATCTTGTTCTTCCCCCCTATGTCCTTATTAACATTAACATTAACATCAACATCTGCATGGCAAACAAAATATTATAATTAGTTACTTACTTACACTTAGAAAAAATTAACGCTAATTAGTTATTTACCGTTTTCCGGGAATTGTTCATTGGCCTCAAGATCTGCATTTGAATTATTCTCATCATCTTCTCCAATATCATATTCTTGCCTTTGATTATTATTATTGACATCAACACTACTTTTTGTTGGAAAAAACTTATTTAAAGCACCTCTTTGTGAATCAATAAGCCGATTCTCTCTCTTTCTTTTCCTCTTTTTCGCAGCACCCGACAATTGCTTCCCCATTGTAACAACTATCATAGATTGTAATCTTAAAAATTATAACCCTAATTGACTATGAATAATTGATGGATTAATTAGAACTTAGAAGGATTAGATGAGGGATTAATTAGAAGGATTAAGAGGCAGGCGTAAACTTACAGGGGGGTAGCTAGGCGTGTGTCCTGTGTCCAACAGTCAACAGACAACAATCCAAGATGTCAATATTTTTGATGGAGAGAGAGCAACAGAGTAGGGCGACGACGAGTATCGCTCGCGAGTCGCGACGCGAGACGCCAAGACGAGCAGGGCAAAGGGCCATGGCAGACGGGCGACTGGGTGAGAGACGGAGTAACGGAGATCGATCTATCGATCGATCGGAATTCCAGACGGGATCGATCTCCCTCTCCCTGATCAAGGCCCAACCCAGGACGTACGCCTGCGTAGGCTGCGTAGAATTTTTTCTGTTCAGCGCCTGGGCCTGCTGCCTGCATAAAAATTCTTGCCCCGCCCCCCGTCCTAGGCCTTTGGCGGTCGCACAACCCTGCCATGGACCAGAGCCGGGCCTGGTATGCATGGCACAAGAGGTATATATGTATATAACTAACCAAAGTTGAAATCTTACTGGGCCCTCTTCTCCTTGCAACACGTCGGTGACATCACATATGTGTAGTTTCAAACTATTCTAAACTTTAAACTGCAACAGGGGTAACTCTATGCACCTAATATTATACACGATCTGTGATGTAAATGCAAGAAAATCTCACCTTTATTATCGAAATTTTTAAGTTGAACTACCGCCAATATATTTAGGCAGCCTCCCTTCCCTTTCCATTATCTATTTGAGATGTTAATTTCCTAGCTATGGAAGAACTTTTTTCAAAGATCCATTGTTGCTCTCTTACTCTTTTCTCATGCACTATCTCCTCAAGCTAGCCACTGGATGGGAATGGTAGGCATCGGGAGAGGGGTAGAAAAAAAACCTAGAAAGGTAATTGTTTTCTCGTGCTTGATGACTTTGGGTAGATACTTCGCTACAATGAGGACGACAATATTTCAAACACAAGTAGCGAAAAGTTGATTTTTAATTGTTAATATCGCAATAAAGCTATTTGTCGCAACGACATATGAGTTACGAGAGGTTGTTTTTTTACACGAATGGATGTATTTGATTCAGTTTGGCTGGCATAATTGCTTTCACTAGATGATACCCCGCGCATTGCTGCGGGAAACAAATGCAAAAAGTTGCTGAAACATAAATCTAGAAGCATGGAGTGTCCAACAAAATACTTTGAAATTACAATGAAGTATCTTAATGAAACAACTATACTTCCCAAAAATCATGTATAACTATAAGAAAATAAACCAAACAAAACAAAACCAGGGTTATGAGTAAATAGAGTAATAGCAAACTATTAACTTATCCCATATAATCTAGTCCGTTCCTTCTCCATTGGTCAATTGTTTTGCAAGTATAAGCATAACTTAATCATTGCGGTGATACCTCTGTGATAGCAAAACTATATATTCTTCTGGCATTCATGTTAAAAATTGTAGAAAAAAAATTATATAAGATTATTTACAGAGAGTGTGGTAGAACAAAGTTCTTTTGCCCGCTAAGTGGTAGAAGAAGTTGAATTAGGTGAAAATTTAGATCGTCTTCAGTCAGCACTGCACGTGTAAAAATAAAATCCTTGCTCACTCGGTCTTTTCTTTCATAATTAAAGGAAAGAAAACATATGCTTAAGTTAATTTCACGCGAAGAGTTAATAGAACATACTTTAGCCTGATGTACTCAACTCGCTCAACTCTAACAGTGAGATAAAATAAGAGAGATAAGTGTTAGGCTGAGACTGTTATCCTAGATCTTAAGAGATTAAATCTTTGCTGATCCTAGCATCCTATCCGGTAAAACACATGACAATACCAAGTATAACCGGAAATGTTTGTTCCATGTGACGTCAAAACACATGTCTTTTAGAAATGGTAAAGTGCATATGTATCGAAAAGGCAGAGGTGCTATAAGACGGGGAACTCTTGCTTTCCATTTTAATCACCTGCAAAAACACAAAATCTCTGCGATATTACTTAGAGGTGCATGATCTTCAATATAAAGGAGAGGCCACCCCATCTAGTGATAATTTTTATTTCAGGGAGAAAATTAAAGTCTGTGTTAGAAGCTCGACAATACTTATTAAAGCAAAAAAATAGGGGATCAGATTTGGTACCTGTTTTGAAGTAAACGGACAAATTGTACTTTAGTGCAGAAACTGCCGACAAAAAACATGCCATAGCATAGATTCTATTGAGATGCTGATATCACCGTTTGAACGACCCTTACTCCCAAATACCGTCTTGTTAATTTGTACACCCTTAGTTCATAAATATAAGAAGTTTTAGCTTTATGAATTGAATGTATCTAGACGTCTTTTAGTGTATAGATTCGTAGAGGTTTGGAGTAAACCTATACCTAAAAAACGTCTAGATACATTCATTTCACAAATCTAAGTAATATGCTCACCTCACAAATTGAAACTACGATTTATGAACGCAGTGGAGTATAGGCGTGTGGTGCAGAAATATTGCTGCGGGTAAAACAGAGCTCCAGATTACTATCTAAGTGTATTTGATTACCATCTAAGTGCACTTTTCCTATCCAACTTGCTGTTGAACGTTTAGAGTTCGCCTTGGAATTTATTCACTGCAACTCTGCAAGAAAAAGTACATAAATCATCTCGTCAAAGTTGATGCCTGTGGAAAATACTGGGAATACTTACATCATGTTTCTTTCTCTGTAACTACACTTGTCAAATTTGTTAAAGACATTAACCAAGATAAACTGAAGGAGAAAAGGCGTTTTCACATCTGAACCGAAAATACATAGTAAACCTGAGGTCGAAAAGAAAAAACAGTAGTAAGATAACAACAACCGAAATGAAAGTCTAGATTTTTATAAAGAAACATGAATCAAAAAGGCCTTTATCAAAAAATGAATCAAAAAGGCATTTGAAGGAGGAATTTGAATGACATACCAAGAAAAATTACTTGAAGTTTTGGTCCAGTGCTAACACTTTGAGAAAGAACTGATTCAACAAATGAAATTGTGTTTACATTGCAGGAATAGGGTGGGTGAATCAGAAAATGGTGATGATCGAATTGCCACTTAGCCTACATGCATCAGTAAAACTGAAACAGGTGAGGACGACCATGGAATATTCCGCCGGAGAAGCCATGCCTGCCGGTGCCGAGTAGCTTTCAAGCGCTACAGTGCGCGGAGTAAATATTCTGGACGCAATTGTGCAAGGATGGCTCGTCGTGGTAGGGCAAGCGAATCACCCTCTAGATAGCCATATGTCCTGGCTGTCGATCTACAACACGGTTTGTGGCCACAAAAACGGGTCACTTTATATAGCCGGAAATTCAACCCCGCATCGAAGAGGCATACGCGTGTGTGGGTTTGAGAAGAGGAGAAGGCCGCTACAGTTTATTGCCAAGCAATTGAAGTGGACAACTGGGAGGTGAAGGTGGACGGACCAACCCACAGAATACGTGAAACCAGGGGAGGATTAATTTGTTGCTAACGCGATTGAAAAATACAACGGATGACAGTGCGTGGATCGCATGACGTGGACCAATCAAAAGCTTGATGATGTGTATAGCTTGCATGTCAAGAGAAATACCTTAGTGGGTTTCACCTATTTAGATATTACAGATCACCATTTTTTTACGGGTAGCTTTCATCAACATTTTAACTTCAACAAGATATCACACACAATTTAAGTTAGATATATTCTAACTCCGATTAAAACACCATTTCAACTTAAATTAGATAGCATCTAGAACTACAACATTCATAATAATCAATAGTAACCTAAACTTACCTAAATTAAACATACACTTGAATGAAACATCTTAATCTTATCTTAATCTTATAACTAATATAAAAAGGAAAAGAGTGTCAGAAAATCATATCCAACCAATACATGACCCGAGTCTCGAGAGAGGCAGCCGAAGGCGCTAAGAAAACCCATCTAGGGTTTCGTCCCACCACCGGCGACACCGCCGGTCCTCTCTGTCTCCAGTGGCCTTACAGCCGTGGAGGCGAGGCGGACCATGACCCCTCGTCGTTAGGAGGTTTTCGTTCTTTTTAGACCGTTTTATTGTCTTTTTCAAGATGGTGAGGCGATAGCTACATCCTGAAATCGGAATAAGGTCATCCCCGTCCTATCCTCGCTCCGGTGATGCGTCTAGCGCCGCAGAGGGCGCGTGGAGTCATGTGTCCGACGGATCTCCTGGGATCTGGTCGTTTCTTGTGTTCATCGGTGTGGTTTCAGGTCAGTCTCTTCTGATCTACGATTATCATCTTCGGCCAGGATTGCCTCTCTAGTGTGCTGGTACTTTGGGACCATAGCACGACGACTTTCCGTCCGTCTACTACAACAAGCTTTGCCTGGCTCCGGTGATGGAGGAGCGAGGATGGCGGTGCGCCTTTGGCTCGCGCTAGTGTCTATAGTCTTCGCTAGGTGGTTTATAGACCTAATTGTAATTTTTATTAATTTTTGGTGTCTTTGTACTGCTCTTGATGATTATTAATAGATCTGCAGATTCTTCGCAAAAAAAAGGCACAAAGTGTTAGATCAGAAGGATCTACACCATAAGTATTCCATCCGTTTAAAAATATAAGATGTTTTAGCTTTGTGAAGCTAATGTATCTAGACATTATTTAGTGTATACATTCAAGCAGCCCAGTACACTAAAAGGTGTCTATATACATTCGTTTCACAAAACTAAAACATCTTATATTTCCAAACGGAGGGAGTAGGTGTTAATCCAATGACTATACCGATAAAATATTGTATTACCTCCAATGTTCGTAGATTTATCTAGATTCAGATAAATTCGAGAACACTAATTTGGATAGGAGGGAGTACGAAAGAACCATCAGGCAAAACGGTTTACTAATCCGGCAAAGGTCTTCCTATTCCATACAGCGAGAGAAAAAACATAGCCCTCGCCTCTTCCATCCCCCACCGCCGCCGCCCCCAGCCGCCCCGTGCTCGAGGACCCGAGCTACCGCCACACGCCATCTCCGCTACCCTGGGGGCAACGACCAGAGCCACGTGACCATCCACACCGACGAAGGCACCGGCAACTCGGTCATGCCATGCCACCGTCCACGATCCATCATCCACTGTTCCTCGCCTCGCCGCCGGAAGCCGTAGCAGCAGCCGCCGCCTCCTCCTTCTCAATATCTCTGCGCCTTCGCCTCTACCCAACGCCATACCAGCCACTTTCCCTAGCGAAAGGCAGGCCTGCTGTTTTCTGTCTAGATTAATTTCCCCTATTGCATCGTTCTGTTCATGATGCCACTATTCTCATTCGTTAATCGTGTCATCTTCTGTACTTGTCCATATTCAAATAGTGGAGTGGTTCAGATTGTAGCTTAGATATAAGGAACGACTAGAAATTTTAATGCACCGGCTGGTGTTTAGAAAATACACAGCTTGGTCACTCCTTCTATACTGACCTGTACAGTGATTTTCTGTAAGAGGCAACATTTGACTTCAAATCTACGTAGTAGTACCTTTACTGAAACTAAGTTTTGCATGTGTAACAAAAAAATTGTTCGATAACCCTGAACAGTGAAACCAATATTGTGGCTGTGTGTATTTGTATTCACGATTCATGATCAATACCACTTTATATTCAACTCTTGTTTGTCCCTGGAAGCACGTCAAATGATAGTGGAGACACTCGATGCATGAGTAAAGGGTCGTCCAGTTCTTACTACCGGACTTCTTCTGGGACTGTAAGTTCTGCAACAGCTAGCGGATGCAGTTTCAGGAGAGGTAGCGGCGAGCCGGCGACGGTGCCGGGCCACCAGCTCGATGCCTTCCGCGTGGGATTTACCTATGCGGATCCTTGCCCTCATGTATTACGCAGTTCTCTGAATTACCATGTCCGATCAATGGTAGCTACATGAGAGCCTAACCATGGACGTATAGCGACCCAATGTTGAACTACAGTAACCTATGCTAAAGTTTGTAGTTTTATTCCATCCATTACTTGTCTGATTGTATGATCATACGACATAACCGATAGACTAGCATGCTGTCGGTTTTTTACTTTATAAACTAGAGTGCGGGCAATTTCGATGTTTGTCCTTCCACCTGTTTTAGCTCGCTTAATTTGGAAGCAACTTATTTTTCTCTCCAAATTGATTTGTTGCTTTGCCTGATCAACTGAAGAAGAACCCTGCTGATCCTTTGCTCTTGCCATGTGATCTTCCACCGAGACTGGTTCAAGTCCGATGAAAAGATGGGTCACGTCTTCCTCGACTTGTAGCCTATGGCCTTCCTCGATAGCTTCGTGACATACGTAGATGAGGAGGAAATTGTTCGTGACCAAATGACGCAGCTCTTGCAGTTGCGGGTAGATGAGATGACCATGGTACGGTGTAGGGAGATGTTGCATGTGAGAGTGTGCTTGTGACTATCTGATATGTACGTGAAATCTTCAGGCAGTTCATGACGGAACAAGTATTGTGCAATTTTCTGACGATTTGTGGATTTTTTATAGTTTTGTTCGTTAATTATGGGAAACCCTGGTGCTGCAAATGTCATTCCTTACTATCCATCGTTTTTTTTATTTTGTCCACCGGTGCTATTATGTAGCTGTACATGCTTTGCAAGGCTCTTTCTAATTCAGGTAAATTGTAAAAAGGAAATATGCTGGTGCCACAATCATCAAGGGAACTATGTGTGCATGACAAAGAATTGTTATGTGACCTTTCCTTTTCGGTAGTTTTGTGGTGTTTCGACCAACAGATTTACAGGCTGCAATGTGCTGGTGCCTCTACGAGTCATTTGAAATAGTACAGTAAATTTGTATTTTTGAGGGTGTTGGTTTTAAATAAGATGTGCAAAATTATGATTTTTCTTCATATCTGGAAGTTACAAAAATCTATATATAAACTATACCTCAATGATGTTGCTCAGTTAGATATAACTGTGTGTGAAAACTATAAATTTCATTTCATGTGCTTGAAATATGGTTCTTCCATGTTTGCATTACTCTCTTATGATTGCCAGAGTCAAAAATTCAAAAAGGGCAAAACCTTAAAGGGTGACAAATAAATTTATAAGATTATACGTGTGCTGCACATGCTTTATTACTAGTAACTATAGCGTCTTAGTTTGACTGGATTTTTTCGGAATTCTTGCTTGCAAATTTTGTCACACCTTGAGTGTCACTTTCAGTCGGCATGTTTAGACAAGGAACGGTTGAGATTGGTCTTGCCAAATCCTCAAATCATTTCATACGTCATAGCGTGTTAACTGTTTACTGTCACTTGACCTTAATTTTCACGTTTACATCTTTGTTCTTAACCGTGTTGTTTTTAAGGTAGAGTGGGTAGAGCATTTTGCTGCCCGTAGAGGCGCATGCTTGCTCCGAGTGATTAACAAAGCAATTTCCCTAAAAATTGTGATTAATTTATTCTTTACCGAAAAGCAGTGCGATTGCTCCTTTCTCGGTTAAACAAATGTAGTTATTCCGTTCTAAATAAAAAGTTCAAATCTTACTGGGCCCTCTTCTCCTTGCAACATGTTAGTGACATCTAAGTATTCCAAACTTTAAACTGCAATAGGAGCAACTCTATGCACCTAATATTGCACACGATCTATGATGTAAATGCAAGAAAATCTGTCACCTTTATTACCGAAATTTTAATGTTGAACTACCGGCAATATATTTAGACAGCCTCCCCTCCCTTTCCATAGTACTTTTGAGATGTTAATTTCCAAGCGATGGAAGAACTTTTTTCGACGATTCATCGTTGCTCTCTTACTCTTTTTTCACGTGTTATCTCCTCAAGTTAGCCATTGGATGGGAATGGTAGGTATCAGGAGAGGGGTAACAAGTAGAAAAGCGATTTCTCGCTCCTGGTCAATGACATCACGTAGATACTTTGCTATATCTGGTACGAATATGTTTTTTGTTCTGAACGCGAGCTATGGAGAAGTTGGTTTTAATTGTTCGCTCATAGTAAGCTACTTCTCGCGACGACATATGACTTGAGAAGTTGACTTTCACGTCAATGGGTGTATTTGATTCAGTATGGCCAGCATAACTGCTTTCATCACCATTTCCACTTAAACTAGATATCATACAAAACTTAAGACATATTCTAACTCTTATTTAAGCACCATTTCAACTTAAATTAGATATCATAAGAACTACAACGTATATTACAAGTAATTATAACATGAACTTACATAAATTAAACTTACACACAAATCAAACATACACCTAAATAAAACATAATTGTAGCATCTCCGTTCGACCAGATCTTTTTTCGAAATTCTTGCTTGCAAAATTGTCACAACTTGTGTCACTTTCAGTAGACAAGTTCAGACAAGGAACGGCTGAGATTACATTGCCAAATCCACAAATCGTTTCATTCGCCATAGCATTTTAACTGTTTACTGTCACTTGGCCTTAACATTCATGTTTACATGTCTGTTTTTAATAAGGGAAAATTTGCTACAGGACACTGTTGTTTTATGTCATTTGCTGACATTGTCCGATTGTGTTTTGTCAGGTACCATTACAAATTTTGTGGCACGTTTGCCAGAACACACCACGTGGCCAAAAATGAAAAGTTTTAACACTTTTGCTCGGGTGACCATGTTATGGCCGGGTTTGAAGAAAATGTGCCAAACTTCCCATTTTTAGCCGTGCGGTGTGTGGCAAATGTGCCATAAAATTGTAATGGTACCTAGCAAAGACACAATTGTGCGGTGTGTTTTAGCAAATGTCAGAAAATAACGGGGTCCTGTAGCAAATTTTCCCTTTTAATTACCATGCTGTTTTTAAGGCAGAAGAATGAGTAGAGCGCATTCTGATGCCAGTAGAAGCACATGCTTGCTGAGAGTGATTACAAATGCAATTTCTCTAAAATAATGTGATTACTATTCTTTACCAGATAGCAGTGTGATTGTTCCTTTCTCATTAAAAAAATGTAGTTATTCCGTTCTAAATAATACTTTATGCTCTAAGGTTAAGATGGCATATCTGTTAAAATTAAGAGGGTCTTAACAGTCGCGCTTCACCATAATCAAAGCTAAACTATGTGAAACTTAGAGGCGAATATCACGAGCATTAATTCAGCACAACAAACATGAAACATCAGGTACTTCAGCAAAGTTGCCACAACAATTAACACTGATTCATATTGTACAACAAAACTTAGCTATGCACACCGACCTACCCTGAGAGCCACACAACACAAGGACAAAAATTACAAATGAATTCCCCTTCATACGATACACGGGATACATAATTTCTTACACACATGCCAATGTCCATTTCCTCTGTTGCATTGTATGGCAAGGGGGAAAATTACAGTGACTGTACGATCTGGCTAACCCAGGTATACATTGCTTAGTAATTACACTCTGCACGCGAACTCCAAACAAGACAGGCTGCTACTATCAAACATCATCGGTACAGTTTCTATCACTGGTCGAATGAAGCGGGTCATCAACCATGCTAACAATGGGAGTTTCCTGCTCATGCTGAGAAGACTGTAACGCATCGGATGGGATGTTGATGCCAGCAAACCCGACTAATACAGCTGCAGCTCCGATGTAGCTCAAGAGATGGGGAGCATGTCCAGTGAGTGTATCGACAAGGGCAGCAATTGGAACTTGGATTGTGAGACCAGCTGTGGCGACAGTGGTTGTTGTGAGAAGGATTGCTTTTGCCCACAAGTAGTCGCTCAAAACATTATCTAACAAACCTGCAAAGTGTGACAGCTCACAATTAGGGGTGATTCCCAGCTAGCAGCTTTACAAGCTAATCCGAAATGGCTTGTTTCCATGTCATGTAAAATTGTAAATAGCACTAATAGCAGGCAAAAATGTAATTCTCCCTCCGTTTTTTATTACTTCGCGTTCTAGGATTTTGTAGAGTCAAATTTTGTCAACTTTGACCAAGAATATAGGAAAATATATCAACCTTCATTATTCCAAATGCATATATTATGAAAATATAACTTACAAAGATTCTAGTACTACAAGTTTTACATCGTAGATACTTTTATTTTTTGCTAAATATTTGGTCAAACTTTAAAAAGTTTGACTTTGACTAAACCCAGAATGCGATCTAATTGTGAACGGAGGGAGTTGCATAATCTCTAACTATTATAGCCAACATCAAGAATGAGCACCTCAGTTTCTATAGAATAGTAAAGCATGCAAATCAGTAAATGCCTAAAGAGCCGACCTACCTTTCCCAACAATCAGGCCAACTTGTTCCCATGACAGCTTGTGGAACGGCTCCAGCTTGGCAAAATTCAGCACCAACGCAACAGGAAGAAAAAACAACATATTGAACAGTCCCAGGAATCCAAGAAACTGAGCCATACTCACTTGGCCTTGACCTTCTTTCTCGTCAGGCAACTTTTTCCGTATCAAGGTGATATACACAGCATATAGGCCAGCTGAAACAATAGAAAGGAAATCTCCTAGAAGAGGATTTGTGGCAATGGCATTCAGTGTACTGCCTGAATCAGCAAGGCTAACTATTATCGTTCCTGCTATGCAGAGAAGCACGCTGATTAGCTTCAACCATGTGAACATTTCTCCAAGAAATACTAATGCAACCAGGAAAGTGAAGAGAGTAGACGTGCTACTCAGGATCGTGTTTGACTGCAAGCACAAAAAAAGGTATATATTGTAAGCCAATGATTAACAGGACTGAGGTAAAGACATGTTGATATGGAAGTAGTACACAGGTTTTCTAGTATCACTTACTGTAACTGTGGTGTATCTCAGGGAGAGATTGAATGTAAGCTGTGCGAGAAACCAGAAAGGGCAGACTAGCATGCTGACTCTAGCCGTACGAGCACGTGTCCAGCGCCCTTTTGCATCCAACCCTTTGCTGCAATCTGCAACACCTAACTCTGCATGGACAGGGGAGTCCGCATCTGAAGCCAGATTGTCCTCCGGCAACCTTGTCAGTGACTGAGACGAGGCAACATTGGCCTCCTGCTCGCCTCTCTGTAGAAGATTCACACTCTCCAGATCAGCGGGCTGCTTTGAGTTTGCACCATCCTGGCCTTTCAACTTTGACCACATGCTGTCGATAGAATCCTCAAAGTACCGAGCGAACTCGACTATGGGGATGTAAACAACAAACAGAGAGTTGCATATGTAGGTAATCAGGAATGGAGAAACACCGCCATCCACGACAGACTGGACGATGTAGCTTGCAGCGATCCATATGCCCGCAATAGCAACGATGTAAATCAGCCCTAAACACCACCTCCACGTGTCTGTGCTCATCGTTTTGGGCAACTTGCTTCTGCTGCTGCCAGGGTCATCAACGCACTCCACGTTTCCTGTTAGCATGAGTTGACAGATTAACAGTTAGCATGAAACAAAACCACAGACAACACATTGTGGTGAGGACAGTGCAGCTTTGGTGACCCAATCCTGAAAGGAAGTCGGGTTGCAGCTGCAGCAGGTAATTTGATAACCAACGACCTTTAAATCCAAGCTATGCCCGGATAACCTACGGCGATCGGTACAACAACCATAAGCCATGCCGGGTTTATCCCATCAATTTGGCAAGCGCTTCCTAACGGATTTTGCAGCGCAAGTGGTGTGCCTAATTCCCCAACAGCAACGAAACCATGCGTAAGCCAAGTACTAAACCAACCAAGGATGGAGAAACTGGAGGCATTGAAAGAGCCGTGTGCTACCTGGTGCGGAGGCGGAGTCGCGCTGGACGGCAGAGGAGCCCATGGATCCGATCTCAATGGAGATCGCCACCTCTCCGGCCAATTCGGATCCCGCTTCGGTCGTCTCCCCCGCACCTTCACCCAGCCACCCAGACTCCTCAGCGAGCCGCGTACAGAATCCGCACGGCACAGGACACGGCGGAGCCGGGGGCGTCGCCTTGACCTGGTAACCGGCGTGCGCACGACTCCGGCGGCGAGAAGGAGGGTGGGCGCTCGCTCGCCGACGGGGCCGACGTGGGATGTGAGCGGAGGCCGCCCTGCTCTACCCTCGCCAGCCTACGCAATGCGCACCGCAGCTCGCCGGGGCTGGGCGCTGCTCGCCGGAGACGCCGCGCCGGTCGCCGACGCGCTAGGAGCGGCGGTGAATCTGGACGGAATCGCACGCGATTTGGTGTCGGGTGTGCGGTCTCTCTGGTCCGTGGTGTGCGGGTCGCTTCGGTCCAGGGTGGGTCCGGATGTCAGTTCGAGCCGCGCCACCCAACTAAGTATAGTATTTTTTTTCTGCCTTTGACGAGTACTACTACTAAACCAATGTCGTGGAACACGTGGTGATGGACCTCCCCGAATCCCGACTGTTTTGATGAGAAACCAA
This sequence comes from Avena eriantha, assembly GCA_910589775.1. Lineage (NCBI taxonomy): Eukaryota > Viridiplantae > Streptophyta > Magnoliopsida > Poales > Poaceae > Avena > Avena eriantha. The sequence goes on along the minus strand of OU342744.1, from coordinate 27,755,539 downwards.
ATGGGAATCAATCACTATCCCATGTTTGGTATGGATGGGAAGAGCCGAATTTGACATGTGCGATCAGGTTCATATATCTTATTTTTTATGTAATTTTAATTTAGTGTACTTTACAAAATGAGTTAGACACCCGAGTGGTCTATTAAGTTGCCACCCACGAGCGCATTGGTCACTAACTGAAAAAATGCAAACTATCGGTCACGAAGTTATGTGGTTGTGCTCCGTTAGCGTTCCGTCACGTCCGCCGTTAAGCTATTGATGTGGCTATCTGTTTTTTTGCAAATATTCCCTTAAAATTTAGTTTCTTCTAATTGCTAGGTCATTTTCCCCTTAAACGCTTAGAACAATCTTAGCTGGCCCTCCCCGTCGTGCTCGCGCTAGTCTCGTCATTTTTGTGGGATAATCGTGTCACCGGATAGCAGTACGAAAGCTAGAATTGCCCCACAAGCTAAATTATGCGGCAACTGGATTTTCCCGAGCCTCTATGTTGCATTATTGTTCCTCTTTTGCACATGTACGATTACAGGAAGGCAAGAACAACTCGAGAGGTAATTAATCCTGCTTTGTTCTCTCCATAGATTAAAAAAGCTCCAAGTTGATCTACAATATTCTGGGATGATGGTCTCTAAAGAAGCTCACTAATTTTACCATGCTCAGAAGAGGTACATGTTGCTGGTGCATCCTGAGTGGATATGTGCGTGTGTAGAGCTCCTGGCTGCCCTTGATCTTGCCGAACTCGACCGCGTCATAGCGGCAACCAAGCGCTCTGAATAAGACCGTACTAGCGGGGAGGACGACCTTGCTGCTGCGTGGTTGGCTCAGAGCCAATTTGCGCAACCCTGTTGGCCACGACGATTGGCGGGTGGCTTCCGTGGTGCGTACGTTCATGAGAGGTATTTGATATATGTCTAGAGCCCTACATCTATTTTGATGGCCTAACCATAGAATAGTGTGGAAAAATTACCTAGTAATTAGAGGAAATAGCATTGTAAGGGGGCATTTAAAAAAACATGTAGCCATATCAGCGACTTAACAGCAAACATGACGGAATGACTAATGGGGCACATCCACACAACTTCATGACCGATAGTTTGCATTTTCCTAGTAGGTGACCAATGCGCTCATGCGTGGCAACTTGATAGACCACACATGTGTTTAACTCTTACAAAATTGATAAGGGAGCGAAGCTCTTTATTTCATTTGAAATTAAAAGCCCAAATCAAACCTTAGAGCTTGGGAATCGAAACCAGGGCAGCCACAATGTTGCCATCGTCGTACTTGTCAAAATATTACTACCTCCGTTTCACAATATAAACCTTTTTTAGCTAGACTAGAGAGGTAAGTATATTTGACTACAAAGTGAAATATAGCGAGAGCTTCTCAACTTAGTAGTTGCAAAATTTTGACCCTAGGGTACCACAACGGTATAAATAATAGGCATTCTTTTTTCAGAGTCTTGCTACCATCACAGGAACTAGTTTAAATTTTGAGCAAAAAAATAAACTAGAATTTGGCAAATGAACTAAAAATCGAAATAGAATTTAGCAAATGAACTAAAAGTGGGATTTTGATGAATCCTACTTGCCACCCTACCCTTTCCCATGTTTGGACTCCAAAACATGAAGAGTTTTACAAACAGTAAATAGATCGTGAAACTTTTGATCATGCGAACAGAGACAAAGGTGTCGTAACTATATTTTTTATCGAGACACGAAGTTAATATGACGGGACAAGTCACATAAAGAGACGAACTTTTTGATGTTGAGGGATTTGAAGAAAACTGTACGTATCCGAAGAAGTGCAACAAACATGTTTGTACGATAGAAGACTCGGAGAAACATGTCTAGTCGTTATGAAGTTCAATACTTCCTCCCTTCTTAAAATAATGTCGCAGATTTATCTATTCGAATGTATCTTATACAGTAAAACATGTCTATATACATATGAATCTAGATAAATTCATGACATCTTTTTTAGGACGGAAGGAGTATAATTGTTTCGTTGCTATCTATCAATACTTATTTGGTTTCTACACATTTTCCTATTCTTTTTCCCATTTAACTTTGAATGCAGAAAACCTCCTTTGCTTATAAATACTTTCAAGTGACCTATTTGTAATTTTTATTACTTTGGGTCTATTTGTACTACTGTTGATGATCATTAATAGATTTGTGGATTTTTAAAAAAAAAAGTATTTCTTGAAAGCGGTAAAATCGTGAAATGATTACGGTACTTTTGTCGAGGGTGAAGAGGACCATAGTCAGCCCACGATACGTGGGAACCTTGAAGGTAGCCGACGCAGCCTCACACGAGAATGAGGGCAGCCACAGCCAAATCTAGATTTTGACAAATAAACTAGAAGTGGGATTTGGTGAGATCCTACTTCACACATTAGGCAAGGGAGCCACTCGGTATTCCTATTAGCCCTATTCTTAGTAACTGCTTCCTGAAAAATCCACCACACCATCGCCGTACATCTCGGTCGCATGATTCCCGAGGTAAATCTTGGTTGATTCATCTGCAAAATAAGGCATAGAATATTGATGGAAAGAAATACAAAAATAAATAAGAGCTTCTCCAAGTAGGGATGAAAACAGAGAAAAACAGAGCGAAAACGGAGGAACTGAGTGGTGCTACATTTATTTTCGCATTTTTTTTGCGGAAGTGGAAACGAATACAGAAACCCCGGAAACAAAACGGAAGCAGATATTGTCAGAAACAAATACGGACAAAATACAGTGTAGACGTGGAACAATGCAAATTTTATTCGAAAATAAGAGAACCCTAGAATCATGCAATAAATCTCAAGCATTTAAGAAAACCAACGAAATTGTGGCCTAATTATAGCACGGTGCTAGGTTTACAAGAGAATAAGGGAATGATAAAATCGTGGAAGCCTCCTCAAATGCATAGAGGGATTACATGGTCATCGGTTCTGGGATGAGCAGTTTTGCAAGTTTGGCTTGACAAGGCAATGTAATGGGTTAGTTGGATTTGACCATACATATCAACCCTAAAATGGAAATTCCATATTAGACCGAAACAGAAGTTCTGTTTCCGCTTCTGTTCTGCCGAAAAACATTGTTCCGTTTCCGCAAAAAAATTCCGCTTCCATTTCCATTTTGCAAAATTTCGTTTCCATATTTTTATTCTATTTCATAACCATCGAAAAATCCAATTTCATTTTTTGGAGTTTTTAAGTTAGTTAATAACAACATATATCTATGCACTAAGAATTCTCATCATAATGTACCGATAAGAGCTGATCACCGTAAAGCTTATAATCTAAATAAGACGTATTTTTACAAGCGGCCGGGTAGGTAGCTCAAAACTGTTCTGAAAGCTAGTTTAGACTCAGTGACTTGTCAAACTTTTAGTTCAACATAAATTTTAGAAGTAAGAACAAGTAGCCCTTTGCTTGTGAGGTGCTGGGGAGAGAAAACCGAATTGCCGCCACCATCCCTCCACACCACCCCTCCATCCTCCCTCCCCCGCCGCCGCCAAGGGAATACCGGGCAAAGCTTACTTGTTCCAACGGCGTGGCCCTCCAGCATGCTGCAGCGGCGTGGCATACAGCGATCTGGTGGGTTGCGATTTAGATTCCCCGACAGCAAGGGAGGTGGTTGGTGTGTGGCAATGACGACACCTGCGGCAGCGAGGCTGGGCTCTACCTCCGATCCATCGTGCACCCATCGGTGATGACTGTATCATGGTCCAGGCTACCAGGTATGGACTTGCGCGATTGTCTGTGAAAACTGAGGCGGACGATGGCGAAGTCTCTTGGCATCATTCCCTTGTCGAAGGCATCATTTTTGCAACTATCGCTTCCTTGCTTGTGGTGCTCCAAGGAAAACCCTAGATTTGGGTCAGCTGGATTAGACAATGGTGACACTTTCGGTGTCATATACCTCTTGAGGCATCGTTTTGGAGCACGTGATGCCTAGTGGGGTGTGCAAGAGGAGCGGTGTTTCATCTATTGCGTCGACCGCGGCGGGTCTTGGTAGCGTGGTGTAGCAGGGTCTCAACGATGTGTGCCTTTTGATAGACAAGCGCATGTTAGTGTTGTCTGCTGTCGTGGTGGCATCGATGACAGGTCTAGCAAGATCAATGCCTTGATCCTGTTCCAAAGATGGGTCAGCTGAAGATGGCGGTGGTTACTTCTGGAGCGTGTGCGCTGGTGCGGTTGAGGGTCTGCCAGACCGCTTTGTGTTCCCAGCTCGCCGTTGGACGGTTGGATGAGGTCTCTGGTTTTATGACGATGTGCGGAAGTATGAGGTCCAATGGTCCCACATGGCCACCCCTTCATCACTTGGATGCAAAGGCTGGTAGCACCTCCATTTAAAAAAAACTCGAAAAATGTGGTGAGCATAAACATCATGTTGCATGCGACGAGAAAAGGATGCCATTTCGTCTGGTCAGGTAAAAGGCATCTTATACCAGCAATCAATCACGACCACTTGTTGATCAGGTAAGACAACACGGACAATTAGACCAGGTTGCAGATCGTCTGTCACCTTGGCCTATCCCTACGAGGCTTGGTTGACCTCGGTTTGGCTCAAGTATTGGTATACACAACCAAAGAAGAACGAAAGTGGCTCAATAGCATCGCATGCCACGGACATCATTAAAGTAAAGAGGGCATATGTCAAAGTCATTTGCAGAAAACTGGACGCCAGAATTGCCCCTTCATTTCCCTGTGTTTCCCATACCTAGAGCTCGATATGTGATTCATTCTCTTGCTGGAAACAGCTCATAACTGATGTCCCCTCTGCCCTAATTCACACTCTCCTTCGGATACATATGAGGCCAACATTAGTAGAAAAACTAGCTTTGGTTCGCATCAGCCGAGAGCATTAGTCCCGGTTCCTCCTCGAACCGGGACTAATGCGACCGAGGGACGCACAGGAGTCATGGGGCATACGTCCTAGTTCTTAAGGGACTATTCGTCTCGATTTGTTGTATGGGACCTGACCTTTAGTCCCGGTTCGTATTACGAACCGGGACGAATAGCCCACCTATAAATGCGCCGCCCCAGCCAGCGCCCACCCTCTGTTTTTTCTCTTTGTTGAAGGAGTGAGGTGTGGTGTGCTAGTTTTTTTCCTATGCATATTAGGTGTTCGACGAAATGTCTGAGAGAATGATACGCTTGATTACACACAAAATAAAAATGATATGAGGTGCCCGAGCCACACTTAAGTCTTTCTCCTCTTTCTTTCCTTCTTGATCGAGGTTAGCAAACCTTATCCTTCATCTGTCATTGTTATAATAATGCATGCATCGACGTAAAGTGGTCATCTCACTATTCATGATGTTCTGTAATGATGCAGATGAACCGACGGGGATGGATGTACGGTGACTGACGTGAATCCGTGTACATTCAAGGCGTGGATAAATTTATCGATGTGACTAAGGCAAACAAAGAGAACAAATTTATGTGTTGTCCATGTGTTCAATGTCGGAACATCAAGGAGTACTCTTCCTCAAAAATCATTCGCGGACACCTAGTTCGGAGAGGTTTCATGCCCAGCTATAATTGCTGGACCAAGCACAGAGAAAGAGGGGTTATGATGGAAGACAATGAAGAAGAAGAGGATGATGGCAACTATTGTCACATGTTCCCTGAATACGATGATACTGCAATGGAAGAGAATGAAGAAGAAGGAGGTGAAGAACGGGCATCAGATGAGCCCGTTGATGATCTTGGTCGGGTCATTTCTGATGCAAAGCGAGACTGTGAAACAGAGAAGAAGAAGTTGAAGTTGGAGGGCATGTTAGAGGATCACAAAAAATTGTTGTAACCAAATTGCGAAGATGGCAGCACAAAGCTCGGTACCACACTGCAGTTTTTGAAATGGAAAGCAGAGACTGGTTTATCTAACAAGGGATTTGAGAAGTTACTGAAAATAATGAAGCCGAAGCTTCCAAAGGATAACGAATGTGCAGAAGATACATGCATGCGTAAATGACTGCATCCTCTACCGCGGTGAGGAGTACGAGAATTTAGATAAATGTCCGGTATGCACTGCACTGCGGTATAAGATCATATGAGATGACCCTGGTGATGTTGATGGCGATGATGAGCCCCCCAGGAAGAGGGTTCCTGCTAAGGTTATGTGCTATGCTCCTATAATACCAAGGTTGAAACGTCTGTTTAGAAACAAAAAAGCATGCTAGGTTGTTGCGATGGCACAATGAAGACCGTAAGAAAGACGGGAAGTTGAGACACCCCGCTGATGGGTCGTAGTGGAGAAAAATCGAGAGAGAGTTCCCGGACTTTGCAGGTGACACGAGGAACTTATGGTTGGTCTAAGTACATATGACATGAATCCTTTTAGGGAGCAGAGCTACAGTCACAGCACCTGGCCTGCGACTCTATGTATCTACAACCTTCCTCCTTGGCTATGCATGAAGCGTAAGTTCATTATGATGCCAGTGCTTATTCAAGGCCCGAAGCAACCCGGCAACGACATTGATGTTTACCTAAGGCCATTAGTTGAAAAACTCTTATATTTGTGGGGACAACTAGGTGTATGTGTGTGGGATGAGCACAAACATGAGCCATTTGACGTAAGAGCGCTGCTTTTCGTAACCATCAATGATTGGCCTGCTCTTAGTAACCTTTCAGGACAGACAAACAAGGGATACAAGGCATGCACACACTGTTTAGATGATACTGAAGCTACGTATTTGCATAAATGTAAGAAGGTTGTGTACCTAGGAAATCGTCGATTTCTTCCGATCAATCATCAAGTAAGAAAGAAAAGCAAGCATTTCAAAGGTGAGGCAGATTACCGGAAGAAGCCTGACCCCCCTACTGGTGATGATGTATTTGGTATGGCCAAGGACAAAGAAGTAATCTTTGAAAAGGGTCCTAGTGGTCAACCTGTTCCCAACGACGCCACTACCGGACACGCGCCCATGTGGAAGAAGAAATCTATATTTTGGGAGCTACCCTATTGGAAAGTCCTACGTGTCCGCTCTTCAATCGACGTGATGCACGTGACGAAGAATCTTTGCGTGAACCTGATAGGCTTCTTGGGCGTGTATGGAAAGACAAAAGATACACCAGAAGCACGGGAGGACCAACAACGTATGAAAGACCCACAAAACATGCATCCACAAAACAAGACAGATAAAGGGCGTCACTTAAGTCCTGCCAGCTACGCTCTTATGAAAGTAGAGAAGGGAATCATTTTTGAAGTCCTTTACAATATAGAGGTGCCGTCTGGATTCTCGTCTAACATAAAGGGGATAATAAATATGGCAGAGAAAAAATTCCAATACCTGAAGTCTCATGAGTGTCACGTGATTATGACACAGTTGCTTCTAATTGCATTGAGGGGGCTTCTGCCAGAAAATGTTCGAGTACCCATTGTGAAGCTATGTGCATTCCTCAATGCAATATCTCAGAAGGTGATCAATCAAGATATTCTGACAAGGTTACGAAAGGATGTGGTCCAATGTCTTGTCAGTATTGAGTTGGTGTTCCCACCATCCTTCTTCAATACTATGACGCATCTCCTGGTTCACCTAGTCGAAAAGATTTCCATTCTCGGTCTTGTATTTCTACATAATATGTTCCCCTTTGAGAGGTTCATGGGAGTGTTAAAGAAATATGTTCATAACCATGCTAGGCCAGAAGGAAGCATCTCCAAGGGCTATGGAACAGAGGAGGTAATTGAGTTCTGTGTTGACTTTATTCCCGACCTTAAGCCGATTGGTGTTCCTGAATCACGACATGAGGGGAGACTGAGTGGAAAGGCACGCTGGGAAAGAAAGCAATGATATGTAGGGATGGACAATCTTTTACTCTAGCACACTAGACAGTTCTACAGAATTCCACCTTGGCAGCTTCGTATATCGGGGAGCACAAGAATATTGTATGCTTCAACAACCCGGGAGAGCCTGACTCCTAGATTAGAGATGCACACATGAAGACTTTCGGCAGTTGGTTGTGATAACATCTAATGAATGACACCACTGTTGGAGATCAGCTCTACTTGTTGGCTGGGTCACCATCTTCTACTATATTGAATTACCAAGGGTACGAGATAAATGAGAATACATTTTACACGATTGCCCAAGATAAAAAGAGCACCAACCAGAACAGTGGTGTCCTCTTTGATGCAACAGACGAGAATGGCCAAAAGGACAGATACTATGGTTACATAGAGGAGATATGTGAACTTTACTATGGAGTTTATTTTAAGGTCCCTTAGTTTCGATGCAAATGGATCAACCTGAATGGAGAAGGGGTAAAGGTAGACCAGTTGTACAGAATGACAACAGTAGATCTCAACAATCTTGGTTACAGAGACGAACCATTTGTCCTAGCCAATGATGTGGCATAGGTTTTCTATGTGAATGACATGACCTCCATACCGAAAAAAAGAAAAAAATAAGCAAACGAATACATCACACGATGAGCCGAAGCGTCACATAGTTCTTTCAGGGAAAAGAAATATCGTGGGAGTCGAGGACAAGACAAACATGTCAGAATATTACAATAAGTTTGATGAAATTCCGCCATTCACAGTGAAAACTGACTCAAGCATCCCGTTAAGCAAAGAAGATGCTCCATGGTTACGACCGAAGCGACCATAAACGGGCATAAGAAATTTAAAAACGGTCCGAACAATGTAAATCCTTCGTGTGGTGGCATATTATATGACATAGTTGCAATAAAAATACCAAACTTGGTATATTGATTGTGTCTCAAAAAAACCTTCATAGAATGACCTATCATGTTCGAGGTTTCATGTCTTTCGGTCCAAATGACCAATGTTATATGCATAATCGAGCCATAGTTTGTGATACTATGCCCATATTGTGCATACATGTGCATCTTGGGATGGCTAACAATGTTGCAGGAGGAAGTTTTATTTTTCATCGCATGGAAAAGCCATTTTCTATTTTCTGAGTGCCAAAATCGAGGCGTTTTGTGAAGCAACACCAAACGTTAAATAACAAAATGGTACCACCCCATTTTTCAAAAATACTAGACCATCTTACATGAACAATTTCCTAACTAGGGATTTTAAAACCTTTCCGTCCACCCCTGGAGAAAAAGACAAATGTCTACCGAATCGGTAGGAAGTGGGTCCGGTTTGACCTACAGGTACATGATCTAATGCTCATGATTTTTTGAAAAAGTCATTTTTAAACTCATAATGTGATGTTTCTTTAGAGATCCAATGCAAGTTTTTTATTCAGAGATCCATCCCCTATGGCCAGCTTAAGGGAGATGCCTGAGGACTAGATCCTCCGACATCTCCCTGAAGCTGTCCGTAGTATTGTCCATGCTCTCGCACACCATCTTGGAGCTAACTAATATTCTAGGTAGCTAACTTATTTCACATATTAGAGAGTGCCTCTATGGCCAGTTTGTTGGAGATGCCGGAGGACTGGGCTCCGCCGACATCTCCCTCAAACTGGCCATAGTGGTGTCTTTGCTCTCACACAACATCATGTTTGTGTTTGATAACTTCACACGGATTCCTATTTATAGATTAAGTAGCACAACATAGTGTCGACACTCACGACATAATGTCAACACTTTTGTCGATAGTCCCAGTTGGAGGCACTAACCGGGACTAAAGATATTTCTCGCCATTTCCCATTGCTTCCCGCTATGCTTTCCCGCCCTTTACCTCTAACCAGGTCTTTTAGTGCCAGTTGGAGCCACTAACTGGGACTAAAGATATTTTCTGCCATTTCCCACCGCTTCCCGCAATGCTTTCCCGCCCTTTTCATCTAACCAGATCTTTTAGTCCCAGTTGGAGCCACTAACCGAGACTAAAGATATTTCCCGCCATTTCCCATCGCTTCCCGCTTTGTTTTCCCGCCCTTTACCTCTATATCTAGGCCGACCGTGCCATGGCTATCCACACATCCACACTTTCATCTCTCAACAATGGACACCGCATACTGGGCCATTCTCACACTCGAAGAGATCGAGGAGCTGTGCGCCTCCAGCTACCGATGCCCGCAGGGCTACCGGGTTCCCACTAACTAGATGCTGAGTGTTGGAGGAGTTCCTGTCCCTCCTATGCCTCAACTGTCTGCCCGCCAGGCGGCCATCACGAACCACTTCTACCTAGATCTCACGCTGGAGCATGATACGTCCAAAACGTATCTACTTTCCCAAACACTTTTGCTATTATTCTTCCTCTAAACTTGTGTGATTTGGATACAACTAACACGGACTGACGCTGTTTTCAGCAGAATTACCTTGGTGTCTAAATTTTGTGCAGAAAATCAACTATCAGGAAAAATCCCGGAAAATATGCCAAAAATCCTATTTCACCAGAAGACTCACGGAGCCAAAAGACGAGACGGAGTAGGGCCACGAGGGGCCCACACCACCTGGCCGCGCCTGGGGGTGGTGTGGTCGCCTCGGCTGCCCCCTCGGCCTCCCTCTTTGCCTATAAGTTGCCTCTTGACCTAAAAACCAAGGGGGTTTCGACGTTTTTCCAGAAGGAGTTCCGCTTCGCCACCACCACCAGATTCCACAAATTGGAACCAGAAACTCCGTTCTGGCACCCTGCCAGGATGGGGAATTGGAGGAGTCATCGCCATCATCAGCACCATCGCTTCTCCATAGACCATCCATGTTTCCCCCATCCATGAGTGAGTAATCCCCCGATGTAGGCTATTGGGATGGTAGGGATTGGATGAGATCGTTCATGTAATGGCATCAGATTGTTAGGGCATGGTGCCTAGTATCTATTATTAGTGCTTTTTGACTTTGTTGCAACTTGTTATGCTTAATGCTTATCACTAGGGCCCGAGTGCCATGATTTCAGATCTGAACATGTTATTGATTCATTATGATAGCATTATTTATGGTCTTACCTGCAAGTTGTATACACACGTTGTTGTTCGGAACCAAAGGCCCCGAAGTGATAGCAATCGGGATAACCGGAGGGAATGGCTTTGATGTGAGGATCACATGTGTTCACGGAGTGTTAATGCTTTGCTCCGGTGCTCTATTAAAAGGAGCATCTTAATTGCCAGTAGTTTCCTTGAGGCCCAGCTACAAATGGGCTGGCAGGACAAAAGATGTTGTGCAAGTTCTCATTGCAAGCACGTATGACTATATATGGAACACATGCCTATGATTATTTAGTACTTGGATGCTTTATCTTATTTATCTGCAAATGCTCTATATCTTGATTGCCATATGAATTGTCTTGTCCATGCAACGCCCGTCCATCCATCCCTATGCCTACCGCGCTTTAATCCTACTGTTTACTGCAATTGTTACTACTGCCTTTACTTTTACTATTGCTATTACTTTGCTATTGTTACTACAAAACTGTTGCTACTGATAAACTGCTGTGAGCAAGATTGTTTCCAGGTGCATCTGAATTGACAACTCAGTTGTTAAGGCTTATAAATATTCTTTGGCTCCCCTTGTGTCGAATCAATAAATTGGGTTTCACTTCCGTCAAAAATACTGCGATACACCCCCTATACTTGTGGTTCATCAAGACTATTATTTGGCGCCGTTGCCGGGGCGCATAGCTTTATTTATCAAGTTCACTTGGAATCACTATTGTTCGCTGCCATCCATCCATCATGGGTAAGTCTCATGATGGCAAAGTCCCTATTTTACCATCCACTACAAGAAGAGGTACGGTTCTGAACACCTTTGTTGCTCTTGATTCACCATCTGTTATGAGTAAGCTCCTTACACCACCGCATACACATGTTACACACACTGCTACTACTGCTGAGTCTGAAACTTCTGATACTGATGATGTTGCTTCTACAGTGCTTGATAAGAGTGGTTCATTAGGTCCTTTCCTAGATGCTACGATTTCTAGAACTATAGCTAGAAATACTAAAACTCCTAATGAATACACTACTACACCTGTCAGTTCACCCGAGTCTAGAGAATGCTATGATATTGAAGACGGTTATATAGAGATGACCGATGAATTTATTAAAGAATGTCAAAACACCCATGATAGGAGTGCTATTAAGAGTCTTCTTGAGAGAGGTACTATAAAACCCAAATTGTCTCCTAATGCTAAGTTTGCTGCATCTCCCATAAACATTAAAGATAAGTATTATGATTTCTCTCTTGATCTATCTTACATAACTATTGTTGAGAAAGAACCTTTTTGTGGGAATAAGAATGAAAGTGCGGTAGCACATATGACTAAGCTTTCTACCATGAGTGGCATGTTTTCTGATGATATTAAGATGCGCACTTACTTTGTTGCTAAATTTTTCCCTTTTTCACTGAAAGGAGAAGCTAAAAATTGGTTTAATAATTTACCTCCTGGATCTATTGATAGCCCTGATTGCTTGATTAGTACTTTCCTGCAGAAATATTTTCCTCCTAGTTCTAGACATGCTATTTTTGCAGGAACTTTTTGATTTTAAACATGGAGAAAAAGAGATATTGCCTGAATCATGGGCAAGGTTTTGTGCTTTGTTTCATGCACAGGCTGGATGTCCATTACCTAAGAATGAGCTTCTTGATATATTTTATAATGGACTAACTGAAGAATCTAGGACATACCTGGATAGTTGTGCTGATTGTGTTTTCAGGAATAGGACTCCCAAGGAAGCTGAGGAATTAATGGCTAAAACAAGCAAGAATTATGAAGATTTGACTCCTCCTGAACCAGCTATACCTGAAACAATTATACCTGGACCAACTATACCTGCGCCTATACCAACATCAAAGAAGAGGGGAGTTACTGAACTAAATGATGAAGTGATGAAGGAAGCCAAGAAATGTCTTAAGGAGAAGGGAATTAAAGCTGCAGATGTCAAGAATTTACCTCCTATAGAAGAATTATGTAATACAATACCCTACTCATCCACTATTGATGTACACTCTCTCCAACATTTTTATGAAGGTGATATCCCTTACTCTAAACCTCCTGATCAATGCTTAGAAGAATTTGATATTTTTATTGTTAAGCAAGATAATTTTAATAAAAGGCTGCAAAATCATCTAATGGAAAACTCTAGAGCTATTGTTGAGTTAAAAGATATTGTGGAAAGAACCTATAATGATGTTAAAATGCTTGTTAAACATTTTCAAATGGTTCAAACTCAAATTGATCAGCTTATTAAGGTACAAAAAGACTTGCTAGTTAATACTGCTACAGAAAAACATGCTTATGAAATTAGAACTAGAAGTGGTGCTGCTACCTAGGATCCTCTATATCCTGAGGGGCATCCTGAAAGAATTGAGCAGGATTCTCAACAAGCTGAAAATAGTGGTACTACTCCTAAGAAAAGAAAAATAGAAACATAAAACTATTGTAGAACCCTCTAAACCTGCTAAAGATCCTAAAAGTATATCTGTCTCTGATGCTGAAACTGAAAGTGGTAATGAAGAAAATGATTTTCCTGATAAAGAAAAAGTTGAAGAAGAACCCGAAAGGCACACTAAGAATACTAAATACACTAAAGAAGATTTTGTTGCTAAGAAACATGGTAGTGAAAGAGAGCCTTGTGTCCAAAAACCTATGCCTTTCCCTGATAAGAAACACAAGTCAAAAGAAGATGAACCCTATAATAAGTTTTGTGAGTGGATGAAACCTTTATTCATGCAAATTTCTTTAACTGATGCTATTAAATTGCCTCCTTATTGAAAGTATATGAAGGATATTGTCTCGAATAAAAGGAAGATCCCCAATGAAGAAATTTCTACTTTGCTTGCTAATTATTCCTTTAATGGTAAGGTTCCAAAGAAACTTGGAGACTCAGGGATTCCAACTATTCCTTTCTCTATTAAAAATAGTTATGTTAGAACTGCTTTGTGTGATTTGGGAGCAGGAGTTAGTGTTATGCCTTTTTTCTCTCTATAAGAGACTTCAACTGGAAAAACTAATACCAACTGATATATCTTTACAAATGGCTGATAAATCTACTACTATTCCTATTGGCATATGTGAGGATGTACCTGTTCAAGTGGCTCATAATTGCTTGATATTAACTGATTTTGTTGTGCTTGAAATGCCTGAAGATGATAACATGTCTATTATTCTTGGGAGACCTTTTCTTAATACTGCAGGAGTTGTTATTAATTGTAATCAAGGAAATGTGACTTTTAATGTTAATGACAAGGAGCATACTGTCTATTTCCTCAAGAAGATTGATAGGACTTATGGTTTAAATTGAATTGAACATGTTGAGGGCATTCAAGTTGGAGAAATATATTGTCCCATACCAAGAGAAAAATATGAAACTATTATGATTGGTACCATTGCTATCAAGGTTGAGGTAACATAATCATTAGTGGAATAGAAAGTTTTGTTTCATATAAAATTGTTTTTGTAACAAGACCTGATCAACCTTGTTAACAAAGGCATTTTAATGAACAAAACAATGTTTTCACCATGATTATCTCCGCTTACTTTTATTTTTATCCATTTTTGTTTTTGTTTTTGCTTAGTTTACTTTTCTGTTGTTAGTTGTTTGCTTATTAGAGTGTCTTAGAACTTTTGAAGTTCTAGCTTTGTTTTGTCATTGCATCATTCTAGAAACCTTTTTCTGTCAGAAAATCATTCATCTATACTTGAAAATTGCTCAAAAATAAAGTGTCTCAAAAAATTCCATAAAATTCATATTAAATTTTTACGTGAAAAAGGGGCAGAGAAGTGCTTGGAGAGTACCAGGGGCCCACCAGGCAGGCACACCACATGGTGGCGCGGCCAGCCCAGGGGCGCACCTGGCCATGGTGTGGGCCACCCCTGGCCCTCCATTCACTCTCTCACTTCCCACTTCTTTCTCTCTCCCGAGGAAACATCTGTTCTTTGCTCGAAATCACGTTCTTGCTGTTGTTTCCCATGATTTTTCAATCTCCTTGCTCAGCCCATCTTTGCTGCTGAAATTTGAAGCATTTGTTCTGTGGTATGTGACTCCTTCGCTTGTCTAAGTAGATTTGTGTTTAGTGGTTTATATCTTGAGTATTTTGCTGCTGTATGTGACATGTTATGAGAGCTTATAAGCTTGTTCAATGCTTAGTGATATTGTTTTGATGCATGTTTAGGCCTCTTACAAGTCCCTATGAGTAGTGCCCTTCATTATGTATTCACTTTGCAATCACTTGTATAATGGATGTTTAAATTTCAGAATATCAAGGATGAACAACCACACCTTTGGAAAAATATTTGAGAGGGACACACCTAGGAGGTCAAGGCCCTCAAGATCAGCCTCTCAGTTTAGGCCTTCATACAATGAAGATCTCATTGCACCACGCTTTGGAAATGAGGGAGATGAGGGGGATGCTCACCCATCTACTTTTCCTTGTTATACCTTTTTGCAAGCTGCAGGGATCCTCGATGATTTCTTACTACTGGTTCAGAGGGTTGGTTTGACCTCATACATGGAAGATTAGAGTGAGCAATATGCCGTGCTGACCAAAACTTTCGTTGAGAGTTTCGTTTTCACTAACACCCCCTATTAGTCAACTATTTCTTTCAGAATTTATAATCTGCCTATTACCATGTCATTAGAAAGATTTTGCAGCATTGTAGGTATAGGCATGACGGGGACCGTGAAGAAGATCCAAGGGCGACCCGCTGATTTGCTGGAGCTCTATCGAAGTGTGACAAATGACAATGACCGTGTAGCTCATCGCGGGAAGATAAGAAACATCCAACTCCCAGCTCTTAGATACTTTGCTTATTATCTTGCTACTAGCATTCTTGGTAGGGAGAACACAAGTAATATCTCCAATTATCATTTAGCCTTCCTCGCTGCTGCACTTAATAATGATACCCGGTACAATCTTGGCTCTCTCATTGCTCGCTGCCTAGCTGCTAGGGGACCTATTTATGGGGGCATTATTGCTTCACGTATGGTTACCGCGTTAGAACTTTCTGTGGATCCTAATGATACTATATTGGCACCACAAGGGCTTGATCTTGGTGCCATGAAAACACATCACTTCATCACTACTGACTCTGATACAGACAGTTTAGTATACATGATGTTGTTTACTGATAGGGATGAAAGGGAGATTCCTTTGCCGCAATCTACTTTGTTCAGTGTTCACAGGAGGCCGTGGTCACGTTCCAAGGAGGAGCTGGACGAGCATCTCCGCTTGCTTGGTTTCCATAGGCAGCACCAGGAGGATGTGCCTTCTTACGACTACTCTGCGCACTACGGTGGGGCGTCCTCGAGCTCGTACCAGGGCGAGGGTACCTCCTCGCCATACTACGGAGGCGCTCCATCTTGGCCAGCTTGGGATCGAAACCCATTTAGGCCAAAATCCTAAGCTTGGGGGGAGGTACACCGACATCAGCTCATCTCTATATCATGTTTAGTCGGTACTTTATATATCCATGTTTCGTTCTCTTTTTAGTTTTTGTTCTTTCTTTGCTTTTGTTTTCTAAAACACAAAAAGACCAAAAATATTTCCATTGTTTCTCTTTGTTTGCTTTTTCTTCTTTTTGCCTTGGTTTGCTTTTTTCCTTTTTGCTTTGTTTGAACTATTCGAAAAACCCAAAAAGATTTTTCTTTTCTTGTTTTTCCTTTTTATTCTTGCCTTTGAAAATTAAAAACACCAAAAATATTTTTTCTTCTTGTTGGTTTTGTGAAGTTTGTTGCAGGGTTCAGCAGTCCTCAGTGGAATTTGGTTTCATGTTATTATTCAAGCCACACAAGTGAAGGGCAATAATGAGGATTAATGACAACTTGAGGTGTGGTAAGAGGCTGGTAACGAACTCTATTTGTTTTCATTTTTGTACATACACTCATAATTGTGGGCATGCTTAGTCTGTTCATGTAGGGTGTATGTTACTTATGGATGCTTAGTAGTTCTTGCTTTCTTATGATTAGCTCCAGCTTGCTAATAGTTTGTAGCATGTCGTATGAGCGTTTGCTTGCATTGCTCTATTCATAACTTGGTATGACACTGTGGTATCATCCTCTAAATGTTTCTCTTGAATTGACTTGGCACATGCTCATGCCATATGACTGAAACAATAATCAGTTAAGCCTCGATGAACTATTTTGCCTCAGGGGTCCTGAATCACTTTCATGCCATGATTAATCCTGTTTTGTTGCAAGCATGATTATGACAGTTATTGCTCTCTCGTTTGTCGCTCCCTTACTATTGCTAGACTTCACTTGCACTGATTATGGCTCTACTCGTGTTTCCAATTATCTAAAACCAATATTGCCAAAAGTGTCCACCATACCTACCTATTAGCATCATTTGCTATTCCATGCATATTCAATATGCCTTGTTTTCTTCCAAATAAAATGTTTGCTTGTTATGAGAAAGTTAGTTAGTAAAGCTCTCACGAACTTGATGGCACACTTTATTTCTTGTACTTAATAAACCTGAACAATTGTGACTGCCCATGAAAGTTATATGCTTGGAAATTATAGGCTGGGGATTAGCAGAACCGTGCGGTCACGGGGAACACTTTCAACACCTGTAAATATATACCAAGTTGATATCATGCTCTTTTTGTTGGGATCGCAGCATAGAGAACAAAATTTTTCCTACGATGGGAACTATACGCCAAGATCTATCTACTAGATACAAGCAACGGGTGGATATAAATCCATAGACAACTTACCCTCAAAGACAACAAAGCTTTGTTAACAAGATGGAACTCGTGGATATAGTCATACACTTGCCGATCTCAAGATCGTGATGAAGTCCTTTAGGTCCAGCAGTTCCAGCACCATCAGGTCTAGCACCATCAAGTCCAGCACCACAAAGTAGCGGTGCATCCATGATCGCACACACGTTCGGTCCACCGAACAACTTCTGCCACCTCGCTCCAGTGATGCAGCGGAAGCAGCAACTCCTTTCCAGATAAAGCCACCTGGAACATGTTTCTCGCTAATCCGAGACCATGGGGAATAAATAGAGGGAGAAGAGAACCTTCACGAGGAGGTGGTGCAAGAGGAGAGGAGGAGGAGGTGCTCCTTATATAGGGGAAGGGCGCAACCCAAGGGGGCATGGCGCTCCCACTCACATAAACACACACCTCCACTCATGCCCACTCACATGCATTAAATTTCCACCAAATTTAATGCAAGCTCTCATTCAATAAAACACTTTTATTTATTTTATTCAGAATTTTGTTAATTAATTTAATTAACAAACATTCACATAAAACTCCCTGCAACATTTCAATATCACATGCAAAACCAGTTTTAGCAATTTCACCCAAAATAATTCCGGTTTCCATTGAAATGATTCCAGCGCTTTCTTAATCTTTATCTGAAACATATTTGCTCATAAATAGTGTCGGTATCCCTTAAGTGTGTCACCCTACGGTTCGCGAATAATGCAGACATGATCGAGACCCCTCTCCGATCAATAATCAGCAGCGGGACCTGGAGATCCGTACTAACTCCCACATATTCAACGATGACTCTTGTGATCATGTGAACCTTTAACGTTGTAACTAAATTCCTTTGTCTCGTGATATATTACATGTCCGAGACTCGATCATCGGCATCCAAATACCTAGTTTGATCTCGTTACCGACATGCACTCTTTTCTCGTTCCCATGATATAACATTCTAGTGATCACATCACTTGCTTGCAAGCTATTCTCAATGTGATATCACCGAGAGGGCCCAGAGTATATCTATCCATCATTAGGATGGAAAAATCCCACTCTTGATCCATGAGCCTCAACATAACACCTTCGGAGTATCTGAACCCACCTTTATAGTCACCCTTTTACGGTGTGACGTTTGATGTTATCAAGTCACTCTTCCGATGTTAGCAATTAACATGATCTCATGGTCTAAGGACTAAGATTACTTCATATGATGTTATAGCAATATAAACATAATGACTTTGATCGTAATTCTATACTTCGAATGAATGTTCATCACATCATTCCACCAATGTTGTGACCTCGTTATTAACAACATCCAATGTCCTCCTTTATAGTATTATGTTGATAATATTGTCATACAATATATCTTTATAGTATTATCCCACTTTGAACAAAACCTAGTTTGATAACAAACTACTTAACACAAATGCCCTCCTTTGCTATTACAATAGCAGCCATATACTTAGCCTTTTGTTGTAGTATCCGTCACAATGTCTCAACTTTGGAACTTATCCAAATCCATCATGGAACATCCTTTCCATTACATTGTTCCACCCATAGTCTAAATTGAGATAAATTTAATTTATATCTTGTGACAAAACTAGTATCAATGTAACACTTTACAATGAACTACCTTTAACTATTTGTCACTTATACATGATATATTCTTAGTTCCTCCAAATCTCATAACAATATCTTTACTATCGTCCAATGATCATCTTATGAATCATTCTGGTATGTGCTCATAACATTTAGAGCATAGGACATATCTAGATATATACATATCATGGTATAATCGATCAAAATCTTCATGTGATTTTACTCACCAAGTGTAGAAACACTTGAATCTTGATGCAATCATTTCCATGAAGCAAGAACCTTTCTTATTGTTTCCATATTGAACCCTTTCAATATCTCATATATGTACATCTGGCATAACCATATTAGTGCCTCAATCTATCCATATAGACATTGATGCCAAATATTCCGGTTTTGCCCAAGTCTTTCATCGAAGTCCTATTTTAATGAAATTCTTAACTTGTGTCAATAAAAGATACATCATTTCCAATCCACAATATGTACTCTGCATAATGTATTGGAAATTTGTCTCAGCGCTCCCACTTAATTTCTTACAAATGCAAGCATCTTCATCATCTCCGATGAAATTAAACTCCTTTTACATTTTCATCACGGTGAAGATTCCAACTCTGCTATGCTAACTTCAACTAATTGAAGTTTGCATGCCCTTTTTAGCACCCTTTGAATTAACAAAACCCTTCGGACCGTGTCTTGTACACGTCCTAGGTAACCATTCTATTAGAAGAACATTATTTTGTTTATTCAACTACCATATACCAAATTATATGTAGTGGTTGCTACATTAATCCGTCAAGACTAAATATCGCTATGAAAGATCAAATCTTGTCATAGTCAACTCCTTGAACATTGCTGTAAACTTCTTTCTGATATGTCGACTATTTCATAGATGTTAAACATCCATGGCTATTTCTTTATAGATCCAAACACGACCGATAGGCTTCACGCCTTTCTGGAGGGTCTTCCAAGTTCAGAAACTTGATTTCTCGTGTATGGACAGTATCACGGATTCTATGACTTCTAGTCATTTTATGGAGTCAGGGCCCATCAACGCTTCTTTGCATGCAGTCGGTTCATCATTGTCAAAACAATAACGGCTTCTGTTTCAAATCTTACTATTTCATTCTTACCGACCCACATGGTTCAATAGGAACTCTAATCTCCAAGATCACACCGTTTATAATCACGGGAGCCATGAGCATTGTGGCCGCTACCGGGACACTTTCCGGCACTGCGCTACTTAGCACATATAGCTAAGGTTCAACAACCTTATCAAAGTTCTATTGTCCTCCCACTTAAATTTTCACGAAAAATTCCTTCTAAAGAAACTTGACGTTCCAAGCGACAAACTCTTTTGTCCTCGGTGTTATGGAGGAATTCCCAAAAAATTCTTTGGGATAACCTACAAAAACATGCTTATCCGACTTTGGTTGTAAACATTTTACTTATGCATAGCATACCAAAATTTAAGAAAAGACAATTCAACTTTTATCCCAAACCATAACTCATATGGTGTCATTTCAACGGATCACGATGGTGCTCTTTTCAGTGTAAAAGCGGTGGTATCTAAAGCTTTAATCCTTAAAACATAATGGCAGTTTTATAAATGACACCTTTGATCTTACCATGTCAAACAAGGTTTGATTTGATCTCTCGAACATACCATACTCATGTGGTTTATCGGGAAATGCAAATTCATGGAACAATTCCTGAAATCTTAGGTGTTTTGCTAAACCTCTAACTCAAATATCTTCCTTTATGATCAAATCATAAACTCTTTTATTTTCTTGTTACAATAATTTTTCACTTCATCTTGAAAGTCTTTGGACAATTTTCAAATGTTTCATACTTCTTCCTTATTAAGTAAATATATAGATATATTCACTCAAATTTCCGGAGAACGCATATGAAGCAAAAATATCCATCGCATATGGCTACACATAATGGACTATATACAACAACATGCATAATATCCAATAAGTTAGTCATCCGTACCTCCTTGGCCTATGGACGGAGTTTCAATTATCTCGAGGAAAGTTTCACAAGCGTCAATTGATCAAAATCAAAAGACTCCAAAAATCCATCAACATGGAGTTTCTTCATGTTTACTTTCCAATATAATTCAAACAGCGATGTCACTTCATAAGTGATTTTCCAATCATTTGTCTTACGACATTTTAGGAATAATGTTTATGGATGTGATTTCTCCAACTAGACTTGTAAAAGTTCATCCATCCTTTATGGAATATGGTAATTATTTGAACAACCATTGTTCTCGTAGTACCAGAACAAAATAACAATTATTAAAACAAATCTTGAAGGCTTGGTTTGACGACAACGAAAACGCAATAACACTTTATTTGTTTTCGATGAACACCATCACATATTCTTTTGCTAGTTACTTTGGCCTTTGCAGTTCATGAATTGTGTTGTTCTGTATGACACTTCACACCAACCAATTCGGTATCCAATACCTAAGAACCACATTGTTTAACAAGCAAGGAATAGAACCATAACATGTATTGTTGGGTCCACAGCATAGAAAACAAAAAAAATTCTACGATGAGAACTATACACCAAGATCTATCTACTAGATACAGAGCAGCGGGTGGACATACATCCATGGAGAACTTACCCTCGAAGACAACGAGTTTTGTTAACGAGTAGGAACTCGTGGTTGATGTAGTCGTACGCTTGCCAATCTCAAGATCGTGTGGAAGTCCGAGCGCCACAAATCAGCAGCGCATCCGTCCTCGCACACACGTTCAAGCCACCAGACAACCTCCACCTCCTCGCTCCAGCGAATCAGCAGAAGCAGCAACTCCTTCCAGACGCAAGGCCACCAGGAACATGTATCTCGCTAATCCGAGACCATGGGGGAATATCTAGAGGGGGAGAGAGATCCTTCACGAGGAGGTGTGAGGATGGAGGGAATGGGTGGCCTTTTATAGGAGGAGGGAGGGAGGGGAGCCCCCTCTCTCCATGGCCGGCGCATGGGGGGGGGGTGACCCCTCACCTCCCCCATTCATGTGGTGGTAACCCCTCCACATTAAAATGCCCCTTAACATTCTCTTTTAAAGTCTCCACTTTAAATGCATTAAATTTCTCCAAATTTAATGCTCTCTCATTTAATAAAACTCTTTTATTTATTTTATTCAGAATTTCTTAATCACTTTAATTAAAAAACATTCACATAAAACCCCTTGCAACATTTCAATATTACATGCAGAACCACTTTCTGCAATTTCACCCGAAACAATTCCGGTTTCTATTGAAACAATTCCTGTTTCTATCGAAACATTTCCTGCGCTTTGCAAACCTTTTGTCTGGAACATATGTGCTCCCAAATGGTGTCCGGCAACCCTTAAGTGTGTCACCCTACGGTTCGCGAATAATGCAGACATGATTGAGACTTCTCTCAAATCAATAATCAGAAGCGGGACCTAGAGATCCATACTGACTCCTGCACATTCAACGATGACTTCTGTGATCGTGAGAACCTTTAACGTCAGCAATTTAATACCTTTGTCTCATGATATAATACATGTCCGAGATTCGATCATCGGTATCCAAATAACTAGTTTGATCTCGTTACCGACATGCACTCTTTTCTTGTTCCCGTGATATAACATTCTAGTGATCACATCACTTGCTTGCAAGCTATCTTAATGTGATATCACCAAGAGGGCCTAGAGTATATCTATCCGTCATCTGGATTGACAAATTCCACTCTTGATCCATGAGCCTCAACATAACACCTTCATAGTACTGAACCCATCTTTATAGTCACCCTATTACGGTGTGACGTTTGATGTTATCAAGATACTCTTCCGGTGTTAGCAACTAACATGATCTCATGGTCTAAGGACTAAGACTACTTTGTATGATGTTATAGCAATATAAACATAATTACTTGATCGTAATGCTATACTTCAGATGAATGTTCATCACATCATTTCACAAATGCTGTGACCTTGTTATTAACAACATCCAATGTCCATGATCAGGAAACTTTGATCATCTTGTTAATCAACAAGCTAGTCTATAAGAGAGGCATAACTAGGAACCCTTTTTGTTTATTAAACACACATGTATTGATGTTTCCTATCAATACAATTATAGCATGCAAAATAAACATCTATCATATACAAGAAATATATAATAACAACTTTATTATTGCCTCTCAGGGCATATTTACTTCATGTATATCTTCTATATACCTAAGTTGGACATCTCCAACCTTTTATTTTTTTGTCAAATATTTTATAGATTCTCTTTCAGCAATTCCTTTTCCTTTTTTAAAAGAATCCATCAACATCAATAGTGGTGTCATTCACATGACATATAGGACAAAGTGTATATAGTCAAATACTAATACCTTTGGACTTGCATTTTGAAGTGGATCACCATCATGAAATGTTTGGTGTTCTTTCAAAAATCCATTATTTAGTAATCTATTAGTGTAGTAATCATTTTACTTACATCTTCTATTCATCCTTATCATGAATATTTCATGATCAAGCTACTATAGCCTATAAGGAAGAATCACGAGTATACTGTTAGTTCCGAAAACCTTTTTGGGAGATCCGGATGCCTAGCATCTCCATCCTTCACAAATTCTCATACAATATGAGGACATGTATTTTGCTAAATTATACTCTATCATAATGCAACCAAAAGAATTGTTTAGGATATCACAATATCTTCCACGCATGATGGTTTCTGAAACAATTTTTTAGCTCCTAGATAATCTTGATATTAAAACAACTTTTGAATATCAATAATCATGGAGGCAAACATGATACTTTAGATACTAACGTTGGAATTATTACTCTTAATATAATACTACTTATTAAACTTTATGGAGTAAATAGAGTTTGCTAAAAGATTGCAATAGGACTTCTAAACTTTAAATTGACATTCAAAACAATACGATACTAGTTCGTAAAGAAAATATCCAGAATTCTATAGTTCTATTATCTCAATTAAAACTAAGCATAAGGTAGTGAACAGATGCCAATGACTACAAAAAATTATGCAAATTCACTTTGATTTAGTTTATGCCAAATTTAGTTCGACTAATCCAAATTAGAAATGAACTCCCACTCAAAAACAACATCCCTCGTGCCTTTTTTGTGATTACATGAACCAAATCCACTACACCAAGTCCGATCATCACGTGAGTCGGTGTAGCTTCAAAGGCGAGCATCAATATGGGCATCCCATCAACTATATGACTCACGCTTAACCTTTCGGTCCGTGTTCCGAGGCCATGTCTGTACATGCTAGGCTCGCTAAGTAAGAACCTTAGTATTCTCGTGTGTAAAACTATCTTACACCCGTTGTATGAAAGCGTAGAGTCGAGTACACCCGATCATCATGTGATGTCTCGAAACACGATCCATAGAACAGTGCATACTTAAGGAAGAACACATTTTATCTTGATATTTAAATGAGGGATCATCTTATAATGCTACTAAAACGCCAAACTAGCAATATAAGATGCAAACATCATATGTTTAAAGTGGAATGATATGGTCCATGCATTTGATCACCATCATGTGCATCGTGGTATGATCTCTATCATTACTTTGTGTGTAAGGCCAAGGTCTATGGAACTTACACGTTAGGTGTGTTGTAAGGATATCTACCATACATCAACTTACAACATTACCATATCATGACACTAGTCCAAAAACAATCTAAACTAGACGCCTCTAATGTATCCATTGCAAGTTTTACGTGGCTTAGGGCTTTCTGAGATAGAACCGGTCTTACCTACGAACATGGAACCACAATGATGATAACTAAGTTATTAGCAACTCGTTGTAAATCAGATATTGACTATGGTAGGAGAGACAGACACCCGCTAGCCACTTATGCAAAACTAGTTGCATGTCAGTCATGGAACCGGTCTCATGTGCAATGACATGTAAAGTTCGTCCGGGCCGCTTCATCCCACTATGCCACCAATGTCCAAAATATATAGAAGATGCAATAACATGATCATCATCGCCCACATATAAACATATGTGTACTACCCGTGTAAAGCACCTACGCATAGATGCGGCTCTGATACCACTGTTGGGATCACAGCATAGAAAACAAAATTTTTCCTACGATGGGAACTATACGCCAAGATCTATCTACTAGATACAAGCAAAACGGGTGGATATACATCCATAGAGAACTTACCCTCGAAGAAAACAAAGCTTTGTTAACGAGATGGAACTCGTGGATGATGTAGTCGTACACTTGCCGATCTCAAGATCATGAAGTCCTCTAGGTCCAGCAGTTCCAGCACCATCAGGTCCAACACCATCAAGTCCAGCACCGCAAAGTAGTGGTGCATCCGTGATCGCACACACGTTCGGTCCACCGAACAACCTCCACCTCCTCGCTCCAGTGATGCAGCGGAAGCAACACCTCCTTTCCACATAAAGCCACCGGGAACATGTATCTCGCTAATCCGAGACCATGGGGAATAACTAGAGGGAGAAAAGAACCTTCACGAGGAGGTGGTGTAAGAGGAGAGGAGGAGGAGGTGCTCCTTATATAGGGGAGGGAGGCAGCCCAAGGGGGCATGTCGCCGGCCATGGTGGGTGCCCCCACCTCTCCCTCATTCATGTGGGTGGAGCTCCCACTCACATAAACACACACCTCCACTCATGTCCACTCACATACATTAAATTTAATGCAAGCTCTCATTAAATAAAACACTTTTATTTATTTTATTCAGAATTTTGTTAATTACTTTAATTAAAAAATATTCACATCAAACTCCCTACAACATTTCAATATCACATGCGTAACCAGTTTCAACAATTTCACCCAAAACAATTCCGGTTTCCATTGAAATGATTCCAACGCTTTCTTAATCTTTATCCGAAACATATTTGCTCCTAAAAGGTGTCGGTATCCCTTAAGTGTGTCACCCTACGGTTCATGAATAATGCAGACATGATCGAGACCCCTCTCCGATCAATAATCAGTAGCGGGACCTGGAGATCCGTACTAACTCCCACATATTCAACGATGACTCTTGTGATCATGTGAACCTTTAACGCTGTAACTAAATCCCTTTGTCTCATGATATATTACATGTCCGAGATTCGATCATCGGCATCCAAATACCTAGTTTGATCTCGTTACCGACATGCACTCTTTTCTCGTTCCCGTGATATAACATTCTAGTGATCACATCACTTGCTTGCAAGCTATTCTCAATGTGATATCACCGAGAGGGCCCAGAGTATATCTATCCATCATTAGGATGGACAAATCCCACTCTTGATCCATGAGCCTCAACATAACACCTTTGGAGTATCTGAACCCACCTTTATAGTCACCCTTTTACGGTGTGACGTTTGATGTTATGAAGTCACTCTTCCGATGTTAGAAATTAACATGATCTCATGGTCTAAGGACTAAGATTACTTTGTATGATGTTATAGCAATATAAATATAATGACTTTGATCATAATGCTATACTTCGGATGAATGTTCATCACATCATTCCACCAATGTTGTGACCTCGTTATTAACAACATCCAATGTCCATGATCAGGAAACCTTGATCATCTTGTTAATCAACGAGCTAGTTTATATGACAGGCATTACTAGGAACTTTGTATTTTGTTTATTAAACACACATGTATTAACGTTTCCAAATTAATACAATTATAGCATATAAAATAAATATTTATCATAAACAAGGAATAAGATAATAACCACTTTATTATTGCCTCTCGGGCATATTCCCTTCACTTTTATTTGCGGATGTCGTCAGTGTGAAATAAAAGGGGAGATTGTAAGTCCATGGAGTTATGTATGTGTGTTAGAGAAATGCCTGGGCCACCGGTCTAATCCATGCCTAATCATGGTGGAAACCTACAGCGTAACCATAATGAGTATCTATGAAGCATTCTTCTTATAAAAAAGAGAGAGATAACTATTGAGAAAAAGAAAAAAAAGATATATGAGAAAAGAGGAAAGAGAGAAAAAAGCACCATTTTCCCATGGTAAATAAGGAGAATGCTGAGATACTCGTTGTATGTTTGCCTTGTCATTTTGATATGGGGATTCTTTCGTATCATCGGGCAAGGGGTACCCCGTTGGCAGTTCTGTATGATACACATGTATTTACTATGACAAAAACTTACCAGTAACTAAAGTTGAGTAGCATGAGGAGCGGCCCTCGTACTCAAGGGACAAGAGATTTACAGTTTATAGTCTGCCAAGCATATAACTCAGATTGGGCCTCACTTACACCTTAACCATTTAAAGATGCTTATGATAGGGGCAATGAGAGCTCAAAGCTAATGAGTACCATACTGTCAGCATTTGGAAGCCTTTCAAACTTTTCAAAACCTTTTCATTTCCTTGTTGAGTCACCACATATTCTATGAGCACTTTCTTGAGAGCATAGTTGTCATTCTTAGTATAATGTGCTTGTCTCAAAACTTGATTAATTGTGTTATGACTTTGATGCTTGTATCTTTGATATCTTTACTTCTAGTCTTCACTTGAACTTTAGAGGTGCCTTGGCATTTATGTTTGCTCTACAATCAAAGGCAAGCGAGATACCACTCTATCATACCTTGTTATGAGCATTGTAATGTTGCTTATGTTTATGTTTCATTCTACTTATTATTTTTGAGTTGGAATCTCTTCATAGCTTGCAATGACTATTAAGTAAACTTAGTTGCATACTCTTTATTATGAATTGCTTGAGTATTTGACCCTATTCTGAGAATATATGCATCATATGAAGCAAATGTGTTCGTGAAAGATTCTTTTATCGCACTCAGTTTTCAACTGAATTGCTTGAGGACAAGCAATAAGCTAAGCTTGGGGGGAGTTGATATGTCCAAAACGTATCTACTTTCCTGAACACTTTTGCTATTGTTCTTCCTCTAAACTTGTGTGATTTGGATACAACTAACACGGACTGACGCTGTTTTCAACAGAATTACCTTGGTGTCTAGTTTTTATGCAGAAAATCAACTATCCAGAAAAATCCCAGAAAATATGCCAAAAATCCTATTTCACCAGAAGACTCAAGGAGCCTGAAGACGAGACGGAGTAGGGCCACGAGGGGCCCACACCACCTGGCCGCGCGGGCTAGGCCAGGCCATGCCTAGGGGAGGTGTGGCCACCGCAGCTACCCCCTCGGCCTCCCTCTTCGCCTATAAGTTGCCTCTTGACCTAAAAACCGATGGGGGTTCGACGTTTTTCCAGAAGGAGTTCCGCTTTGCCGCCACCACCAGATTCCGTGAATTGGAACCAGAAACTCCGTTTTGGCACCTTGCGGGGACGGGGAATTGGAGGAGATCATCGCCATCATCATCACCATCGCTTCTCCATTGACCATCCATGTTACCCACATCCATGAGTGAGTAATCCCCCGCTGTAGGCTATGGGGATGGTAGGGATTGGATGAGATCGTTCATGTAATGGCATCAGATTGTTAGGGCATGGTGTCTAGTATCTATTATTAGTGCTTTTTGACTTTGTTGCAACTTGTTATGCTTAATGCTTGTCACTAGTGCCCGAGTGCCATGATTTCAGATCTGAACATGTTATTGATTCATTATGATAGTATTGTTTATGGTCTTACCTGCAAGTTGTATACACATGTTGTTGTCCGGAACCAAAGGCCTCGAAGTGACAACAATCGGAATAACCGGAGGGAATGGCTTTGATGTGAGGATCACATGTGTTTACGGAGTGTTAATGCTTTGCTCCGGTGCTCTATTAAAAGGAGCACCTTAATTGCCAGTAGTTCCCTTGAGGCCCTGCTGCAAACAGGCAGGCAGGCAAAAGATGTTGTGCAAGTTCTCATTGCGAGCACCTATGACTATATATGGAGCACATGCCTATGATTATTTAGTACTTGGATGCTTTATCTTATTTATCTGCAACTGCTCTATATCTTGATTGCCATACGAATTGTCTTGTCCATGCAACGCCCGTCCATCCATCCCTATGTGTACCACGCTTTAATCCTACTGTTTACTGCAATTGTTAATACTGCCTTTACTTTTACTACCGCTATTACTTTGCTATTGTTACTACAAAACTATTGCTACTGATAAACTGCTGTGAGCAAGATTGTTTCCAGGTGCAGCTGAATTGACAACTCAGTTGTTAAGGCTTATAAATATTCTTTGGCTCCCCTTATGTCGAATCAATAAATTGGGTTTCACTTCCCTCGAAAATACTGTGATACACCCCCTATACTTGTGGGTCATTAGAGCAGCGGATGGATCCCCATTGGGATCCCGACAACTACGAGACCTGGAATGCCTTCTTCGCTAACCGGTGGGAAAGGGAGCTTGCTAGGTACGAGAGTGACGGACCACCCCCGGTGAACCACAATGAAACCGGTCATCGCCTTTGGTGGGCGAACCGGATTATCACCGGTGTGATGCGCTACATCGTTGAGGGAGATCATCCTCGCCCTGCGGTACCCACACTTGCACCTGCCACAAATCCACAATAAGGGTAGCTGTGGTGAAGGCCGCGGGCATAGCAGCATCGTCATTCGGGAGACCCCTCCTCCCGAGGCCGGAGTGGCAGGTGCCCCCGAAATATATCATAGTTCATGGTCCCCGGTTCCCCCCTATACAAGCCGTGGAAGGGCTGAGGATCCCCGGAATATGCCATAGCGACGACGACGAAGATGATTCGGAAGATGACCTTGAAGCTCTGTACTATAGGGCTAGACATGATTATGACTAAATCCATTGGCTAGGACGAATGGTTCGTTTGTGTACCCATGATTGTCGAAAGATACACTATTTTCAAATTCAAATTCATGTTGAAAGTGTTTTCAAATTCAATAGTTTGAATAATTATATTATAAGATAGAAAGTTTTTTCAAATTCAAATCATTTAAATGTGAACACCTAACTAAGAAATAAGAAATAAGGCGAGAACTTGATTTTTTTGGAAAAAAGGACATTTAGTCCCGGTTGGTGCCACCAACCGGGACTAAAGGTCCTCTGCGCGCGCCCCTTTGGTGGCAATCATACATCCCGGTTGGTGGCTCCAACCGGAACATATGCACTGGCCTTTCGTCCCGGTTGGAGCCACTAACCGGGACATATGGCCTTTACATCCTGGTTGGTGGCTCCAACCGGGACGTATGGCCCTCCCCTTTATAACGCTGCACCGTTCCTTTCTCCCCATCTTGCATTTCTTCTAAGTCCCAGGCGCGCCTCTTCGACCCCGACGCTGGCAGGCTGCCAAATTCCAGTGCGGTGGTCCTCGCCCTCGCATGCCGCCGCACACGTCGGACAAAAGGCCTCCCGTTCCCCAGCTCCGGCACCACCGCTTCTCCCTAGAGGCTGCCGCCGCTCTCTCCTGACGCACCGACATCGTCGACCTCCCTAGAGGCCGCCGCCGCTAGCTCTCCCCCGTCGCACACGGCATCGTCAACCTCCCCAAAGGATGCCGCCTCTCTCCCCCGTCGCGCTCCCCCAGGTACTGGCCGCCGCGCGCGCCCTCGCTCTCTCCCTCTCCTTCCTCTGTTTTCTCAGTTTATTAGTTATAGTTTAGTTTAATTAGTTTAGTTTAATTAATTATTAGGGTAGTAGTAGTTAGTTAGTAGTATTAGGATAGTAGTAGTTAGTTAGTAGTAGTACTAGTAGTTAGTTAGTAGTATTAGGGTAGTTAGTTTAGTACTAGTTAGTTAGTAGTATTAGTATATAGTTAGTTAGTAGTAGTAGTAGTTAATTAGTTAGTAGTATTAGGTTAGTACTATTAGTTAGTTAGTAGTAGTAGTTAGTTAGTAGTATTAGGGTACTAATAGTAGTTAGTTAGTACTAGTAGTAGTTAGTTAGTTAGTAGTAGTAGTTAGTTAGTAGTATTAGGGTAGTAGTAGTAATTAGTTAGTAGTAGTTAGTAGTAGTAGTAGTTAGTAGTAGTAGTAGGGATGGTACCCGCCGGGTTCGGGGTGGGTCCTGTCGGGTTTGCGGGTTTCAGAGTTACTGCTTTCCCCTTGGAATTATATGATCCCGCTGGCGTTTGAGGTTAGGGATGGGCGTGGCAATGCGCGCCATATAGGGACGATGGACGGGCGCGGCAACACGCGCCATATATTAGGGTTTCTTCGAATTATGGTTTACATCCTTAGCCCGTCAAACCACGCCTACCAAACCTCCTCGCTTGGCCGCTTTGGCTCATACGCTTTTCCCCTTTTTGCAGAAATATGGAACACAGAGAAGAAGAAAAGGAAATGGCGCTTGAGGATATGATCAACGAGGGAGAATATATCGATAACGATGTCACCTCCCTATATCTGAACAACTCCGGTGAGGGAGATCCGGCTTTCAACCGAACAGACGGCTTCGGTGCGAGAGAAGCCGACGAGGGAGAATCCGGCGAGGGAGAACTCGACGAGGTGCATATATATATTAATAAATTAAGCCTCTATTGTCTATATACATATATATTAATGCCCTTTCTTCTTTTAGCCCTCTAGTTCGAGCAAATATTCTAAAAAGAATAAATGAGGCCCAACCAAAAAGTTGGGAGACCATGAAAGGTACAGGATCAAAGAAGTCGCTATAGATGGCGAACCGAAGGCTCCCATTGATGCTGAAATAAATTTATAAGGCAATGTAGAGTTATTGTTAGGGACTACATCCCGATCACCGTCAGAGAATGGAATAGGTCGTCAAAGGATCCAGAGTCTCTATATGTCTATGACTTAGCCAAAGACACTCTTTGGAAAAGGCTCATGGTTAATTTCACCCTACCGATGTTAGAGGTCTATCTAGATGACTACGCTCCAGATGAGTATATTCCAACTCAGGAGGAACTACAGAAACAGATGGAGCAAGCCGTCAAGGAGTATGCTCTTAAGAAGATGGCCCAGCAATTCAACAACTAGAAGAAAAGACTGCACCTTGACTTTGTCGTGAAAGAGAAGACTCCGGATTTAACTACTGGAGCGTATGAGAAGATACAAGTCTACTAGGATGATATTGTGGCGTACAAGACATCGGCACCAGCTAAGAAAAGGTCTGAAACGAATAAGCAAAATGCTGCTAAAAAGAAGTATCACCATACTATGGGGCAAGGTGGATACAAGTCTAGCAAGCCTAAGTGGGAGAAACTCGAGACCGACTTGATAGCTAAAGGGATCACCCAGAGCCATACAATTGGATCGAACAGGTAAGAAATTAGTTTTACGGGCATGTTGGAACGTTGGACTCAGAAGGGAAGTGCATATATAACATAAGACATCAAGAAACTCCCATACCCATCGAAGACATTAGAAATGCAGTAAAGGCTGTTGAAGATGTGGACTTCATTCTCGATAGAGAGAATGACGAGCTCGCACTCGCCCTTGGGAACAAGGAACACGAGGGACGAACACGAGGCATAGAAGGCTCCAAACCATGGAACATTTGTTTTGCCGACCATAGGAAGAAATATCCCGACATAAGCCGTTAAAGGAGAAAGGAAAGTGAGGAACTTGAAGTAATGAAGCAGAAAGACCGGATGCTCAAAATAGAACAATGATTATTGGCTCAACACGTCAAGCTTGTTGGCGAACCCCAAGAGGAAGGTATGATGAGCACAGCAGCAAGTTTTTCCTCAGTTATGAAACCAAGGTTATCGAACCAGTAGGAGCAAGGAAACACCTCCAAGGTGTTGTTTCCAACTTGGAATCCTGCACAACACAACCACAGAACTTTGCCCCCAACTTACAATGAGGTTGTCAATCTCACCATTTTTGCTGAAAACAAAGGATTAAACGTATTGTGTGGAAGAAAGTAATAGCCTGTAGAAAGTAAATAGAAAACAGTAAATAGTTGTAGATTGATAGTAAAAGAAAGGACCAGGGTCCATAGTTCACTAGTGGTGGTTCTCCTTAAGATAGATGACATGTTGGGTGAACAAATTACAACGGGGCAATTGACAAATATCGAGAAAGCATACATGTATATACTAATCATCTTGACTCCTATGAGATTTGATTGGGCATTACAACATTATACATAGACCGTAATCCAACTACATCTATGACTAATAATCCACCTTTAGGTTATCAATCCAAACCCCCTCTAGTATTAAGTTGCAAGCAACAGATAATTGCATTACACATTGTGTGTAAAGTAAACAATACGATTGTTCTATGAACAAAGGATTGCTGTTTTCTCCCTAGTAGCAATAGCACATCTAGTACCATAGAGATTTCTGTCACTTCCCCAGATTACTAGAGGCATGAACCCACTATCGAGCATAAATACTTCCTCTTGGAGTTGCTAGCATCTACTCGGCCAAGATATCTACTAACAATGGAGAGCATGCAAGATCACAAATAACAAAGACATGATAGAATCAATAATCAATCTGAAATAGCATCTCAATATCCATCGGATCCCCGCAAACACAACATGTATGATTACAAATAGATGATCTTGATCATGAACGGAGCTCACAAGATCTAGACATGGTAGCACAAAGGAGAAGAACCAACCATCTAGCTACTACATGGACCCGTAGTCCAGGGATGAATTACTCACGCATCACACCGGAGGTTGGCATGGTGATGAAGAAGGCCTCCAGGGTGAATTCTTCCCTCCGACAGGGTGCCGGGAAGAGCTTCAGATCCCTCCCGGTCTAGGGATGGAGATGAGGGTGGCTATAGAATCTTTCGTGGAATTTTGATCAGGTACTTAGGGTTTCTGTATCAGAGGCATCTTATAGGTGAAAGGGGAGGCCGAGGGGGTGCCCTAGGCGGCCACAACACCCCCTGGCGTGGGCCAAGCCTGGTCGCGTGTCCAGGTGGTGTGGGCGGCCCCTGGCCCCTCTCCATCTCGTATTCTGGCTCCATGTACCCCTCGGTGAAATATTGACTTTGGCTTCTGTCCCATCCAATTCCGAGAATATTCATTTTCTGACTTTCCTGGAACCAAAAACAGCAGAAAACATGCAGCTGGCACTTTGGCATCTTGTTAATAGGTTATTCCAAGAAAGTGTATAAAAATTACTCAAAAGTGTGGACAAAACATAAGAAAGTAGATATAAACCAAGCGTGGAACATCAAAAATTATAGATACATTTGCAACGTATCAAACAACAATTAAAGCAGCATCAGAATCAACTTGATAAACTTAGCCAACACGCTACCGACCCATCTCAGCGGCACATGGTAGACGAAGCTGCCTTCGATGCTACCTGCCCATCCACTAATCGAAAAAGCAGGGTGGCTTCCACGAAGCTCTACGGTGATGATGCTGATGATGCACCAGCGATGGCTCCTCTTCGCTACCCAGTGGATGATATCATGGAGATGACACATTGTGAGCTGCATGTGAAAGTTGTCAACATAAGCATGAAGGTGGCAGTCGGCTATGCCTTACCATTAGTTGGACGAGTACCAACTTACCATTGTTGTCCGGTTCCATAGGGCTACGATATTGATGGGGTGGATGAAGTTATGGACGGATGCAGCTCAAGCTTGACTACCCTACAGGTGAAGGGGATGTGACTAAGCTGGGAGAAGCAAAAAACATGACCATTCTATGGTGAAAGGAACACATCGTGCTTTCAAATTGGATGCCAAGGCCATCCACTCCTTAGAGCACAACTCCATCTTCATCGCCGCCTCACCCGTCGCCACTATGTCAGCCGTCTCCAGCACGGCCGTCTTCGCCGCCGCATCAGCCGTCTCCAGCACAACCGTCTTCTCCTTCGCGTCAGCCATCTCAGACCCTCCCAAAAGTACAAAAGGGTTAGGGCCAAAAGAGAAAGAGTAATCGATCACCAAAGCGTCTACCAGAGCCCCTCCCAGAAGTACCAAAGGTTCCTCCCAAGAGAGCTTACAACTATATACTGAAGAGGAGAATGCGGTGATCGCAAAGGCCCAAACGCAATAGTCGTTTGATAGCCTCAAGCGACTGAAAGAGCCATAGTTCCCCAGCACTAAAGAAGAAAAAGCCAAAGTGCAAAAAATGTTGAAGACTCTTCATCAACCCGAGCCAAGGCTGTCATCAGACTATGACCTCTCTATTGTCAAGTCACATCAGTCAATGGTGCGGTCGAAGAGCACTAGTGCAAGCAGGAATTTAGTTCCCCAGCTCGGTTTACAGAAAAATAAGGAATGCCCCCGCTCAAAGTGATTTCGGATACCATGGTGGAGTCGAGCAAAGCTGCGAACAAGCAGTATGATCCAGAAATTGTTGCACTATATGGAGAAGCGACCGCTTCTCAAGGTATGATTATTGCTCAGTACTTAGACCAGTTAGATTTCCCCGTGGATGAGGATGCATACAAATACGAGTACGGGAAACCTCTCGTCGGACCTGAGGATGTCAAGTATCTACCAACAAAAATGCGAAGATTGCATAATTGGTACATTAAAGCCACCGAGGAAGGGGCAAACTGGATAGTGATCGGAGTTTGAAACGAGCATTACGGGTATGGAGATGCCCAGATACTGATTGAATTTCCTGAACTACATCAGTTTTTCAATCAAGACACCCTCCACAAATCGATCGTCAGTGCCTACTGTCTGTAAGTATTATATATCTAACAATTAAGTCTCTAGTTAGCTCACCTCGTTTATATCGCATGTATAATCATACTCACTATATTATGTAGACTGAAGATTCTCGAATGCAGAAGAGGATAGATCTATGACATTGGGTTCATTGACCCATATTGGGTTCATGAAATTACTGTGAAACTTAATCCCAAGGACACAGAGGATAAACTTGTAATGGCTCTAAGGTTTCAAGAAACCAAAAGGGAAATATTATTACCTTACAACTTCGAGTGAGTGTTATTGTCTTGTACACATTGTATTTTGCTTACTCAATGCTAAGTGTATAATTGATGAGTTATGCATGCGCAGATTCCATTATATTCTGCTAATCATTCAATCTGACAATGGAGTAGTACAAGTCATGGACTTTAAATGTAAACTCCTTGAGAAGTGGGAACCCATGCAGGATATGCTCAAGCGGTAATTTCAATCATTATGACACTATATTAGTAACTTTTGTTCATTTACATGCATCAAGTAATTAATAACTCATTTCACTCATTTTCTTTGCCAAGCAGCGCTTGGAAACGATTCACCAACAAGACTAAGGGTTCCTGGAAAGAGAAGTTTACATTTAAACCACTAAATGTAAGTACTACTAGCTAGATCCGCGCATCTCTTTGATTCTAGTTTCGATACCATTATCATGCTTAACTATTATTATTTTGATTGAACTTTGTTCTCGTAAAGTGTCTGAGACAGACAGACGGAAATTACTTATGTGGATACTATGTCTGCGAGTTCATTCGTCAGACGACCTGTGAGAAGGGCAGAAACTTAGAACAACTTCAAGTATGTAAACAATATTCAGAAATTTGTTTTATTACCATCAATTGTGTTTAGTTTCATTCATATATGTTGACTCATTCTTTTAAATTAGATCGAACGGTTGCGTGACAATCTTCTACCAAAGGATCGCATACAAGCAATCCAAGAGGAAATTGTGGGATTCTTAGATGAAGATTTCCTAGATCCAAAATGAGAATACTACCGGAAGATTATGATAATGTAATAGGGATCATAAAACACTTTATATTGTATATATGCATGAATGTAATATATTCGATACTTGCTGTGTAATATAATCGGGAGATGTTTTGTAATATAATGGTTTCCTTAAGGTAGATGACACTTACCCTAGCACTATGTTGTGAGGAATGCTCGTCCTCATAGTAGATGGTGCGAGGTTGATGTTACCGAAAGTGGATTCGCATGGAGGCATGGTGCGGATTTGAGGGACATCGACCTCGCACCATCTACTATGAGGACGAGCATTCCTCACAACATAGTGCTGTGGTAAGTGTTACAAAATAAATGCTGCCCAAAACACAAAAAGGAAATAGATAAAGGGAAAACAAAATAAATAAAAAATATACAAAAAAAACTCTGCCGCGGCACAAAAAGTGCCCAAAATGCTGCCGCGACAGAGACGCATATGCCCCTCCCCCCTTGCGACAGCCAGCGGCTACGTGGACCGCCCTTTTGTCCTGGTTCGTAGCCCAACCGGGACAAAAGGGTTGGGGCTTTAGTCCCAATTGCCCTGTCCCGGTTGGGCAACCGGGACTAAAGCCCCATACAATATGCCCTGTTTATACTAGTGCAAGGGTGGAGATATTAACTGCGAGAGGAGCAACCTAAAACATATAGGAGGATCGATTGGAGTCAAAGCTTCACTTCAACGGGAGCTCCGATGTAGAAGGAGAGAAGAAAATTTAGTTAGGATTAAAAGCTTAGAAAGGTGTGAGCGAAATCCATTAGGCATGAGGAATGTATTGTGAAGAATGGATAGAGTCAATGGTTGAAGTAGAGCCAATTTCCATCGGTATGCGTACATTATAAATTCCCGAACATACACATGGTACAACTCTATCTTGCCCGGTCCGACCTGTCATCCTAAAACAACATCAGTTGAACCTATCGTATTGGACTGTCACTTCTTTTGTGTCGGGCAACACAATTATTGCTAGAATTGTGATGCTCCATTACTTCTGTAACATTATGAATGGTGGCAGCTATATGATAGATTCCTTATATCTGGGTCCATTTCATATTCTTGAAGCCTCAAAATTGCAGGGTCATTTAGTTTTATTAGAACAACAAAATGGAAGAGGTCATGTTTATTAAATCCTTTGGACATTTATAAACGGTTGTTAAGTGTCATGCAAAAGTATTGTGGTATAAACACTAGAATTTGAGTGGCAATAGCAGGTACAATCATACGATTGGTACTAGATTAGTACAAGTTAGGCAACCGGAGGATGTGCTGCTAAACTCTCATGCTATTTGTGAGAATCCTTGGTGTTGATCTTTTACATGGAGTATATATTTTCTTTCCCATGGACAAGGTTAGGGAAGCCTTTATTTTTGTTTATATGTGTTCGAGTTCTAAACATTTTTAGGGAAGCCTTCGTTTTTTCCATGTGAGAAGGGACACACACACACAAAAGATGAAAACAGAACAAAACGTTGCAATTAAAAAGCAAACAGCTTTTAAATCTAGAATCGTGTGAATACTCAAAAGATGAAGACAACACAGTTCAGTTCAAAAGACCGCAGCGGAGTGGAGCAGCCGCGACACGAAGTTCCCTGTTAGGCACTATGAATTACAGGAAATCCAGTGGTTGACTTGAACAGTAGGCGGGTTATACATTCCACTGTGCCGAGATGTGAGGTGCAGGTGGTGATGATCACCCCGGGGTATGCGCCCGACAATTCAAGCAGCAAGCGGCAAACAAGTTGTTTCTGGTCAGCATACGTGCACCCGTTTCTTCATGATATTTTTCGAACGATGAAGGAGAGAGCTGCATGGGTTTATGCTATATTAAGAAATACGAAGGCCAAAAGTGCAGGCTGCAACGACTGGCAAAAACTTGAAGGCGAGGAGGCTAGACCTGGGAGCTCGCCGTTGACCACTGTTTCGCGTCGGCTTTTATTTGCTCCATAAATTGACTGATCTGCTCGTAGGTTTTATTGAAACACCCTTTCGTTTCTCTCAGCACCAAATTGACCAAACGACCAACATTTATAGAGAAAATAATCTCTTTCTTATGCCGACAGCTTCCAAGGGTTCAGAGAAGCAGTGATCCTCGGTTTCATTTGGTGAATTGCTTCCAAGGAGTATTAACTTTAGACTTAAGCGTGAAAGCATGGAAGGGCGCTGAGGCCCCTTGCCGATTTACTGTGGCTACATGTGGGCCTAGGCCACGTCTACCAGGTGTCATGCGGTGTCGAGAAGTGCCGCTTGCCGATTTACCTGTCTGCGATTGCCGCGTGCGCCCTCCCGTGCACGCGTCACTGCTCGCGCTCGCGTTCGTTCCGCTTCTTGATTATTTTTTCCCTGAGTCCATGGACCCTATCTTTCACCGCTTTGATCGAATCTTCCAGCAGCAGCGGAACACCATCAGCACCGCCAAAATTGTCTCTCTAGTATTCACAACGCCCCCTCGGCGCCCACTATCCCGTCTCCCACATCCCACCGCGTTTGGGACTGGTTGTCATGGGCGAGATGAACAAGCCCTTCCGTGGTTGCCGCTGCGGGGATTTTGCGAGGTTGTTACAACGACGGTCACGAGCATAGCTAGGCGGAGGTTAGCTCGCAGGAGGAGCGGATCCGACGGACGCTGGCCAGTGTCACCGAATCGGCACCCAGGGTAGTGCCCTCAGGCCATTCCATCTCTCCTACCTATTTCGTCTATCTCCGTCTAAATTCCGGCCTGCATGTCAGTGCTCTACATCGCCCGTGTGTCCTGTCCCCATTCCAGCCGTAGGTCTCACGTTCGATGCGGCGCGTCCCCCTTCAACAGAAGTTCTGACGAA
Source organism: Avena eriantha (assembly GCA_910589775.1). Lineage (NCBI taxonomy): Eukaryota > Viridiplantae > Streptophyta > Magnoliopsida > Poales > Poaceae > Avena > Avena eriantha. The sequence continues at coordinate 27,715,999 of OU342744.1, read as the reverse complement.
GCCTAGCGGCTCAGCCTGCTCCCCATGCCAGGATTTCCCTCGCCTCCCTTTTTCTGCCAACTCGCAACCATGGGGAAATCACAAAATTCTTAATCCCTTCCACTGCTTTTGCTTATTGGTGTGACACCTACCTCCATGAACTCTGGTCGTCACGTTGTCAAAACACATGCAGGACAATCAAGTGAGATGAATAAGTGGCGACATGGATAAACAGCTGCGCTTTCGTCCTAATTATTAGTTTCATTTGACAAATTGATGCTTTTTGAAGGTCAGGTGTTCGACAAATTGATTTTTTGGCACCTACTGGGATGTTGTATGGCTTCAGAACTTCAAATGCTACGGACCTCGTACTATGTAGCCTAACCGATAAATTTTATGTATTTATCCAATATTACAAACTATATTGCAGGACATGTTTATCCGTTCACTCCTACTAATCTACTACCATGCCTTATATAATTTTGTAATGTTTTTCTTAGTTGACGTCATTTGCTAGTGCAGACACAAGGTAAGAGAATATTGTAATATAGTTGCTGATAAGGGTGTGGGTACAAATGTGCAAAACCTGATCCAATTAACTCCATGAATTGTATTGCTATTATGTTGTGTACTGTTCTTGTACTGAACTATTTGCCTACTTCATGTCAATTAATTTGAATCAATGTTTAACAAATAAGTGTTTCAACATCAACTACACCAAAGTGTTGTACTGAACTTTGTTTCATGAGATTTCACTATTGTATGTGACCATGCTACATTTTTCGAAAAGGACATTACAGTGCTGTTATCGATATCATCCAAATTATGGACGCAAGCAACTTTTTTTATGAGATACAGTTTCCTGAAAGTAAAGTAAAGGCAGCTTCATGAATATCTAACTGCTGCTGCCACCTTTATTTCAGCTGATTTCTCTATTGTACATTACAATTTATAGTGGCGCGGATCTGAAGTTTGTTACAATATTTTGAAGTGAATGAGAGTATGGACGCAAGCAACAAGTTGTCATATACTTTTCCAAAGCTGTTGTATTCAACCTGGCCATATCTAAAAAATGTGAAATATTTGACATGAAGTAGACTAACATAACCTTTGTTCTGTTGTGATTTTTTATTCTAGATTCTTTTATCTCTATATATTTTACCTAAATTAGAAAGATAGATACAACACTGATAGGCTACTACAGAACATCACATGATTTATTATCAAATTACGTGCTAAAATTTATTTCTCTTACTGGCATCAATCTTAGATATATTTCTCAAACATTCTTTCGTGAAGTCATGGTGGTTCTGTTCTTTATTACACGACCTCCATAGCCTTGAGCTAAAGTCGAGCCGTAATTTCTCTTACCGGCATCAATCGTACATATATTTGTCAAAAAGAATCTTTCAATAAGCCACAGGTGTTCTGCTCTTTATCACATGCCCTCTGTGGCCTTGAGCTGAACTCCATTCATAACTCAAACAAAATAGAAGTAATTGGGTTGGTTTTCATAGTTGTTTCTTGGCTTAGTCGTTTTGAGGACAGACTACCCGTTCTCATTTCTGCACCATTTGTAGACAGAAAACGTTTGCATGGCACCTTTATTTGCAGCGAGCTGACCTGTGATGACCTTTGCTTATTTTTTTGAACTGGGTGACACCTTCAAAAAGCGTGACGTGAACAGCTTCATTTGGACCAGGAATCTGACGAGAGGCCACCAGATTACATGCGTGATCGACTTTTTCCAGCGTGTGACGCCATCCCTCTGCAAGAGTTTCCACATTCATCTTCATGTTTTGGATCTCCTCTTGTGCAGCATGCCACCCGGTGCAGGAGTTTGTGCTGTACAGGTGAAAACGGCGCTTATCCGGCCAATTCAGATCTTTCGTCTCAAAACCATAGTTTCTCTCTAGCGTTAGAGTCATTCTTTCTGCTACTTTTTCTTCAGCTTCCTCTGCTATCTGGTATTCCCATACGCTCGAGCAGATCTCCTCATGCAGCTTCCCTGCTAAGAGGATCCCTCACGACGCCATGGCACACGATACAGCACAAAACCTGCACCAACGCAAGACAAACGGCGCGGCGAAGCGCGCGGAACAGTCTAGTAATATTGACGACCACACATTGCATAAACAAGTGCTGAATGTTTTCACTTTCAGCATTGCAGAAAACACATTTAGGATTGTGCGGAAGGTTTCTTTTCAGCAGCCTGTCCGTGGTCCATATTCTTCTCCTGTTAAGTAACCAAACAAATAATTTCTTCGTGATTTTGTCCGAATCTCGGTGTGCTGGAGTTTTCTCCTAAGGCTCTAGTCTCCTTGTATTTCTTCTTATTCTGTAGTAGTAGCTACTTATTAGCTAGAGGCACCTACAAATCCCGTTTTTATTTGTTCCATATACCTATGTACTAAGGAAGCTCTCATAATGTACTGTTAAGAACTGATCATAGTAAAGCTTAATCTAAACAAGACGTATTGTTCCAAGCAGGCAGCTAGCTGAAAAGTATTCTGAAAGCTAATACAGTGCTAGTGATACTTTGCAAAAATTGAGTTCAGCTTATATTTCAGGAGTAAGAACAATTAGCCGGTAGCTTGTCACACGAAAAATGTGGTGACTATAAACAGCATGTTACATGAGACCAGAAGAGACGCAATTTTATCTGCCCGGCTAAGAAACATCTTACACCAGGAATTACACATGACCTGTAGCTCGCCAGGTTAAGACAATGCCGAGAACTAAACTAGGGCCTACATAACCTCTCGCCTAGGTCTATCCCCATCAGGCTCTGTTTACAATGAGGCTCTAAATCTGTTTCCCTTACGGACATCACTAAAGCAAACAAGACATATGTTAAAGCCATTTGCTGAAAACTTGACCACTGTAGCTGACCCTTTATTTCCTGCGTCTCCCATGCCTAGAGCTCGAAATGGTTCACTTCTTCTGAAAAACAAGAGCTGATCAATGAGGTCGCCAATTGTGTGGTTTACGCTCTTCTTCACATGGATATGAAGCCGAGGGCAAATAGATTAATTTTTAAACTAGTTTCAACACAAAGAACAGAGATGGGAGATATATGTTTCTATGATGATTAAGAGTGCCGTATGTATGCAGCCCTGGAACCCTCTTATATACATGCTATAATGTGCATTCAGACCCTAGTACTAGTTCTACATGGCTTCAACTTACCCATGTGCCACCTGACCCGAACATGGTCTCTAGGGCTTTCCTAGTAAAACAAACAAACCGAAAAGCCATTATAAACGAGCATAGCAGCTAGCGATGACATACACATGAGCAATTTACCTTCATCCACCCACCCAACATGTGAAGGTTCTTTTTGTTTTCAATATATATACACAAGTTCGAACTAGCTTGACGGACTGTCGTTTTATGGTTTGTAAGGATATTTAGGTAATTTTGGTCCGAACGTCTTGTTAGCCGAACCACCTGCACGACACATGCACCAAAGCTTTGCCTTGCACTCGCCTCCTCGTGCTGATCAACCCTGTCCAACACGCCTATCGCAACTTTGAAGAAGGTTTAAGCCTACCAACCAACAAGCAACACATTTAAGCTTGCCCTATTCAGGGCCGAGAGCCCGAGACCTTACCTGAAGAAAATTCTGAAACTAACCAACCAGCTCACCACGACAACATGCCGCCTGACCTAGTGTCCCTCGCAGGCCGGAGTGCATGGCCCTATGTTCGGAAATTGCATTGAGTCGGCGGATAGCAGCAGCTCAGAAATAAATCCGCACCTCGACCAAGCCATGGATTGATGCAGGGCACGCGCCGGATGAGTAGGATCGCTCCAACAAGCGATGGATTTCTTCGGCTTTTCTCCCCACAATAATCAAGCGAGCTGTAATTCTTAAAATTCTTTGCATGCACGCGTTCTAAGATCATCCTCAAACAACATCAATCGAACCTACTGCATTTGACTGTCACTTCTGCTGTGTCAGACAACACCATTACTCCTCCAGTGTTACTACATTGGTGATACTCCATTCATCTTGTAAAGTATATGATAGTTTCCTTATATGAGAAGCACATTTAAGCATGCTGGCTCATGGCCAAGACCTTGTTTGATAACAATTTTGAAACAACCCAGTGGATCGACGGTGCCAACGAGCTCTCCACAGTGCCCCTCACCAGGTTGCACATCACGTCTCTGACGAGGATAGACGTGCCAGTGCCAGGGGTTAGCTGCAGCTTGGAAGTGATTCCCCACCCCGTCCTGGAAAGCGCTCCAGACGAGGATGAGCCGGAGAGAAGAAGAAGACAATCGAATATTCAAGAGTATATTCTATGTTGCGTTATACATATGTGGTATATGTCCCGCGCCGATGTTTTTCGAACAAGAAACCATTTTTGTAGTACAAATTAACCTCGTTTTCAGTACCGCGGAGGTATCTGCTAGAGATGCTTACCTGCTCGCCGCACGACGACCACGAAACATCGCCTAGGCATATACCCATCAGGATTTGTTGACCTGGGTCTAGCTGAAGAATTGGTACAAGCAGCGAAACAAGCATTAAGCGGCTCAATAAATTTTTAGGCTATGAAAATCACTAAAGCCACCCGTAGAAAACTCACGCCATAGCCGATTCATCATTCCGTCATGTCTCCCGTGCCTAGAGCTCGAAACTGTCAACTCGAAAATCAGGATTTGGGTCGCCACTAAGGTTCCCCTTGAATTACACTCTTCTTCATATGCATGAAGCCAAGGGCCGAGATGATCACCTTAACACATATGGTAGGATCAACAGGAGTCAAATTGCATGCTTCACTTTAGAAGTAGAGGGAGAAAAGTAATCTAGGTAGAAGTAAAAACTTAGAAATTAAGGTGTGAGGGAAATCTGCCAAGCAGGAGGAAGGGATTTTAAAGAGAATAATAGAGACAAGGGTTGAAGTAGGGTATTTTTCATAGGTATGTATATACTCCCTCCGTCTTAAAATAGATGTCGCAAGTTTGTCAAATTTTAGATGAATCTATATACTAAATAGTGTCTGGATTAATCCAAATTTTAATAAATCCGCGACATCTATTTTGAGACGGAGGGAGTATTTTAAATTCTCGCACAACCATGTACTATCTTGCCTGGTTCCACTTGTCATCCTCAAACAACATCAATCTAACCTACTGCATTTATTTCTTCGATAAAGGGCGTTTTTATTACTTAGAGTAAGTATTACACCCGGCATCTGCATAACTAGGATGCACACAGCCAGATAAGTGTCCAGCAAATCCAACAGAAATAAAGATAAAGTCGATGATGGATTATAAAACGATATGATTAATTGCAACTACGCCATAGGTGCTGGAGGCTGGCCGATCCAAAGATTATGCTGCCATCTATGTCTGGTAAATAGCTACCGTGCCATATCCTCTAGCCGCGTACACACCTCCATAAAAAGGTCGTGAAGGTCCATACGATGTAGTGCCGACCAAGCCCGAAAAGTATTTGTACACATGTAAATAACCTGCAAAAGGGAACAGTTAATATCATGAAAACCTTATCATTTCTGTATAGCCATAGCATATAAATGCAATCGCTCCGACCCGAAGAAGTATCTTATAGTTGTTATCTATACCATGTAAACAATTCCTAAAACCTGCAGAAGGGAACAGTTAACCTACTGCATTTGACTGTCACTTCTGTTGTGTCAGACAACACCATTACTCCTCCAGTGTTGCTACATTGGTGATACTCCATTCATCTTGTAAATGGTATGAATGGTGTTCGGTATATTATAGTTTCCTTATATGAGAAGCACATTTAAGCATGCTGGCTCAGGGCCAAGACCCTGTTTGAAGACAATTTTGAAACAACCCAGTGGATCGACGGTGCCATCGAGCTCTCCACAGAAACACCCTGTCGTACGTGCCACATGAGCTAGTGGGCCTCACCGGTGTAGCATCCCAATTATCTAACAATTGTAATGCTACTTGTTCTAGTAAGATATTGGCTACTCTATATATACAATTGTTGCATCATAATTATATCATGCTCATGTCATCATGCCACCTTGCATTTGAGCATCATATAAAACCTTTTTTCTTTGGTTCTTCTCTCACATGCATTATTAATTGTATTTGCCTCTTGATATTGTATTTGGTTATTGATATATTGTCTAAATGCCCAAGTTGAGTTGGGGGCATATCTTTTATTTCAACTCCACCATTTTTCTTTCACCACCTTATAATTCCACCATCCCAATAACCATGAGCTTGTATTTCTTTTTCTTTTGATATTTTTATTCTAGCTCATGTGGTTTGGGGTGGATCAAATCTTTTAAATTCTTTTGCTTGGCTTTATTCCACTTCTTGGAAATGCATAAGAATAATGCCATAATATTATTATTGTTTTCACAAAATAAATCATGGCATTATTATTTTTTGCATGGGCCATGCAAAATGTACCACCACCTTTTGTCCCATTGGTTTTCCCTTTATTTTTTAATGGATATTACTTGTGGACCATCTGCATCCATTCCACCATCCCCATATTCTCATCCATATCTTTTTCTTATATCATCTCCATTATGATTTATATGAAGGATTCTTCCCATACATCTTTCTTTCTCTTTTTCTTGATTATTTGTCCTCCACCTCATCTTAGCCTAAATCCAAGCCTTTTCCCTCACCCCCTAGCTAGCCCTGTTCCATTATTCCAATATGCAAAAACTCCCAAAAGGATTATTTCTTGGGCTGGTTTAAATCTGCAACAAATCAAAATATAAATCAAAACAGATAATAAAACAAAAAGAAATAAAAAGGAGAAAGACCTTACCTGCAGCTCAGCCAGCAGCCCAGCAGCAGCCTCACCCGTCGTGGCCCATCTCCCGGCCCACTTTCCCAGCCGGCCTCCCCAGCCCGTACTGCTTCGGCGCCGTCGCCACTTTCCCCTGTTCCTCTTCCCCTCCGTCTGACGCCATTCGCCCTCTCTCTCTTGCAGCCGCAGACGGAAAGCAGTCACGGGCAGGTTGCCGTCCTCCGCCGTCAGTCCGTGCCGCCCGCACGCCAGCCCCTCCTCCTTGTCCTCGCGCCGAGCCGCCTATTTTTCCTAACCCTAGCTCTGCTCCGTTCCCCTCTCCCTCTCCTCCGCGTGTCCGCCGCCAGTCATAGCTCCGCGCCTCCGCTGCCGCCCTCGCTTGGTGACCGGGAACACGCCGGGAAGCGTCGCCGCAGACCGTGGACTGGATCCCGCCCGTTGGGAGACGCCAAGCTCGCCGTAGCCGCCCCCTCGCCGACGAGCCGCCAGCACCACCGCCGCGACTTCGCCATTCCCTCCGCTCCGGCCGTCCCTGCCTCCGAAGTCCGCGGGAATCGGACGAGGTGAGCTTCCCCCTCGCCCCCTTCCGTTTCCCCCCCTCTGCGTGCCTAGCGCCGCCAGTAATTGGCCCCCTCCGGTGAGGTGCCCTGCCATAGTGCAGACTGAGAGTAGTGTTTTCCCCTCTGTTCGCCGACGAGCCCCGACCAGCACAGCCCGCCACCGCCAACCCTCCCTAAACGAGATCGGTAGCCGAAGCCGCCCTCTGCAATCTCCGTTTTGGCGGCCAGAGCCATCTCGCCGCGGATGCGACGCCACCCTCGCCGGGACATCTCGCCGTCGTTAGTCGTCGTCGAGGTTCAGAGAAACAGCGCCAGATGCAGTCAGAGCTCGTGCGGCCATTTTGCGAAAAGGACCCCCGCGCTATTGGCGATCACGCCCAGGTCCCTGGCAGCCCTAGTGTCCCCACCTGTCAGCCTCGGGCCGTAACCCGCGCTCCCCTGCCCCGCCACTTGGTCAGCCCACCGCTTCCACTGTCACGTGGGCTCCGCATTCCCGTTGGGCCCGCACGTCAGCCCCTCGGCTAGCCTCTGCCCCGGTGCAAACGTTTTTCTCGCGCGCGTGGCCCCAGTCCGCAGTGGCCCACTCGTCAGCGTCTGGGCTAGGGTTACCTGCGGTGTAAAATGTTTTCTGTTTGTCTGTTTTAATTAAACCTTTTTCAAAATTGATTTAAATTCAAATTCAAATCAGATTTAAATAATTTTTAAATTACAAATCCAAATAATATATGTTTTGGAATCAGAAAAATGTGAGGAATTCAAATATGCCATTCAAAATAATGTTTGAACACTTTAAATTTCGAGATGATTACAATTTCAATAAAATGCCCTTTTCCTTAATTAATTAATAACTTTAATTCTATAACTCCAATTTGGCAAAATAATATGTCTAAATTGATCAGCGCGATGAGCCCGTTCTATCTATGTAGTCCTTGTTCTGAATTGAAGCATGCATCATGTCACTATTAAAAATCTGAACTGTTTACGACAGTAAAACTTGGTGAAATAAATAGTAAAATGCTTTATTTCTTGTATCCACACCTCACCTTTGCCATGCTACTTTAATGCCATGTAAATTGTGTATCATTCATCATGGCATGCTTGTTTGCTTGTCGCATTTTAATTCATATGCTTGTGCACTTTATTTATATTGGCCCTTGTTTATTTGGTTCTTCTTCGAATAGACGCCTAGTAGGAGAATTACCAGGAATCACAGGAGCACTACCCAGATCCATCTCTCGCTTCAACTGAGCTACCAGGCAAGCACTACCACATGCTTGCATACATACAGTACCTATTGCCTCTATCTTATTCTTGCATCATTGAGTCGCGATTGCATTAAATTGAATCCCAAGTACTGCATAGCCTTTATTTTTAAACCCCACCAAAGCTTGTTCCTCCATCCCATGAGCCATTACTACAGGAGTTGTTTGAGCCATGCGAGTCGTAGAAAAGCATGTGTAGGGTATGTGAGTGGCTGATGGATAACGAGGTACTTAAACAACTTAAACTGAGTAGTAATGGGATAACTAATGAAAGAGGCACCGGTGAGCAATATCTGCTATTTGGTTTTTCATGCTCACTTGTGTCCCGTAGGACCCCGAGTACTTGATTCCTGTTCCTTGACTATTCGCACTATCCACATCTGGGAGGCCTTATGGACCCGCCTGAGCCAGAGCTTGATTCATTCTTATTTCTTGGGGCCACAATTAGTTTGGGGCTTTATTAATATCCTGTACTTATGCCATGTTACTGCTTTATTTAAGATTGTGCGAGGAGCACCTGTACTGTTTTGGATCGCGCCATGTTTTCGCGGTATCGACAAGCCCAGTCACATTTTCCGGTTCCCAGTCATTTACAGCCGTCGTCGCAAACCCTGGGTCCGTCTCGGAGCCGGCCAACTTCGTTGCGGGTAGCTTATTGGGGTGGCCCCCTGAAATATTTCTGAATCCTGTGATTGTTTTGTCGTGAATGCCTCGTTGGGTTTTGATTTGGTTTTTCCGAGGTTGATCGAGTGTGTGTTGCTATTCATGCACCCCTGCAGGGTAAATCTTTCTGAAAGCCGTGTCCGCGGTTATGGACGACTTGGAGCACAGTTTCTCGATCATTGAAAGTATAACTAAAGTACCGCTTTTAAATTGACTAAGTACTTGACTAGTAAATAGTGCAATACTCATGGAATGGTTAATAAAACTGCCAACGGATGATGGGGGTTGTTCGTCCATTTCCTCGTTGGTAAGCGAGGAGGAGGATGGATCTGTTAATTATACTGTTATAACTGTCGTTCTTAACCCACGGACATCTGTCTATCATTGGTTAGGCGGATGGTTAGCGAGTATCTGTAGAATTGTTAGGTATTATCTTTTGCTGCAATTGCGTCAACCCAGGTTGTGTCCCCTTTAGTGGCATAAAGACTTGCTGAGTACCCCTAGGGTCTCACCCGATAAATTGTTTGATTCAGATGAACAGGTGTACCCGCAAGATGGATACTGGGTGGAAGAGACAGATGATGTTGGCAACGATCGTTCGGTGTAGAGATTCCGGGAACGGGGATCTGTGAGATCTGTGGGCGGGATGTGTTTATTTATGAGGCATCTTATGCCAATTTGCTTCTTATCCGTACTCGGATCTTGTTTTCCCGCTTCCGCCTGATACTCTGATGTGTGATGTATGAGGAGCTATCCTAAATTATTATATCTATCTAGGACATTTGGATCTTGCCGTATGGCGTTGCAATATTTCTATTTCTTTTAGATGGAATGGCTCTGAGGACTGTTGTATGTGTCTTGCATACATACTCATTTGTGTATGTAGTTGATCCCTTCGCCTGCCGATTACGCCGCTCGTTCTTGTCCCGTTGTCTGAAAGTGGTTAGGACGGCCGAAAGGTCTACCGTGAGTGGCCCTGGGCCCCACCGTACTATTTTAACCACTTTCGTTCATCCAGGCATATAACTAAGAGCGTAATTCACCGAGGTAGTTACAACCGGGTTGCACATCATGTCTCTGACGAGGATCGACGTGCCAGTGCGAAGGGATAGCTGCAGCTTGGAATTGATTCCCCACCCCGTCCTGGAAAGCGCTCCAGACGAGGATGAGTCCGGGATTGGTCTAACAAGCGATGAATTGCTTCTGAAACCTTTGCTCTGAACAATATACAAGGGAGTTGTAACCCTGAATGCTTCGCCCTCGACACTATTCAAGCAACAAACGAGTTGTTTCTTGTCAACATGCATGCACGCATTTCTTCATGGTTTCCTCAATCTTCTGTGTGCACAGGAGTTTTCTCCTGAAGCTCTAGTCTCCTTGCATTTCTTCTTGTTTAGTACTACTAGCTAGAACCACCGACAAATCCAGTTTTATTTGTTGGTAATTGAAAATTAGTTAATAACAACATATATGTGTGTACTAAGAAATCTCCTCATAATGTACTGATAAGAACCGATCATGGTACAACTTAATCCGAAGAAGATGTTTTTTATCAAGAGGGTAGCTAGCTCAAAACTGTTCTGAAAGTTTAGAGTCATTGAGTTGGCAAAATTTTAGGTCAATCGTATATTTCAAGAGTAAGGAAAAAGGTGCGGCTAGCTTGCAAATTAAAACATAGGGTGACTATAATCAGCATATTACATGAGACCAGAAGAGATGCCATTTCATCTGGCCGGCTAAAAGCATCTTTATATTAGGAATCACACATGACCTCTCGCCAGGTTAAGTCAATGCGGAGAACCAAGCTAGGGCCACAGAAACTCTATGTAGGTCTATCCCCATCAGGCTATGTTTGCATTGTGGCTCTGAATTGGTTTCTCTTACGGACATCACTAAAGAAAAGAGGGCATACGTTAAAGCCATTTGCTGAAAATTCGACCCCTGTAGCTGACCCTTTATTTCCGGTGTCTCCCATGCCTAGAGCTCGAAATGGTTCACTTCTTCTAAAAAACAAGAGCTGTCAGTAAGGTCCCCAATTACGTGGATTACACTCTACTTTACATGGATATGAAGCCAAGGGCGGAGAGATTAATTGTTAAACTAGTTTCAACACAAAGAACAGAGATCGAAGATCTATGAATCAATGATGATTGAAGAGTGTCATATGTATGCAACCCTGGAACCCTCTTATATACATGGTCTACTGCGCATTCAGACCCTAGTACTAGTTCTAGAGGGCTTCGCTTACCCATGTGCCACCTGACCCAAACATGGTCACCAGGGCTTTCCTAGTAATACAAATTAACCAAAAATCCATTATAAACGAGCATAGCAGCTAGGGGTTGTTAGAATATGTATATCAGTTGTATATGTGTAGCTTAATCCTATTTTATAGAGTAAGCCCATGTAGCCCATGTATTATAGATATATGTCTCTAAATCAAGAAATAGAACATGAGTTGGATAATTGACATGATATCAGAGCATGGTCTGGTCGTGACCTACCTCCTGGCGGCCACCGTCGGCAAGTCGCCGGCAGCCACTCCCGTCGTCTCCGCACGAGTCCATGTGCCGTCTCCTGTCGCGCTGCTCGCTGAGTCTAGGTCGGATTTGGTGTCGGCGCCACCATCTTTCATCGCTCTGGCTGCATGAGTCCAGATCGGACTTGTGTCCTCCTGTGCCTCTACTTCTTGCTACTATAGGAGCCCGTTTGCTGCTGGATTTGGTCTTCTCTGCTGGCCAGCAACAAGCTACTGCAAAGTAGGCTGCTCTGGTTGATCCATCAGCTGCGAGTCTTTCTTCTGCTATCTGTTGCTACTGTAAGCAACCTGTTCTGCCCGTTTTCTCAGCTTTTTAGCCTGTTCTGCTCCAAAGCTGTTTCAAGAAGTGCTTGCTTGCCTCAATGGCCGAGGACGAGTCTATTTTCTCTAGTGACATCAAGCTTGATGGCTCAAATTACACAGAGTGAGCATTCTCGGTCAGAACTATTGTGAGAGCTGCTGGTTATGATGAGCATTTGACTGAAGATCCTCCGGATGTGAAGGAGGATCAGGCCACAAGGAAGGCTTGGAGAAAAATAGATGCTAAAGTCATGGGTGCCTTAATTCTTAATATTACTCCTTCACTGCGGATGAGTCTTGAGAATCATTCAACTGCAAAAGAAATATGGAAGTATTTGGAGTAGCGGTATATTCAGCCGAGTGGGGTACTTCGTTATTCTTTGCTGTAGAATTTATAAAGTCTTTAGCAACAAGAGATGTCCATAGAGGAGTATCATGCAGCTTTCACTCGTATCAGTAGTCATCTTTGTGGAAAATATTGGACCCTAAAATATTTTGTTGTATTGCAATGACCCTTGTGGGGCTTTATATAGAGTTACAAGGGGTAAGTAGATTTGGAGTACAAGATGATCTTAGAGTCCTAGTCTATCTCATATACGTATATGTCCGTATTCTAACATCCCCCTTAGTCGTAGAGGGAGTGAAGCGGACACTTGCGACTGGATTTGAAGTCTTGCGCTTCCGTCGTCTTCATCTCCTTGTCATCATCACCTGCGTAGACACGATCATAGCTAGCACCTAGGCACGGTGATTGCGTCCCCTTCTGGTGCCTCTCTTCCCTCCCGCAATCACAGCGGGAGTTGCGTGAACGCAAGTGACGACGCAGGCGCTGTTGACTGGAGTTCTTGAGTTGCTGGACGTTGTTCTTGATGTCGATGTCGAGGTATCCGATCGTGATGTGGCCGTGGTCAAGGTGGGTGTGGTCGATGTCATAGTCATCGCCATTGCCGGAGGCGCAAAAAATTGCACGTTTTTTGTTGTTGTTATTGTTGTTGTTGACGGAGCTGTGGGTGTGGACGTTTTGCACCTTATGGAGGTAACGTCGGGGCGTTTTTTAGATGCGGTCATAAGTGAGACCACCGGTTTTGCCAGGACCGAATGAACCCACCTAGCACACATGGTTTTGCCAGAACCGTAAGCGCGGTCAAAGGTTATCAAAATTGTGATGCTAGTTTGTTGATGCAGTCCTCGGGGTTGTGGACGCGGCGATGCTGTCTTCATGCCTTGCAGTTGTGCTGTAAGAGGACGTCGTAGTTGTATGTCCATCATGTGGACGGGGATAGCGGTGGCGACGACGATATGTCGACGAAGATGTTGATGAAGACCACGTTGACATTGGCGATGACGTGTCAGCGTTGTTGGAGTAGGCGTGTCGGCGATGATTGTCGCTCGAAGGCGTCCCTTGCGGCGACGATGATGTCGATGCCGTGCTACACATGAGAAGTCGATGAAGTTGTGTCCCACACCGGCCTGGCGTGTGGATGATATTGGTGTCGCTTCTCCATGGATTTGCTCGACGAAGATGTTGACTTGTAGCCTGATGTAGTCGTACAGCTTGATGTAGTTGTTTGGGTCGTTGTAGTGCAGCTTGGTGCAGTGTAGATCGGTACGTATGTCTATGTAGACGACGCACCGGTGCGTGGTGTGTAGTCGATGTAGTCGGTGGAGATCGCGTCCGCGTCCGAGCGCGTATCCCGCAGTCAGTGAAGACGCACGGGCCCTCCCGGTGTCCCACACCGCGAGCCGGCGGCGGACTGGTGAGCTGACGACTGTCCACGTACGGGGCTGCCGCTGATCGCCTGAAGGAGCAAATAGGGTGTGCATCGGAAGTACTTGATTTTTTTGTACCAGTACCTGGGCATGCATGTACGATGCGGATGCGCTTGCAGGTTATGGAGTCATGGAGATCGGCCAGGATCATGACCCTGATGGGACTGACGTGCTGCCTCCACGCACGTGACGGCTTGAGCGCCGTCGTTGCCAATGCCTCTTATGTTCCACGCGCCCGCCATGATATGGATCGATTTCTTTGATGAAATTCTACACTGATTTGCGTCGGACGGGAGTAGATGTAAGGTTTAGGGATTTTATTTATGGCTAATTGGATCTAGTCTAAGGACAGGAACTTCGAAAATTGGATCTAATCTATAAACCGAAATTGATCTAAAAACCGATATGATCTTTGATCGGGTGCCATGCCCCCGAGGAGTTGAGCTTCCCGGGGGCGGTGCGATGCGGAAGTGGTGGAAGTTTTAGGAACGGTGCCGTGAGGCTAATCGCTCTGTCCATTTTAAACTTCTTTAAAATCTTATCAAGGTATGTACTTTGTGATAGCCTAATTAGGCGTCTTGATCTATCTCTATAGATCTTAATGCCTAATATATATGATGCTTCACCAAGGGCCTTTATCGAAAAATTGCTGTTTAGATAACTTTTAACACTGTTTAAAGATCTATATCGTTTCCAATCAATAATATGTAATCCACATATAATATCAGAAATGCCACATTGCTCCCACACACTTTATTGTAACTACAAGCCTCTCCATAAGTTTGGACAAATTCAAACTCTTTGATCACCCCATCAAAGCGGAGATTCCATCTCCGCGATGCTTGCTTTAGTCCATAGATGGATTGCTGAAGCTTGCATACCTTGTTAGCATCCTTAGAATCGAGAAAACCCTTTGGTTGTATCATATAGAACTCTTCTTTAATATTACCATTAAGGAACGCAGTTTTGACATCCACTCTGCAATATCTCATAATCGAAATATACAACAGTTGCTAACATAATCCTAACCGAATTTAGCATCGCTACGAGAGAAAATGTCTCATCGTAGTAAACTCCTTGAATTTGTCGAAACCCCTTTGTGACAAGTCGATCTTTATAGATGGTCAGATTACCATCAACATCAGTTTTTCTCTTGAAAACCATTTATTCTCAACGGCCTTTCGGTCGTGAGGTAATTCCACCAAGGTCCAAACCTGATTTTTGTACATGGATTCCATCTCAGATTTCATGGCTTCTAGCCATTTGTTGGAATCTGGGCTCATCATCGCTTCTTCATACGTCGCAAGGTCATCTATTTCATCAACCATGAAATTCATAATAGGATTGCGATACAGTTCAGGAGCTGCACGTGTCCTACTTGACCTACGAGGTTCGGTTGTGTCCTCTTTCAGAGTTTCATGATCATTATCATTAGTTCCTTATTCATTCGGTGAAGTCAACTCTGGAACAATTTCCAACGCTGCACCACTCGCCGTTTTATGTGTGCGCTAAACTCGTAACTTAGATACTCGCATCCACGGCCAGACCGCAGAAATTTGATCTTTCTATTACGATGATTTTCCACTTCACTCTGAAATTTCTTGAACTTTTTAAAGGTTTCAGACTTGTGTTTCATCAAATAGATATACCTGTATCTACTCAAATAATCCGTGAAAGTAACTAAATAACGATATCCATCTCGCGCCAACACACTCATTGGACCACATACATCAGTATGTACGATTTCCAATAAATATGTCACCCGCTCCATTGTACCGGAAACGGGGTTCTAGTCATCTTGCTCATAAGGCATGGCTCACATGTATCAAATGATTCAAAATTAAGTGATTCCAAAAGTCCATCAGAATGGAGTTTCTTCATGCGTTTTATGATAATATGACCTAGATGGCAGTGCCACATATATGCAGATATATCATTATCAAGTTTAATACTTTTAGCATCAACATTATGAATATGTGTATCACTACTATCGATATTCAACAGAAATAAACTATTCATCACAGGTGCATGACCATAAAAGATATTATCCATATAAATCGAGCAACCATTGTTTTCGGATTTAAATGAATAACCGCTTTGCAATAAACACGATCCAGATACAATATTCATGCTTAGCGCAGGCACCAAATAACAATTATTTAGATTTATCACTAATCCCCATGGCATATGGAGAGGCAGCGTTCCGACGGAGATCACATCAACTCTTAATCCATTGCCGACATGCATCATGACCTTATCCCTTGCTAGCTGTCGCTTGTTCCACAGGTCCTGATTCGAGTTACATATATTAGCAACCGATCCAGTATAAAATATACATGCGCTACTGCGAGTACTAGTCAATTACACATCAATAACATGTATATCACATATACCTTTGTTTGCATTGTCGGCCTTCTTGTCCGCCAAATACTTGGGGTAGTTGCGCTTCCAATGGCTAGTCCCCTTACAATAATAGCACTCGATATTAGACTTAGGGCCTGATGTCTACGCACTTCTATTCTTGTAGACAGTTGTTGGGCCTCCAAGTGCAGAGGTTTATATAACAGCAGCAAGTTTTCCCTTAAGTGGATCACCCAAGGTTTATCGAACTTAGGGAGGAAGTGGTCAAAGGTATCCCCTCTCAAGCAACCGTGCAATCAAGATACAAGAAGTCTCTTGTGTCCCCAACACACCCAATACACTTGTTAGGTGTATAGGTGCACTAGTTCGGTGAAGAGATAGTAAAATACAAGTGGTATGGATATAAGACAACGGTGCTAGAAAATAGCTTGATGGCATGAAAGAGACTAAAGGCAAATTGAAATAAAGATGGAAGCAAACAAACATGTAACAAATCTAATTTCAAACGGTGTTTCAATGCTTAGAAACAAGGCCTAGGGGTCATACTTTCACTAGTGAACACTCTCATATAAATATATTCTTCTTTATGATACTACGCTGAACTACTCTCCGGTTGGACACTCTAATCATTGGTAGGGCTATAACAGCACACCTCAAAGTTCATCTTTCCCATCTAGATAACCCCACACTGTCACCTTGAGTACTAGATGAGTCTAACAAATACCACAATTTCATAAAGACATCTAATTCCAAATATAACTCATAACAAGTATTTGTAATCTCTAGCCTAAGTGCCACCATGGTGTGCACACTGTCAACTTCACACACATGGGGAGAGCAGAGATCTATTAAAGCACTTGAGTAGCAAGGTAGATCTACCAGATTACAAAGCTCATGATCACAATATGATCATGCATAGAGAGAGATGAACACATAGCTACCGGTAGAACCCTTAGCCTCGAGAGAGAACTACTCCCTCCTCATCATGAGAATCAGCAATGGTGATGGAGATGGCGGTGTAGATCGACGGAGATGGCTCTGGGGGCACTTCCTCGTCCCGGCAGGGTGCTGGAACAGAGACTTTCTATCCCCCGAATCTCTCCTTCGGTGGCGGTGGTGCTGAGGAACTTTTCGTGGCTGGAGGCTTGACTACTTAGGGTTTTTGTATCAGGAGGCATCTTATAGGCGAAGAGGCGAGGTCGGTGGGCGGCCAGGGGGCCCACACCACCTGGTGGCGCGGCTAGGGCTAGCCCGCGCCACCACATGGTGTGGCCGCCCT
Source organism: Avena eriantha (assembly GCA_910589775.1). Taxonomy (NCBI): domain Eukaryota; kingdom Viridiplantae; phylum Streptophyta; class Magnoliopsida; order Poales; family Poaceae; genus Avena; species Avena eriantha. The sequence goes on along the minus strand of OU342744.1, from coordinate 27,698,508 downwards.
ATGGCCCCTCTCCGTCTCGTCTTCTGGCTCCGTGAGTCTTCCGGTAAAATATCAAATTTGGCTTTTGTCCCATCCAATTCCGAGAATATTCATTTTCTGACTTTCCTGGAACCAAAAACAGCAGAAAACAGGCAACTAGCACTGTGGCTCTTGTTAATAAGTTAGTCCAAGAAATCATATGAAAAGTAATCCAAAGTGTGGACAAAACACAAGAAAGTAGATAAAACCAAGAATGGAACATCAAAAATTATAGATACATTTGTAATGTATCAGGGGCAGCTTAGGATTTAGTTTCAGGCGCACCAACAGATTTTCTGCCCTTCTTACCCTTCTATTTACCCTTGTTCTCTTTCTTGAAAACGGTGGTCTTATTGATCATCAACACATGATGTTCTTTCTTGATCTCCACTTCTGCAGTCTTAAGCATTGACAGAAGCTCGGGGAGAGACTACTTCATGCCCTCCATGTTATAGTTCATCACGGAGCTTTTGTAGCTAGGTGGCAGAGATTGGAGAACATGATGTATGCCTAAGTCAACGGGAATCGTTATTTCCAAGGACACAAGCTTATCGGCGTACCCAGACATTTTGAGTATGTGCTCACTAACGGAGCTGTTCTCTTCCATCATGCAGCTAAAGAACATTTCAGAAGCGTCACAACTCTCTACGGTAGCATGGGTATCGAAAATCATTTTCAATCCACCCATGGTATCAAAGGCATTGCCATTTTCGAAACACTTTCGAAGTTCTAGCTGGAGCCCATACAGTATGCCGCAATGAACTAAGTTGTGGTCCTCTTGACGAGTCAAATAGACATTCTTTTCCTCGTCAGGGCATCAGGAGCTGGTGGGGGGCCTAGCGGCGCTTGTAGCACATATTACTTTTGTACAACAGTGAGGAGAATCCTAAAATTCATGGCCCAGTTAGTAAAGTTGCTACTATTCGTCGCAAGTTTCTCTTTCTCCATGAACATATTGAAATTAAAAGAAGGTGGTGCCATCTACAATAGAATTTGTAAATTTTATACTAAGTTTATGATAGATCAAGTTTAACTAATCCAAATTACGAATGAACTCCCACTCAAAAACAACATCCCTCGTATCTTTTTGGTGATTACATGAACCAAATCCACTACACCAAGTCCGATCATCACGTGAGTCAGTGTAGATTCAAAGGCGAGCATCTATATGGGCATCATATCAACTATATGACTCATGCTTAACCTTTCGGTCCGTGTTCTGAGGCTATGTTTGTGCATGGTAGGCTCGCCAAGTAAGAACCTTAGTATTCACGTGTGTAAAACTGTCTTACACCTGTTGTATGAAAGTGTAGAGTCAAAAACACCCGATCATCACGTGATGTCTTGAAATGATGGACTTCTTTAATGGTGCATACTTAAGGAAGAACACATTTTATCTTGATATCTAAATGAGCGATCATCTTCTACTAAAATGCCAAACAAGCAATATAAGATGCAAACATCACATGCATAAAGTGAAATGATATGGTTCTTGCACTTGATCACTATCATGTGCATCGTGGTATGGTTTTTATCATTCCTTTGTGTGTAAGGCCAAAGTCTATGGAACTTACACGTTGGGTATGTTATAAGAGTATCAACTATACTTCAAATTACAACATTACCATACCATGACACTAGCCAGCAACAATCTAAATTAGACGCTTCTAATTTATCAATTGCAATTTTTACGTGGCTTAGGGCTTTCGAAGATAGAACCGGTCTTACCTACAAACATGGAACCACAACGGTGATAACCAAATTATTAGCAACTCATTGTAAATCAGATATTGACTATAGTAGGAGAGACAGATAGCCGCTAGCTACTTATTGACAACTAGTTGCATGTCAAGCGTGGAACATGTCTCATGTGTGAGGACATGTAAAGTTAGTCCGGGCCGCTTCATCCCACTATGCCACGAATATCCAAAAGAAGCATGTACACATAGACCTGGCTCTGATACCACTGTTGGGTTCACATCATAGAAAACAAAAAATTTACTACAATGGGAACTACTAAGCACCAAGATCTATCTACCTAGATACAAGAAACATGTGAATATACATCCATAGAGAACATACCCTTGAAGACCGACAAAGTGTAACGAGATTAGACTCGTGGATGATGTAGTGGATCGCTTGCCGATCTCAAGATCGAGAGGAAGTCCTAGCGCTACAAATCAGCAGCGCATCCGTGCTCGCACACACGTCCGGTCCACCGAACAACCTCCACCTCCTGACTCCAGCGATGCAGTGGAAACAACAACTCCTTCAAGAAAAAAAGCCACTGGGAACATGTATCTCGCTAATCCGAGACCATAGGAGAATAATTCTAGAGGAGGAGAGAGATCCTTCACGAGGAGGTGTGCTTTGTGAGGAAGGAGAGAGGGGCCTTTTATAGGGAGGGGCAGCCCCTTGATGGGTTCGTAGCATGGAAAACAAAAAATTTCTACCGCAAGAATGAACAAAACCCAGATCTAATCTAGATAAAAGCCAAGATCTAATCTATTAGACATGAGCAACGAGATAGAAAGGAACTAACCCTCGTAGATCCGAAAGCGTTAACGAGATTAGATCTCGTGGTTGATGTAGTCGATCACTTGCCGATCTGAAGATCGAGTGGACGATCCTTCCGGCGTCGCGTTCCAGCAGCGCTCCCGCAGTCGGTCAAGTTGACGATCCTTCCGACGCCGCGTTTCGGAAGCGCTTCCGCAGTCGGTCACACGTGCGGAGTCGAAGAAGACCTTCCTCTCCCCGTTCCAGCGAGCAGCGGAGGTAGTAGATCTTCTCCACGGAATCCCAGCAGCACGACGGCGTGGTGGTGGTGGTGGAGTAGAGAATTCTGCAGGGCTTCGCCTATGCCTGTGCAGAAGAAAGGTGGAGGAGAGAGGCGGCAGAGATTGGGAGTTATGGGAGCAGGGGTGGAGGGGGCGCCCCTGCCCCTCTATTTAAGGGGGGTGAGGCGCCATGGGAGGGGGAGTCCTTGTAGGACTCCCCTTCCTCTAGGCCGGCGGATTGGGGAGTGGGGGGAGGAGTCCTCCTCCCCCACGACTCCTAGTCTTGACCCACCAGGACTCCTTGATCCCTTCCTTGGTTTTCAAGCAAACTCCAAGAAACCTTCTAGAACATTCCGGAACATTCCAAAACCTTCTAGAACCCTCATACAAATACTCCGGAACATTTCCTAACTCAGAAAATGATCTCCAATATATGAATCTTATTCTCCGGACCATTCCGGATCTCCTCGTGATGTCCCGAATCCAATCCGAGACTCCGAACAACATTCGTTCTCCAACGCATATTCCATATCTACTTAAAACAACTTCGAACCTTAAGTGTGTCACCCTACGGTTCGTGAATATGCAGACACGACAGAGACACATCTCCTATCAATAACCATCAACGGGACCTGGAGATCCATAATGGCTCCCACATACTCAACGATGACTTCGTGATCGATTGAACCATTTACATACGAAACCAATTCCCTTTGTCACACGATACTATACTTATCCGAGGTTTGATCATCGGTATCTCCATACCTAGTTCTACCTCGTTACTGATAAGTACTCTTTACTCATTCCGTGATATGTCATCCCTTGTGACCCAGTCACATGCTTGCAAGCTAACTAGACGACATTTCACCGAGAGGGCCCAGAGCATATCTATCCGTCATATGGATGGAAAAATCCCAATCTTGGTCCATGCGCTTCAACACATACTTTTAGAATACCCAATGACACCTTTATGACCACCCAGTTACGAAGCGGTGTTTGATGTCATCAAAGTACCCATCCGGTGATGGTGATTAACACAACCTCATGGTCGAAGGATCAGATTACTATGTATTTAAAAGCTTATAGCAAACAAACTTAATGACTTGATCTTATGCTATGCTTACTACGGGTGTGTGTCCATCACATCATTCTCCTAATGATATGATCTTGTTACTAACGACATCCAATGTCCATGATCAGGAAACCATGATCATCCATTAATCAACAAGCTAGTTTAACAAGAGGCTTACTAGGGACTCTTTTATGTTTACAAAACACACAAGTATTAATGTTTCCGGTTAATACAATTATAGCATGGGATGTAAACATTTATCATAAACATAAAGATATAATAATAACCACTTTATTATTGTCTCTTGGGCATATCTCCAACACCCCTCACCATGGCCGGCGGCCAAGGGGAGGTGCCTCCACCTCTTCCTCATTCATGTGGCGGAAGCTTCCACTCACATAAAAATGCCTCCACTCAAAAGTCCACTCACATGTATTAAAGTTCCACCAAATTTAATGCAACTCTCATTTAATAAAACTCTTTTATTTATTTTATTCGGAATTTTGTTAATTACTTTAATTAACAAATATTCACATAAAACCCCCTGCAATATTTCAATATCACATGCAGAACCAATTTCAGCAATTTCACCCGAAACAATTTCAGTGTCCATTAAAAGAATTCCAGCGCTTTGCAATCCTTTTGTCTGGAACACATTTCCTCCAAATGGTGTCGGTATCCCTTAAGTGTGTTACCCTACGGTTCGCGAATAATGCAGACATGATCGATACCCTTCTCCGATCAATAATCAGTAGCGGGACCTGGAGATCCATACCGACTCCCACACATTCAACAATGACTTCTGTGATCGTGAGAACCTTTAACGTTAGTAACTAAATCCCTTTGTCTTGCGATATATCACATGTCCGAGATTTGATCATCGGTATCTCCATACCTAGTTAGATCTCATTACCGACATGCACCTTTTCTCGTTCCCGTGATATAACATTCTAGTGATCATATCACTTGCTTGTAAGCTATCTCAATGTGATATCACCGAGAGGGCCCAGAGTATATCTTTCTGTCATCGGGATGGAAAAATCCCACTCTTGATCCATAAGCCTCTACATAACACCTTCGGAGTACTGAACCCACCTTTATAGTCACCATGTTACGGTGTGACGTTTGATGTTATCAAGATACTCTTCTAGTGTTAGTGATTGACATGATCTCATTGTCTAAGGACTAGGATTACTTCGTATGATATTATAGCATGTATAAACACAATGACTTTAATTGTAATATACTTCGAATGAATGTTCATCACATCATTCCACCAATAATGTGACCTCGTTATTAACAACATCCAGTGTCCATGCTTAGGAAACCTTAATCATCTTGTTAATCAATGAGCTAGTTTATAAGAGAGGCATGACTAGGAACATTTTATTTGTTTATTAAACGCACATGTATTAACATTTCCAATCAATACAATTATAGCATGCAAAATAAATATCTATCATATACTTGGAATACATATAATAACAACTTTATTATTGCCTCTCATGCATATTCCCTTCAGCGTCGTCGTCATCGCAGTCCTTCTTGAAGGTGTTGCTTTTTATGCGGCACTTTGGAGTGCTAGGTTCGTGATGGAACTTCTCCGGAGGGTGCAACAGTTATGGATCATCTTAGCTTTCATCGATCTGCCAGTGTCGACATTTTTTCTGGTTCGTTTCTCTTTTTTCCTTTTTTGGGCTCGGTTGCGCTATTTTCCCCAGCTTTGGAATTACATGTATCTGTTGGTTTCTATATTAATATAGTGGGGTGAAATCCTGATTCCAAGACCATTTATGTGTCAAAAGTAACTGAACCAACAATTAATAATTTTTAAACCAACAATTAATAATTTTGAAAGCAACTACACATTTTCGCCCGAACTAACCGAGGTCGTAGCTTCAACACTTATGTGGGTGTATAAACTAGATAATTTAAAAATTATTATTAAAAAGGTTGATGATTCCAAATGCACCGAGAAGTGCATCTTCTTGCGAAGGTTTGTACTGCCTCCGTCTCAAAATAGATGTTTGAAATTTGTCTAAATTTAGATGAATGTAGACACTTTTTAGTGTATACATACATCCATATTTAGAAAAATTTATGACATCTATTTTGATACGGAAGGAGTATATTATTTTTTGTTGTGAGGAGTGCAGGTTTGGATACTAAGCCATATAATAAGTTTAGTTGAACGTCATGGTTTGTTAATTCTCTAGAGGTAACAAACATGGACGAAAGATGGTTGTGCTCATCCACCCATTGAGTCCTATAATTGTTTCTTCAAAATAATAGTTTTAAAGTATCACACACTTGGCGGTTGTAACTTTTGTAGCAGATACTTAATTCATTGCACACCGAGAGTTAGGTTGAAAAGCAAATGTTTCAAAATCCAATATTATTGTAGAGGACTCTAGTTTGTCATTTGAACAATGTACAAAGTTGTATAACGCTAGTGGAAATTTTGTCTCCGCCATTGACTCTACTTATCCCGGTGCCTCTCATGCCTTGTTGCTCGTAATGGTTCTCCCTTGCAGAGGAACAAGCTTTCATCCCTAAGGCCTCTAATACCTAATTAATACTCTTCTTGACGTACCTAACTCTAGTAGTAGGGTCCACAATTCTTCGTGGCCAACTCTATTATCAGGCGCCCTCGTGCCACCGCTTGTTTTCTTTCCCCTATCCAATTTATATCACAATGCAAGAATAATACTAGATGAGGGAAGTAGGAAATATGCAAGAGATGGGTATGAACCTGAGTGTGGAGAAATATATTATGGGACATGAGCAAGGTATATATCCCAAAATGTGTCAACTAGAACAGTGACTAGAACTATAGCATACAATGCAACCGGAAGAAATAACAAGGCTAGGTAGATTGCGGGGATTAGGGAGGTGTGAGAGATATTTCTACAGGCTAGAAGAGGGTATGAGGAAGAGTATATGGAGGCAATCGCCTTAGAATTTCACATGGTATGCATATAATGCTGAGTTGTGGCATATGCATGCTCCACGACTCAATCTAGCATGGTCCCACCTATCATCCATAAAAAAACACAACAAAATCTGTTGCATTCAAAAAGCTCTTATTTGTTCTCTTGTATTTGTGTTGTATGAATGCTTTCCTTTCGGATGCATTACTAACCTTTAATTTTGTAGTGTCCCAATTGTCTAAATTTATGGGAGTACAACAAGAAAAAGCCAGCCCAAATAAATTACGTTAGAAAAAAATAGACCAAACGGAGATGATTATACAAAGATAAAGTTAGATGGAAATCATAAATCCTCACTCTGGCAACCCTTATTGTTTCAGCTACCAAAGTGCATCTACTGGGCCATGACATAATGTTATCCAAGCAATGCTGGATCACTACAAACGAAATTGTGATTTTGTGGTGGAATATCATCGAATTATGATACTTCCATATCCACAGTATATTGATGATTGCAAACAAACAAACTTTGTCTCTTCTATCAGGTCCTAACGATTTTAGATGGTGGTGCGAGTTAAACATCATATCATAGACTATCAAGAGTATCCTAGGTAGGCTATTGTTCCTAAGTGCGGCAACATATGAAATGTCATTTTCTGCGTTTTATAGAACGTGAAAGGGTCATAGATTGCCATAATGCGTCCAAACTTTTGATCGTTAGTGAACTATCATTGTTGTTGGTGAGCCAAACTGAATCTGGCACTGATTCCTCGAAAAGTTGTTCCGAACAAACTGAGCAAAGTTTGACATCTTCACATAAGTTGATATAGATGATGCCTTTTCTCATATTGTATTTTCCTTGACCTGAGCAACATGGTGACTATGAACCCGCAAAATCAAGATAAATGAGACCATGGTTGAGTGAAGCATCAAAAGTTAGCAAACTTTGACTTTCTTGACATGAGTTTCAAGGAAATCGAAGGTGATGACATACCAGTGGCTACATAGATATTTTGAAGACAACAAGGAATATATAGGCCAAGAGAGGTTAAATTACCACATATTTCTATAGAAATTACACATTGTGGGAATAGAAATTATGATTTTCAGATAATGTACCACATAGTTTTACAGCTACATAGATATATGTACCTTTACCACCACAGATATTCACATAATTTTTTTACTGCAAAGTTCTATATAAATTACACATTGTGGGAATAAGGTGGCCTCTAAATTTTCACATGTACATGATTTAATATTTGGAATAAATAAATAAGGAGAAAAACTATAAATTAGTATTCACATATATTTGTTAAGACTTGTATTTTACCATGCGCTAAATCCTACATTTTTTCTATTTCATGTGAGATTGTATTATGGTGTAATACACTCATGAGTTTTCTTGGACTTAGTTTTGTACAACTGTAACGCCACAAAATATCTTTGCAATGCATTGGGTGTAAGTACATGGAGACTCACCAAGCTAACCTCTTCATGCCACATATCAAACCAAAAGAACACAATATTTACATTATCAATGGTAACCATAAAGGTAGAAAAAGAGAATTCAAGTATGAAAGAAAGATCCTTTGAAAGCGACCGATGATCCCTAGATCATGATTATTATTCCAGTCATATAGCCAAAACGATCCTCCTAAAAGGAATATGCATGGTTGTGAACCTAGCTAGATGTTTAAGAAGTAAGCAACTTTATGACTGCAGAGACACCTAAATCCCCAATAACATATATCCATACAAAAGTAAACATTCTCTCAACCTATGAACACACTCCTCTCATATGTAAAAGAAAAGGCTCACCCGGAAATATTTATCAACATCTTGACAACTCAGTAACTTTGGATGAAAAGGAACAGGTAGAGGTTAAACTGCAAGAAACTTGCAAAGGATTCATGGGGCATCACTATATGTCCTCTAGTTATTAGATAAAATTTTGGTGGCACATCTTTCTCTTTTTCCCCTTTGCATCCTAAGATTAATTATCAGTTTGAGATGCTTCTCCCTTGAAGAGAAACAAGGAAAGACCACTGTGATATGGAGCTTCTCATATAGTTTGAGTAATAGATATTAACTAGGGAGTTTGGATAGTTTCAATACAAAGAATAAGGAAGGGAGATCCATGTATCTATGATGATTGAAGATACTGCCATATGTGTGCAGCTCAGGAACCCTCTTATATACATGATCTATGGTGCCTTCACACCGTAAGTACAAGTTCTCCAGAGCTCCAAACCGTTCTGAAAGTTTAGAGCTGGTGACTCGGCAAAGTTTTAGTTCAACGTATATTTGAGAAGTAAGAACAAGTAGCCATTAGCTTGCCACTCTGAAAATGTGGCAAATGTAAAAGGCTCGTTTCAATTTATTTTCCGAAAAGGAGATGAAAAGAAAGCACGTTTCTTGCAACACCAGCAATCAAACATGACCTCTAGCTGGCCAGGTTAAGACACCGAAAAACAAGGGCACATAGCACAGCTCGCCTACGCCTATTCCCATCAGGCTTTGTTGACCTGGATATGGCTGAAGAATTCATAGGTGCAGCGAAACGAGCATGAAGCGGCTCAGCAAATTTGTAGGCTGCGAAATTCACTAAAGCCACCTGCAGAAAACTCGACGCCATAGATGACTCTTCATTTCCCCGTGTCTCTCATGCCTAGAGCTCGAAATAGTTCGCTCTTGGTAGTATTAAATAAAGGGTCACCACTAAGGTTCCCATTGCCCAGATTACACTCTTCTTCAGATGGATATGAAGCCAAGGGTGGAGAGATTAGCTACGAAAGAAGCAACTTAACACATATTTTTTTTCGAAATGGGGATTACCCCGGCCTCTGTATCAATAGATACATACGGCCTTTATTACTTTATCGCAAAAAAGTCGTTACAAATTATTACATCATGGGTCACACAAGGTCTCCACATGGACCAACCAACCAAAAATACAAGATCGTCTGATATGCGTCTCTATCAAAGTGCTATACGAAGATCAAAATGCTAGTTGCACTGTTTGTATATATCCCGTGCCACCAATTCTAGCTGGCTGCACCCAATATCCATGGCATTGCGTTTGTCCATTGTTTGTAGGTAGGACCACAAACGGATCCAATTCATTGTCAATGGGATAGCCTGCATAAAGGAAGAAGATTTTGCATTGTTAAATATATAATCATTTCTTACATTCCATATGGCCCAAAGTACAGCACAAACGCCTACACGTATCTGCACTTTTTGTTGCTTGTCAACTCCCCTTAACCAATTACCAAAAAGATTTGTTGTGTTTACAGGGGATATAATATTGAAGGCCATATGGATAATCTGCCACACCACTTTCGCAAAAGGACAATCAAAAAATAAATGTTGTATTGTTTCATCCTTATCACAAAAACAACATTTACTACTACCATGCCAATTTCTTTTGGCTAGATTATCTTTAGTAAGAAGAACACGACAATATAAGAACCACATGAAAATCTTAATTTTTAGGGGCACTTTTATCTTCCAAATATATTTGCGAAGGAAACGTGTGTGGTTGTTCATTAGATCCAAATAATAAGATTTAACTGTGAACTCCCCTGAGTTTGTCAACTTCCAAACAAAATGTCAAGTTGGTTTGACAAGTGCAAATCCATGAGGCGTCTAACTAAGTGGATCCACCTAGTCCATTTAGTACCGGTTAAAGCTTGTCTAAAATTGATGTTTAATGGCGTGGTAGAGAAAACATTAGCAACAGAAACTTGTTTTCTTTGGACTATATTATAGAGGGAAGGATACTATTGGGATAAAGGTTCATGACCCAACCATGTGTCTTCCCAAAATCGCGTGTTCTCTCTGTTCCCTATTTTAAAGAGACCCCTCTCAAAGAAGTCATCTTTAATTTTCATAATCCCTTTCCAAAATGGTGAGTCAGAAGGTTTCACCTTAACTTGTGGCAGCGATTTAGAGTGCAGGTAGTTATTTTGCACCAACTCGTGCCATACACCATCTCCAGACATGATTTTGAAAAGCCATTTACTTAATAGGCATTTTTTTTTAAGTTCCAACACTTCCACGCCCAAACCCCCTTGATCCTTAGGTCGACAAATTATGTTCCATTTGGTAAGCCTGTATTTCTTTTTATGACCATCACTTCGCCAAAAAAGCCTGGATCTAAAAAAATCTAGCCCTTTTCTTACCCCTATAGGTATTTCAAAGAAGGACAACATAAACATGGGGAGGCTGGTTAAAACTGAATTGATCAAAACTAGCCGATCACCATACGATAGGAGCTTACCTATCCAGCTAGACAATTTTCGTTCAAACCGGTCTTCTACTAGCTTCCACTCCCCATTTTTTAGTTTGCGATAATGAATAGGGATGCCCAAATACTTAAATGGGAAAGAACCCAATTCACAACCAAATAAGTTCATATATTCAGCCTCAACCTCTTTGGCGCGACCAAAACAAAAGATTTCACTTTTATGAAAGTTTATTTTAAGGCCAGATAGTTGCTCAAATATACATAAGATTAGTTTCATGTTTAATGCCTTTTGCAAATCATGTTTCATAAAAATAATTGTATCATCCACGTACTGAAGGATGGACACTCCCCCATCTACCAAATGAGGTATGAGACTATCAACTTGTCCGTCCTCTTTAGCTCTAGCTATCAAAATGGCTAACATGTCCGCAACTATATTAAAAAGAATGGATGAAAGTGGATCTCCCTGCCGTAAACCTTTCTGGGTTTGAAAGTAATGACCTATGTCATCATTAACTTTAATACCAACACTACCATGACTCACATAATCCTGAATCCATCTATACCATTTTGGGTCAAAACCTTTCATCCAAAGCACTTGTTGCAAAAAGGGCCATTGTACTTTGTCGTACGCTTCTTCAAAGTCTATTTTGAGAGCAAACCATCAAGTTTTTTCCTATAGAGTTCATGAATTGTTTCATGTAAGATCAGGACAGCTTCAAGAATATGCCGTCCAGGCATGAAAGCAGTTTGGGTCAGTTGTATCACCTTATGTGCAACCTCTGTTACCCTATTTGTTCCAACTTTGGTAAAAAATTTAAAGCTTACATTAACAAGACAAATGTGACGGTATTGCTGGATTTGAACCGCATTTTCTTTTTTAGGGAGTGAAATGATTGTACCAAAGTTTAAATGAAATAGAGGTAGTTCCCCTTGTTGAAACGCAACAAACATATTCATGAGGTCCCCTTTCAAAATATCCCAAAATTTCTGATAAAATTATGCCAGGAACCCGTCAGGTCCCGGAGCCTTGTTTTTTTCCATTTGCATAATGGCTTCATATATTTCCTTTTCGACAAAGTCAGCAGTAAGGATTTCATTTTCTTCTCTAGAAATCTGCGAGATATCCTCAATTTGAGTTTCTATCAAAGAGAAATTATTGGTAACTTGTGCTCCAAATAACTTCTTATAAAACTCAGTAATATAAGTCTTAAGGTTTTCTTCACCCATAATAGTGCCTTCATCTTGTTCAAGTTGAAATTTTTTCTTTCGTCTGTGTTTTCCATTAGCTATTAGATGGAAATATTTCGTGTTGTTACCCCCTTCTTGAAAATGTTTAACTTTGGCGCGTTGCGCCCATTTAGATTCTTCATCTCTTCTAAGAGACGCTAATTTCTCGTTTGCTTCTCTCATCTCCGCCCTCTCGGTGGTTGTTAAAGGAGTATTTTCTGCATGCACGTCTAGAGTGTCTATAGCACGTAACAAATGTTCCTTTTCTTTCTTATAGACACTACTCAAATTTCTAGCCCATCCTCGCAAAAAGTTATGAAGGTGGCGACTCTTATTTTTCCAAACCTCCATGGGATTATTACCATTAGTTAACGCAGCCCATTCTTTTGCAACTAACTGCTCAAATTCATCTTGGCGTAACCAGGCTATCTCAAAAGAAAAATGTGATTTATTTCCCAGGTGCGCTTGTGCACCGGAATCAAGAAGTAGTGGCGTATGATCCGATCCTGCTCGAGTCAAAGCCCTGACCGTAACTAGAGGAAATTTGTGTTTCCAATATATACTAGCCAGAACTCTATCTAGCTTCTCATAAGTGGGGGTTTCTCTTCTATTGGCCCAAGTATATTGTCGGCCTGAGAGAGCTATCTCTCTTAGATCCAAACTTTCAATAATGGCATTGAAAATAAAAGGCCACCTAGTATCAAAATTGTCATTATTTTTCTCTTCTTGTCGGCGCAAAATGTTGAAATCCCCTCCTACTAACAAGGGTAATGGATCATTTCCGCAAATACGTACCAACTCAGCTAAAAACTCACCTTTTTGTGCATCCCGAGCTGCCCCATAAACAGCCACCAAAGACCATTCAAAATTATCTCTTTTAGAAGAAAGATGAAACTTGACACATCTATCTCCCGTGGTTATATTTTTAACTTTCAGAGTTTGAATATTAAAGCCTACAAGAATACCACCTGACCTTCCTTGAGGTGGCAAACAGTACCAAATAAAATCCAATCCTCCTGACAAATTACTTTAAAAAGGAGCAGAAAAATTATCACGGCCACTTTCTAATATGGCAAAAAAATCTAATTTATATTCTCTGATTGTTTCACGAACTACCGCATGTTTTGCAATGTCTCTAAATCCCCCGCTGTTCCAAAAAATTCCGTTTAACGCCATAGTTATTACTTATTTATTCGAGCACTTCTACGGACAGCCGAAATATGAGTTTTCTTAGTTTTTTTTGGTCCTTTTAAAAGAGGCGATTGGCAGGTTCAGATCCTTATGATCTGTAGGGTCTTTTTGTCCTTCTGCCAACAAGTCCACCGAAAGTTCTTTAGCTTCTTCTAAAGCCAAGCTAGCTAACGAATCATCCCCTTGCTTTACTTTGTTTTCATTCTTTTTAGCATTATTAAAGTTCTACGTAAATCGATATCTTTAATAGACTGAACCGAAGATGAAATTTGACTAGGGGACTCACCCAACGAAACACCAAGCTTAGTCACTCTAGCTACTACCACCTCATTTGAAAAAGAAGCTATTGAATACTTTGAAAAAACTTTTGTACCTGAGGTGGGTGCATTGTCGCGAGCTTCAGCCAGCTTCTTGGCTCTGTTCAGTTGCGTATCTTCCGCATTAGGGGCCATCGGGATACCGCCGAATGCGATGACCTCCGCCTGCGAATATCGCCCCCCAAGGAACACTCCTGTTCCTTGCGGAGATGCAGGACGGGAAAAGCTGCTTCTACCACCTCCTGGAGTGAACAATGCAGCTTGGGAGCAGGGTGAGGAAGGTGCGCTGGATGGTTTCGTAGGCGATGACATCCGCGAATCAACAGACGAAGCAGAAGATGTGACAACCCTTGCAGAAGAAGGTGGAGGTCGAGCGCTACCGTCCACCATAGACGAAACCACCCCCCGCTGAACATCGGCGCCAGGCTGAAACGGCGCGGCAACAGACTTCTCTACTGCTGCAGAGAACTCTGCCACAGAATATGAGTTCTTCATTTTTTCAATCTCAGCAGGCACGGTAGGAATGATCCTTTGCATCGACTCGCCATCATTACATGTTCTCTCAAGTCATAATTGGGGTGGTGCAGAATTTGCAAGAGGCGATGGGAGGCTATCCTCTTCATCCTCAACTCTATCGGCCCACAATCTGCGAGGCTTAAGCGTAAGAAGTTTACCATCCGATACTGGAGTGTGGATAGGAGATGTAATATGAAGGGACCCAAACTGAAGTGTCATGAACTGCTTGCCAATCAGACTTGAGTTAGCATTAAGTGGATTTTGCTCAACTGAATTGTCCTTAGCTTCCTGTGCCTTAGAACTATCAGGCATATCCTTGTCTTTGTTGGCTTCTTGCTGTTTGCACTACTAGGAAACGGTCTATAGATAGACAAGATGTTCTGTGGCGCATATGCGAAAGCATGCGCCACAGGAAAACATTAGTGGCGCACCAGAAAGCATGCGCCACAGAAGATTGGAAGTTCTGTGACACATTCTCTAGAACATGCGCCACAGAAGATTGGTGGGACCCGCTGGCCGGGGTGGGTTGATCCAAGTTCTGTGGCGCATTCTGAAATATGCGCCACAGAAGTTGCCTCACCACGGAACATGGAGGGGTGCCCCACCATAGAATCTAATTCACCCAAGTTCTGTGGCGCATGTTGGGATATGCACCACAGATGGTTCTGTGGTGCATATCCCAACATGCGCCACAGAACTTGGAGGGTGGGCCCCACACAGGGAATCTTATGCACCCACTTTTGTGGCGCATATGGACTTATGCGCCACAAAAGTTTCAGCATCTGTGGCGCATTTTCTCCATATGCGCCACAGATAAGGGCATCCAGATCAATGTTAAAAAGGTGACAAGAGCTAGCTTTCTTATCTATCTATCCACCACCAACCATTTCACATCTCTACCTCCTCCCAACTCGTCTTGCTCCTCCCTCACACCCCATCTTGCCCATAGTTTCTCCATTTTCTTGTAACTAAACCTACTTTAATCCATAGATTGGTAAGTGGAAGCTTCGCTCGAACTTCTAGACCTAAAAGTTCCTTACTTTTCTCTCTCACATCTCTATTTGTTTAGTAATTTCCTCTCCACCAACTTGCATTGTAGATCTATTTGTCCACACTCTCTCATCGCGCGGTCTCATCTCGCTATTATTGTGTCTACTATAGGTGAGTACTTGGCCATCATGAACATGTAGATGAAGCTTGTCGCGCGGGCGGTGTGTGTGTGCGATCCATGGCGAGACGATGCTTGTGTGGTGCATGAATGTTTGCAATAGGAGGAAGTTTTTTGTTGGTTGCTTGTTGTTGTCGGGCCCGGCCGGTGTGGTTGCATGGATGTTTGCCGAAATGTTGATTCATTTCCATTTCGGCAAATTTTTGCACTACCCATATGTCCTAATTTTAGGAAAGGTCATGCCGAATTTTTTCTGGCTAGCATTCATGAATGTGTGTGTTCATATGGTGTGGTTCTCACCTATACTCTCTTTTTTGACCGCTCAGGCAACCATGGTCCTCACGATGAGCGAAGGTCGAATTGCTACGTACAAGAAAGGTGCGAAGGAGGACATGATTCTGAACAACAAGACCATGATAAGATGTCCATGTCGAACATGCCAACTGTAGCGCTGGATCGACCTTAAATCTGGACAATTGGAGGGTCACCTGCTCAGGCGCGGTTTCATGTGCGACCTCAATGAGGCGCCGGCAGGACATGGTGGTGGTCACGAAGACGTGGGCGGGCGAGAAGACGAAGAGTCTACCAGGCATGATCATCATGACGAAGGAGATGCCAGCGGGCATGATCATCATGACGAAGGAGATGCTGGCGGGCATGATCAGCATGGAGAAGGAGATGGCGACGGGCATGATCATGATCATGAAGAAGGAGAAGACGCGAACACACAGACGCTGCTAACTTCGGTCTTGCAGGACCATCATGTTCAAGAACTGGCCCTCAAGGAGACGAGCAACGAAAAAGCTGCAGCCAGAGAGAAAGCCAAGCTGGCCCAAATGGAGGTAGACGGAATGACTCCATTGTATCCTGGGTGTCGCCCCGAGGATACACGTTTGAGTGTAACGCTCAAGGCTCTAGAGATGAAGGCCGAACACAAATGGACCGGTGTGAGCTTCAACGCGAACATGGAATACTGACACGACCGACTTCCTAAGGGGAACACATTGCCAACAAGTATCGAGGAGGCTAAGAAAATCGTGTGCCCTCTCGACCTACCACACATTAAATACCACGCATGCATCAATGATTGCGCACTTTATCGGAACGAGTACGCGGATAGAACCACATGTCCGGTGTGTGGCCAAGGACGGTACACGAGAGGGAACGAGAAAGTTCCTCGAATAGTGGTATGGTACTTTCCTATCACCCCTTGTCTGCAGCGATATTTCGTAGATCCTAAGGAAGCAAAGCTTGTGCAATGGCACGCGGAAAGAGAGAAACCCGAAGATGATCCAGAGAAGGGCAAGATCCTGACACACCCTTCAGACGCTAGCCAGTGGAATGCATTAGACATCGAGTTCGAAGAGTTCGGGGGCGATGCAAGGAACGTCAGGCTGGGCATGAGCACCGATGGACTTAATCTTTTTGGAAACCAGAGTAGCACGTATAGCACCTGGCCCGTGTTTGTATGGCCATACAACCTCCCCCCGTGGCTATGCACGAAGCAAAGGTATGTACACATGAGCATTCTTATTCAGGGGCCGAAACAACCAGGTATCGATATGCATCTGTATCTCGGGCTATTGAGAGAGGAGTTAGCCAGCTTGTGGGAGACGCCGGCCTGTACGTGGGATGCCTATACTAAAGAATATTTCCATCTGAGAGCCGCGTTGCTCACGACCGTGCAGGACTATCCTGGTTATGCATATGTATGGGTCCAGGTGAACCACGGACACAATGCATGCGTCAAGTGCAAGGATGAGACACCGCATCTCCAGCAGATATACAAATTCACATTTGTGTGTGACAAGCAAACACACATATATATATGATTCGAGAGTATTCAACCGTGACGAAAAAGGGCAAGAAGATTGTGAAGAGACGCTAGCTCGACACATCACATGATTGTATATGTTTGGGGAGAGACATTTTTGAATAAATATGAATGTTTGTATATGTTCTTGCTTTTTTTTAAACATATATATAATTAAAAACACATCACATGATTGTATATGTTCGGGGAGAGAGTTTTTTGAATAAATATGAACGTTTGTATATGTTCTTGATTAATTTTAAACATATCTATAATTAAAAAAAATTTAGAAAAATAAAAAGGTGTGAGACAGCCAGGATTCGAACCTGGTTGCCCCATGTTTACAATGGCACAAGCAAGCAGAGACCACTAAGGCAAGTGTGTGATCTTGTCATACTACCACGCGCGTCGTGTTTTGTACTAAGTCCACAGGTTCTGTGGCGCATTTCGGCAATATGCGCCACAGAAGTCTTGAACTTCTGTGGCGCATATTGCCGAAATGCGCCACAGAACCTGTGGACTTAGCCAAATAAACCGTTCGGCCTTTCCCCTGCTAATCCCCTTCTCCATTCGATTCTTCATAGTTCCTAGCCTCCCTCACCGCACGCAAACCCTAGCTAGCCTAGCCGCCCTCACTGCCGGAGCTGCCAACGCCGCGCTAAAGCCCGTGGAGGAGGAGGCCCGCCACCGCCACCGCCGTGCTGAAGCCCGTGGAGGAGGAGCCTCCACCGCCGCGCTGCCGGAGCCGCGCTGAGGCCCGTGGAGGAGGATGTAACAACCTCGGACCCTACGCTCTAAGTTCAAGCCTGGATGAACCAAAAGTGGTTAAGGGTTTTACAGCGTGGGCCCAGGGCCACCCACGTGTAGGCCCGTCGACCGCCCTAACCACTTCCAAGAACATCGGCACAAGAGCGAGTGGCGTAGGCAACAGGCGAAGAGATCAAATACATACACAAGTGAGTATGTATGCAAGCTACCTTACAACAGTTCTCAGAGCCATACCATCTAAAAGAAATAGAATTATTGCAACGCCATACGGCAAGATCCAAATATCCTAGATAGAGATAATAGTGTAGGATAGCTCCTCATACACCAATCCACAGAGTAGCAAGCAGAAGCGGGAAACAAGATCCGAGTACGGATAAGAAGCAAATCGGCATAAGATGCCACATAAATAAGCACATCCCGCCCACAGATCTCACGGATCCCCATCCCCGGAATCTCTACACCGAGTGATCGTTGCCAACATCATTTGTCTCCTCCACCCAGTGTCCATCTTGCGAATACACATGTTCATCTGAATCAAACAATTTATCGTGTGAGACCCTAGGGGTACTCAGCAAGTCTTTATGCCTCTAAAGGGGACATATACGTGGGTTGACGCAATTGCAGCAAAAGATAATAACTAACAAGTCTATAGATACTCGCTAACCATCCGCCTAACCAATGATAGACGGATGTCCGTTAATTAGAAACAACAGATATAACAGTAAAAAGTAACATATCCATCCTCCTTCTCGCTTACCAACGAGAAAGCGGATGAACAGCCCATCCGTTGGCAGTTTTATTAATCATTCCATGAATATTGAACTATTTACTAGTCAGATATTTGGTCAAATTATAGACGGTACTTTAGTTATACTTGTCTATGATCGAGAAACTGTGCTCCAAGTCGTCCATAACCGCAGACACGGCTTTCAGAAAGATTTACCCTGCAAGGGTGCACAAATAGCAACACACACACGATCGACCTCGGAAAAACCAAATCGAAACCCAGCGAGGCCTTCACGACAAAGCAATCACAGGATTCATAAAATATTTCAGGGGGCCACCCCACTAAGCTACCCGCGACGAAGTTGGCCGGCTCCGCGATTGACCCAAGGTTTGTGTGGACGGCGGTAAACGACTAGGAACCCGAAAGTGTGACTGGGCTTGTCGATACAGCGAAAACATGTCACGATCCAAAACAGTACAGGTACTCCAGGCACAATCTTAAATAAAACAGTAAAGCATGGCATAAGTACATGAGAGTAATAAAGCCCCAAACTACTTTGTGGCCCCAAGAAATAAGAAATGAATCGAGCTCTAGCTAAGGGGATTCATGGTCGCATATGCGGATAGTGCGATAGTCAAGGAACACGTATCAAGTACTCGGGGTCCTACGGGACACAAGTGAGCATGAAAAACCAAATAACAGATATTGCCCATCGGTGCCTCTTTCATTAGTTATCCCATTACTACTCAGGTTAAGTTGTTTAGGTACCTCGTTATCCATCAGACACTCACAAACCCTACACATGCAATTCTACGACTCGCAAGGCTGAAGCAACTCCTGTAGTAATGGTTCATAGGATGGAGGAACAAGCTTCGGTGGGGTTTAAAAGTAAAGGCCATGCAATACTTGGGATTTAGTTTAATGCAATCGCGACTCCATGATGCAAGAATAAGATAGAAGCAATATGTACTATATGTATGCAAGCATGTGGTAGTGCTTGCCTGGCAGCTCAGTTGAAGTGAGAGATGGATCTGGGTAGTACTCCTGGGATTCCTGATAATTCCCCTGCTCGGCGTCTATCCGAGAAGAACCAAACAAACAAGGCCAACATAAATAAAGTGCACAAGCATATAAATAAAATGTGACAAGCAACCAAGCAAGTCATGATGAATGATGCACAATTTTCATGGCAATAATGTAGCATGGCAAGGGTGAGGTGTGGGGACAAAAATAAATCAGTTTATTAATTATTTGGCCAAGTTTTATTACCATAAATAGTTCTGATTATTTAATATTTATATGATGCATGCTTCAATTCATATCGTGAAATGCATAATCAGAACCCGCAATCTGGCGCGCGCGCGGTGGCGGCTACTACTGCGGCCAATTGGGCTTTGATGCTGGGATCTGTTGCAGGGCGAGGATAAGGTACAGCAGCGCAACGGCGGCAACACGGCCGCGAACGCGGTGCACCGAGAGCGCTCGACAGATCGATCTACGCGTCCAGGAAGCAACGACGAGGAAGCAACGACAAGCGGGATGATGTCTGGGAGGTGCAGAGGCTCACCGCGGGTGGGTTGGTGGTGGTGTTGGAGATATGGCCAAGAGGCAATAATAAAAGTGGTTATTATTATATCTTTGTGTTTAAGATGAATGTTTACATCCCATGCTATAATTGTATTATTAGGAAACACTAATACATGTGTGTTTTGTAAACATAATAGAGTCCCTAGTAAGCCTCTTGTTGAACTAGCTTGTTGATTAATTGATGATCATGGTTTCCTGATCATGGACATAAGGATGTGATTAATAACAAGGTTATATCATTAGGAGAATGATGTGATGGACACACACCCATAGTAAGCGTAGCATAAGATCAAGTCATTAAGTTCGTATTGCTGTAAGCTTTTAAATGCATAGTAACCTAATCCTTCGACCATGAGGTTGTGTTAATCACCATCACCGGATGGGTACTTTGATGACATCAAACACCGCTTCGTAACTGGGTGGTCATAAAGGTGTCATTGGGTATTCTGAAAGTATGTGTTGAATCGCATGGACCAAGATTGGGATTTGTCCATCCATATGACGGATAGATATGCTCTGGGCCCTCTCGGTGGAATGTCATCTAGTTAGCTTGCAAGCATGTGACTGGGTCACAAGAGATGACATATCATGGAACGAGTAAAGAGTACTTATCAGTAATGAGGTAGAACTAGGTATGGAGATACCGACGATCAAACCTCGGATAAGTATAGTATCGCGAGACAAAGGGAATTGGTTTCGTATGTATATGGTTCAATCGATCACGAAGTCATCGTTGAGTATGTGGGAGCCATGATGGATCTCCAGGTCCCGCTGATCGTTATTGATAGGAGATGTGTCTCTATCATGTCTACATATTCACGAACCGTAGGGTGACACACTTAAGGTTCGAAGTTGTTTTAAGTAGATATGGAATGTGCGTTGGAGACCGGATGTAGTTCGGAGTCTCGGAATAGATCCGGGACATCACGAGGAGATCCGAAATTGTCCGGAGAATAAGATTCATATATAGGGGATCATTTTCTGAGATAGGAAATGTTCTGGAGTATTTGTATGAGGGTTCTAGAAGGTTTCGGAATGTTTTGGAAGGTTCTAGAGGATTTCTTGGAGTTTGCTTGAAAACCAAGAAAGGGTCAAAGGAAACCTAGTGGGGCAAGACACGGATTCGTGGGGGAGGAGGACTCCTCCCCCCTTCCCACCGCCGGCCATAGGAGGGGAGTCCTACTAGGACTCCCCCTCCCCAAGCGCGTCTCCCCCCCTTAAATAGAAGGGCAGGGGCGCCCCCTCCAAGCCCTCTCCCACAACTCCCAATCTCTGCCGCCTCTCTCCTCCACCTTTCTTCTGCACAGGCATAGGCGAAGCCCTGCAGAATTCTCTACTCCACCACCACCACCACACCGTCGTGCTGCTGGGATTCCGTGGAGAAGATCTACTACCTCCGCTGCTCGCTGGAACGGGGAGAGGAAGGTCTGCTTCGACTCCGCACGTGTGACCGACTGCGGAAGCGCTGCCGGAACGCGGCGCCGGAAGGATCGTCCACACGATCTTGAGATCGGCAAGTGATCGACTACATCAACCATGAGATCTAATCTCGTAACGCTTTCGGATCTACGAGGGTTAGTACATATCTATCTTGTTGCACATTTCTAATAGATTAGATCTTGGCTTTTATCTAGATTAGATCTCGGTTTTGTTTGTTCTTGCGGTAGATTTGTTTTCCATGCTACGAGCCCATCAGTGGTATGAGAGCCGTATCTGTCCGTAGATCTGTTGCACGAGCAGAACGCAATGTTTTTGTGGGCGTTGATGCTTTTGTTGTCGGTGTCTTAGCGTGTACTTTGCATCTTGCGGCATGGTGGGATGAAGCGGCTCGGGCTAACATTACATGTCATCGCACATGAGACTTGCTCCAAGCTTGACGTGCAACTTGCTTTGCACAAGTGGCTTTGCGGGTGTCTATCTCTCCCACCATAGTTAAGATTCAATTTACAATGAGCATCTGACAACACTTGTATCAACGTTGTGGTCCTTGTTCGTAGGTAAGATCGGTCTTATGCGAAAGCCCCAAACCACGTAAAACATGCAAAGAAAATTAGAGGCATCTAACTTGTTTTTGCAGGGGTTTTGTGATGTGATATGGCCATTATGTGATTGTGATTATATTTGTTGTATGCAATGATCCTTGTTGTAATATGGCAACCGGCAGGAGCCTAATGGTTGTCTTTAATTCTGTTAAGACCTGCGTGTCAATTCATCTTGTAATAGCTTTATTCCAAGTAGTTATAATAGTTACTAGTGATGATGGACAACCATGAAGCGGCGCCACTGACCTTGACGCAATGCTGGTGATGATGGAGATCATGTTCGTGCTTTGGAGATGGAGATCAAAGGCGCAAGAAGAAAGGGTCATATCATATCACACTTATTATGAATTGCCTGTGATGTTAATCCTTTATGCATCTTGTATTGCTTAGATCGCGACGGTAGCATTATAAGATGATCCCTCTCACTAAATATCAAGTAATAAAGTGTTCATCCTTAGTTGGCACCGTTGCTAAGACTCGTCGTTTCGAAGCATCTCGTGATGATCGGGTGTGATAGACTCTACGTGTGCATACAATGGGTGCAAGCCAGATTTGCACATGCGGAAACTAAGGTTAACCTTGACGAGCCTAGCATGTACAGACATGGTCTCGGAACACGGAATACCGAAAGGTAAAGCATGAGTCATATGGATGATATGATGAACATGTTGATTGTTCGCCTTTAAAGCTACATCATCTCACGTGATGATCGGACTTGGTGTAGTGGATTTGGTTCGTGTAATCACTAAAACAACTCGAGGGATGTTGTTTTGAGTGGGAGTTCATTTGTAATTTGGATTAGTCGAACTCAATTTATCATAAACACAATCAAAGTGAATTTGCATAGTTTGTTGTAGTCATTGGCATCCGTTCACCACCTTACGCTTAGTTATAGTTGAGATAGTGGAACTATAGAAATTCTAGATATTTAAAGTTTATTGAATGTCAATTTAAAGTTTATAAGTCCTATTGAAAACTTTCAGCAAACTCCATTTACTCCATGAAGTTTAATAAGTAGTATTAAATCAAGAGTAGGAATTCCAATGTTAGTATCTAAAGTATCATGTTTGCCTCCATGATTCTTGATATTCAAAAGATTATTTTTAATATCAAGTTTATCTAGGAGCTGAAAGCAATGTTTCAGAAACCATCATATGTGAAAGGTATTGTGATATCTAAAACAATGTGTTGGTTACAACATGATAGAGTATGCGTCCTCATATTTGATGAGAATTTGTGAAGGTTGGAGACGCTAGTCGTCCTAATCCTCCAAAAGGTTTTGAAAAAGAAACATTATACTCGCAATTCACCTTTATAAGCTATAGCAGCTTGATCATGAAAGTTGTCATGATAAGGATGAATAGAAGATGTAAGTAAAATGTTTACTACACTGAAAGATTACTAAAGAATGGATTTTTGAAAGAACACCAAACATTTGATGATGGTGATCCACCTCAAAGTGCAAGTCCAAAGCTACTAGTAGTTGACTATATACGCTTTGTACCATGTGTCATGCTGATGACACCACTATTGATGTTGACAGATTCTTTTAAAAGAAAAGGAATTGCTGAAAGAGAATCTATAAAATATTTGGCAGAAAATAAAAGGTTGGAGATGTCCAACTTAGGCATATAGAAGATATACATGTTATGGTTATATTCCTTGGTTGTTAAACAATGTGGTTCTGCGGTATTGGATACCGAATTGGTTGGTATGAAGTGTCATATAGGACAACACAATTCATGAACTACAATGGCCTAAATAACTAGCAAGAGAAAATGTGATGATGTTCATCGAAAACAAAGAAAGGATTGTTGTGTTGCTTGTTAACATCAAAGCTTGCCTTCAAGATTTGTTTCAATAATTGTTATTTTGATCAGGTATTATGACGACAAAAGGTTGTTCAAATAATTACCGTATTCCATAATAGATGGATAATATACAAGTCTGGTAGGATAAATAATGACCATAAAACTAATGCTAAAATGTCGCAAGACAAATGATTGAAAGATCGCTTGCGAAGTGACATCTCCGTTTAAATTATATTGAAAGGGATACATGAAGAAACTCCATGTTGATGGATTTTTGGAGTCTTTGATTTGGATCAAATGACTCTTGTGATACTTTCCTGGAGATAATTAAAAATCCGTTCGTAGGCCAAAAGAGGAACGGACGACTAACTAATTGGAATTTGTACATATTGATGTATATAGTCCATTATGTGTAGTCGTGGGCGATGGATTTCAACTTCATATGCTTTCTCCAAAGATTTGAGTGAGTATATGTATGTACTTACTCAATAAGGAAGAAGTATGAAACATTTGAAAAATGTTCAAAGACTTTCAAGATGAAGTTGAAAATCATTGTAACAAGAAAATAAAGAGTTTATGATTCGATCATAAAGAAAGATGTTTGAGTTACAAGTTTAGCAAAACACCTAAGATTTGAGGAATCATTCCATGGATTTGCATTTCCCAAAACACCATAGGAGTATGGAGTGTTCAAGATGTGTAATGAAACCTTGTTTGACATGGTAAGATCAAAGGTGTCATTTATAAAACTGCCATTATATATTAAAGATTAAAGCTTTAGTGACTACCGCTTTTACACTGAAAAGAGCTCCATCGTGATCCGTTGAAATGACACCATATAAGTCATGGTTTGGGATAAAACCGGAATTGTCTTTTCTTAAATTTTGGTATGTTATGCATAAGTAAAAATGTTTACAACCAAAGTCGGATAAGCACGTCTTTGTACGTTATCCCAAAGAATTTGTTGGGAATTTCTCCATAACACTGAGGACAAAAGAGTTTGTTACTTGGAACGTCAAGTTTCTTGAAGAAGGAATTTTTTCGTGAAAAGTTAAGTGGGAGGACAATAGAACTGTGATAAGGTTGTTGAACCTTAGCTATATGTGCTAAGTAGCGCAGTGCCAGAAAGTGTCCCGGTGGCGGCCACAATGCTCATGGCTCTCGTGATTACAAAAGGTGTGATCTCGGAGATTAGAGTTCCTATAGAACCATGTGGGTCGGTAAGAATCAAATAGTAAGATTTGATAAGCAAGTCGTTATTGTTTTGACAATGATGAACCAACTACATGCAAAGAAGCGATGATGGGCCCTGACTCCATAAAATGATTAGAAGTCATGGAATCCGTGATAGCATCCATACACGAGAAATCAAGTTTCTGAACTTTGAAGACCCTCCAGAAAGGCGTGAAGCCTATCGGTCGTGTTTGGATCTATAAAGAAATAGACATGGATGTTTCAAATCTATGAAATAGTCGACATGTCGGAAAGAGTTTACGACAATGTTCAAGGAATTGACTATGATAAGATTGGATCTTTCATAGCGATATTTAGTCTAGACGGATTAATGTAGCAACCACTACATATATTTTGGTATATGGTAGTTGAACAAACAAAACAAGTTCTTCTAATAGAATGGTTACCTAGGACGTGTAAATGACACGATCCAAAGGGCTTTGTTAATTCAAAGGATGCTAAAAGAGTATGCAAAACTTCAATGGTTGAAGTAAGCATAGCGGGGTTGGAATCTTCACCATGATGAAACTGTTAAAAAGGTTTAAATTCATCGGAGATGATGAAGATGCTTGCAGTTGCAAGAAATTAAGTGGGAGCGCTGAGACATATTTCTAATACATTATGTAGATGACATATTGTTGATTGGAAAGACTTAGGCATAACCCAAGAATTAGGCATCAATGTCTATATGGATAGATTGAGGCGCTAATATGGTTTTGCCAAATGTACATAGATAAGACGTTGAATGAGTTCAATATGGAAAATAGTAAAAATATTCTTTGAGATGTACACATCCAGATATATCCTATGCTCTAAATGTTATGAGCATATACCAGAATGATTCATAAGATGATCATTGGACAATAGTAAAGATATTCTTATGAGCTTTGGAAGAACTAAGAATATACCATGTATAAGTGACAAATAGTTAAAGGTAGTTCATTGTAAAGCGTTACATTGATACTAATTTTGTCACAAGATACAAATTAAATTTATCTCAATTTAAATTATGGGTGGCACAATGTAATGGAAAGGAAGTTCCATAACGGATTTGGTTGAGTACCAAAGTTAAAACATTGTAACAGATACTACAACAAAAGGCTAAGTATATGACTACTATTGTAGCAGTAAATGAGGGCATTTGCGTCAAGTTGTTTTTTATCAAACTAGGTGTGGTTCCTAGCGGGCTAATACTATGAAGATATATTGTGTGACAATAATATCAACATATTTTGAGCCGAAGGAACTAAAGGTCTCACCAAAGACCAAATTTATACAATGCCATCTCATTGGAGAATGAGTAATGCGTAGAGACGCACGGACATGCAAATACACACGGACCTGGTAGTGTCAGATCCGAAGATTATGTTTACCACTAGCAATAGTGTCTATACAACACCAGAAAGCCATAGGTGTTGAATGCACAAGTTTTTAACTAGATTATTGAATCTAGTGCAAGTGGGAGACTGTTGGAGATATGCCCAAGAGGCAATAATAAAAGTGGTTATTATTATATCTTTGTGTTGATGATGAATGTTTACATCCCATGCTATAATTGTATTATTAGGAAACACTAATACATGTGTTTTTTGTAAACATAAGAGAGTCCCTAGTAAGCCTCTTGTTGAACTAGCTTGTTGATTAATTGATGATCATGGTTTCCTGATCATGGACATAAGGATGTGATTAATAACAAGGTTATATAATGATGTGATGGACACACACCCATAGTAAGCATAGCATAAGATCAAGTCATTAAGTTCGTATTGCTGTAAGCTTTTAAATGCATAGTAACCTAATCCTTCGACCATGAGGTTGTGTTAATCACCATCACCGGATGGGTACTTTGATGACATCAAACACCGCTTCGTAACTGGGTGGTCATAAAGGTGTCATTCGGTATTCTGAAAGTATGTGTTGAAGCGCATGGACCAAGATTGGGATTTGTCCATCCATATGACGGATAGATATGCTTTGGGCCCTCTCGGTGGAATGTCATCTAGTTAGCTTGCAAGCATGTGACTGGGTCACAAGAGATGACATATCACGGAACGAGTAAAGAGTACTTATCCGTAACGAGGTAGAACTAGGTATGGAGATACCGACGATCAAACCTCGGATAAGTATAGTATCGCGAGACAAAGGGAATTGGTTTCGTATGTAAATGGTTCAATCGATCATGAAGTCATCGTTGAGTATGTGGGAGCCATTATGGATCTCCAGGTCCCGCTGATGGTTATTGATAGGATATGTGTCTCTATCATGTCTACATATTCACGAACCGTAGGGTGACACACTTAAGGTTCGAAGTTATTTTAAGTAGATATGGAATGTGCGTTGGAGACCGAATGTAGTTCGGAGTCTCGGAATAGATCCAGGACATCACGAGGAGATCCGGAATTGTCCGGAGAATAAGATTCATATATAGGGGATCATTTTCTGAGTTAGGAAATGTTCCAGAGTATTTGTATGAGGGTTCTAGAAGGTTTCGGAATGTTTTGGAAGGTTCTAGAGGATTTCTTGGAGTTTGCTTGAAAACCAAGAAAGGGTCAAAGGAAACCTAGTGGGGCAAGACACGGATTCGTGGGGGAGGAAGACTCCTCCCCCCTTCCCACCGCCGGCCATAGGAGGGGAGTCCTACTAGGACTCCCCCTCCCCAGGCGCGTCTCCCCCCCTTAAATAGAATGGCAGGGGCACCCCCTCCAAGTCCTTTCCCACAACTCCCAATCTCTGCCGCCTCTCTTCTCCACCTTTCTTCTGCACAGGCATAGGCGAAGCCCTGCAGAATTCGCTACTCCACCACCACCACCACACCGTCGTGCTACTGGGATTCCGTGGAGAAGATCTACTACCTCCGCTGCTCGCTGGAACGTGGAGAGGAAGGTCTGCTTCGACTCCGCACGTGTGACCGACTACGGAAGCGCTGCCGGAACGCGGCGCTGGAAGGATCGTCCACACGATCTTGAGAGCGACAAGTGATCGACTACATCAACTACGAGATCTAATCTCATAACGCTTTCGGATCTACGAGGGTTAGTACATATCTATCTCGGTGCACATGTCTAATAGATTAGATCTTGGCTTTTATCTAGATTAGATTTGGGTTTTGTTTGTTCTTGCGGTAGAATTTTTTTGTTTTCCATGCTACGAACCCATCAGGTGGTGGTTCGGCCTGGAGCGCAGGGGATCGGCGGCATTGCTGATGATCCGAGGCCAGGGTTTTGCTTCGGCTCGATGGGTGTCTCCGGCTCTGGTCCTTCTCCTCCTCGACGACGGGTATAGGCGGCCTCCTGGGGTCCTCCTCGACATTCCTCGACAACCAGACTCCACGCCCACTTCCCCCAGCGCCGGCGACTAGGGTAGACCGAAGGTGGCGGTGGCTAAACGGTGGCGATGGCTAGCAGGCGGTAGGGATCCGGATGGTGAAGGGCAGCGCCCAGTTGAGATCTGGGGGTTACTGCTAGGCCGGGTCGGGGTAGATAAGGCCAAGGAGGGAGGGGTAGATGCCGTGGGTGGCTCGGGATGGAAAAGGTGGTGGTGCACCTTTTCTCCTCTCTCTCGTGGTGGCAGGCTCGGGTGGACCAGGGGTAGCTCCAGCTGGGGCCAGAGAGGATGGAGCAGGTGGCTCGGGTAGGGTAAGATTGGCAGCGAGGAAAGAGAGAAAAGGGAGAGGGGGATGGCTCGGCTAGGGTTTAGGTTAGGGGGTGGCTCGGCCTAGAGTAGAAGAGGGGTTGGGGTTGGGGCCTAACCAAGCCACAAGGCTGGTGGTGGCCTCGGTTTGGGGAGAGGGGAATGGTGAGTGTGAGGTGAGGGTATAACTAGGTTTAGAGAGAGTTTAGGTTAGAGCTTTAGCTTAGGTTAGGATGGTTTGTGTTTAGGAGTTGATATGGAACATCAAAGGGAGTTTGAATTCCAAACAAAGGGAAAAACCAAAGGGCCAAAGGAGAGAAAGGTGGGAGCAGATGATCTTACATATCTCATGCACATGATAATATTTTGTGGAAACAAAATATATATCCCATGTGAGCTTGGCAAAGAGAAATTCCACTAAAAGAGTTGCAAGGTGGAAGACAAGTGAAATAAGCATTTCTTTGGTTCATTTGTTTCAATTGATTTCAAACAAACTCCACCCAAATATCCCAAAAGAAACCAAAATAGAAGAACAAGAGAGAGGCCTTGCATGGCCCATGCATGATCCTTAGATAGGCCATATTATATTTGTGAAAACAAAAACAATCTTACATGGCTCCATCTAGTCACATGCACTCAAATTTGAATAAAGCCCAAGCAAAAAGGTTTGGAGAGGTTAAATAAAAGCAACAAATAAAAGAACTAGAGTTGGATGGGGATGTGGGGTTTATGTATGATGTGACATGAAACAATGGTACCACACATAATATATATGCACAAGGAATTAACACATGGCTTGTATTAAACCCATATGTCCAAGAGGGGAAGAAATAAGCATGAATGAATATAATGGAATTGCTAGTGTGTGTATGCCACTAGATAATTATATGGTTCCATTTATATTTAGATATGCCCACTCATTTAGAAGTAAACCATATGAAGATGTAGAAGTATCCCCACATGTATACCCACATCATTTATATTGTGAAAACAATAGTAAACACCATTGGGCATGTGGTATAGAAGGGAATCCATCTTTATATATGTGAGCTAGACAAGACCAAAAGAGAAGATGCAAAAGCCCACAAGTATTTTGGGGATGGTGGAATTATAAGGTGGTGACAAAGAAAGGTGGTGGAGTTTAACAAAAGATATGCCCCAACTCAACTTGGGCATCAAGCATTTATCAAGAACCAAATACAATGTATCAAGGGGCAAATACAATTAATAGTGCATATGAGATAAGAACCAAATGAAAAGGGTTTTATATGATGCTCAAATGCAATGTGGCATGATGACATGAGCATGATTTAATTATGATGCAACAATTATATGTAGGAAGTAGCATTTTATTTTTAGACCATGTAGCATTACAGATGTTAGACAGATGGGATGCTACAACTCTCCCCCACTAAACAGGAATCTCGCCCCGAGATTCTAGGAAGAAGAAGAAGACACGAAGAGGGTAGGATACTTGGCACAGAGCTCATCCTCGCGTTCCCAAGTGGCTTCATCAACGGAATGGTGCGACCACTGCACCTTGCAGAACTTGATAGACTTGTTGCGAGTCTTTCTTTCTACGACTTCTAGGATTTTTGTGGGGTGTTCTTGATAAGATATATCTTCTTGGAGATTGATGAGCTCATGGTCCACGGTCCTGCCAGGATCCTTGAAGAACTTCTTGAGTTGAGAGATATGGAAAACATCATGAACCTTGAGTTTTTCAGGGAGCTCAAGAGCATAAGCGACTTCTCCTCTTCTTCCACGAACTTTGAAAGGACCGATGTATCTAGGAGCCAGCTTCCCTTTGATACCAAACCGGTGCGTGCCTCTCATGGGAGTGACACGAAGGTAAACGAGATCACCAGGGACATACTCCATGTCCGTGTGCTTTCTGTCATAGTTGCTCTTCTGGCGGCTTTGAGCAACCCTCAGGTTTTCGAGAATGATGTGAACCTTCTCCTCCGCTTGAGTTACAATGTCGGGGCCAAACAATGTTCTTTCACCTGCGCCCAACCAACCAATCGGAGTTCTGCATTTGCGGCCATAGAGAACCTCAAATGGTGCCATCTTTAGACTCTTCTGGAAGCTATTGTTGTAAGATAACTCATCATAAGGAAGGCATTCTTCCCACTTCATGCCGAAAGAGATGAAGCAAGCACGGAGCATATCTTCCAGAATCTGATTGATCCTTTCAACTTGTCCTTCTGACTGAGGGTGGTAAGCTGTGCTGAAGTTCAACTTTGTTCCCAAAGAATTTTGGAAACTTCCCCAGAACTTGGAAGTGAAGATGCTTCCACGGTCTGAACTGATCTCAAGAGGAACCCCATACAGAGAGGCAATTCTGTTGATATAGAGCTCAGCCAACTGAATTGCTGAAATTGTTTCCTTGACAGGGAAGAAGTGAGCCACTTTAGAAAGCCTGTCGATGACAACAAAGATTGCATTGTTGCCTTTCTGCGACCTTGGAAACCCAGTTATGAAGTCCATCTCTACTTTCTCCCATTTCCATTCTAGAGGCTTCAATGGCTGTAGAAGACCGGAGGTTTCTGATGGACAGCTTTTACTCTGCGGCAGATATCACACTCGGAGACATACTTGGCACAATATCGTTTCAATCCAGGACACCAATATTGTGTTTTCAAGTCCATGTACATCTTAGTGCTGCCATGGTGGATAGAAAGAACAGAATCATGAGCTTCTTTAAGAACTTGCTCTCTCAAACCCGGATACATCAGAACGAACATCCGGTGCTTAAAGAATAGAGTGCCTTGATCATCGACGTGGAAGGACTCATACCTCGGCAGCTGAATGTTGGAGATGATGTCTTTGGTGTAAGCATCACCTCGCTAACTAGCACGAATCTTTTCTTCCAAGAGACGGGTTGCTAGAAGATTCAGAAGATACCCTTCATGCACAATCTCAAGGTTGAGTTGGCAGAATTCCTCACACAAGAGAGGTTGTTGTTCTTCCACCATGAGGTTATTCACATATGCCTTACGACTGAGGGCATCGACCATCAAATTTTCTTTGCCCGGAGTGTAGTTGATCGAAAGATCAAAGTCGTTGATGGTTTCAATCCATCTCCTTTGGCGAAGGTTGAGGTCTGGCTGAGTGAAGATATACTTAAGGCTTTTGTGGTCAGAAAAGATCTCACAACGGTTTCCAAGCAAGTAGTGCCTCCATACTTTTAGAGCGGAGACAACCGCTGCAAGTTCAAGATCATGTGTTGGATAGTTGAGCTCATGAGTTTTCAACTGACGGGAAGCATAAGCAACGACTTGCTTTTCTTGCATGAGGACCACACCCAATCCTTGCAAGGAGGCATCACGGAATATCTGGAAAGGCTTTGATGTATCTGGAGGAATCAAGACTGGTGTGGAAGTGAGCTTCTCTTTGAGTGTTTCAAAGCTAGCTTGACATGTAGGAGACCAAAGGTATTTCTTGCCCTTTTTGAGGAGATCGGTAAGAGGCTTCGCAATCTTCGAGAAGTTCTGAACGAAGCGACGGCAATAACTAGCCAAACCAAGAAAACTCCGGACTTCTTTGACATTTTTGGGTGGAAGCCACTCAACAATTGTCCGAACTGTTTCTGGGTTGACGGCAATGCCCTTAGCAGAGATGACGTGAACAAGATAGGTGACTTCGGGAAGCCAAAATTCACACTTGGAGAACTTTGCACACAGGCGGTTCTCACGAAGTTTGTTTAGGACACACCGAAGGTGTTCTTCATGTTCTTCCTTTGACTTAGAATAGACAAGAATGTCATCCAGATAGACCACGACAAACTTATCAAGATACTCCATGAAAACCGAGTTCATAAGCCTCGAGAACGTGGCAGGTGCGTTGGTGAGACCGAAGGACATGACCGTGTACTCGTACAGGCCATAGCGGGTGGTGAAAGCTGTTTTGGGAACATCTTCCTTGCGAATCTTGATTTGATGATATCCACTTCTCAGGTAAAGCTTAGAGAATACCACAGCTCCAGCTAGCTGATCGAAGAGATCATTAATCCGCGGAAGGGGATATTTATTCTTGATGGTTTTAGCATTGAGAGCCCGATAGTCAACACAAAGTCTATCAGTCCGGTCTCGCTTCTTCACAAATATGGTTAGGCTACCCCAAGAAGAAGTACTATTCTGAATGAAACCCAACTTCTCTTGTTCATCAAGCGGACGTTTGAGTTCAGCCAACTCAGCAGGACCCATTTTATACGGCCGCTTGGAGATAGGAGCGGTTCCAGGTTCAAACTCAATCACAAACTCGACCTCTTGATGTCTACGCACTTTTATTCTTGTAGACAGTTGTTGGGCCTCCAAGTACAGAGGTTTGTAGAACAGCAACAAGTTTTCCCTTAAGTGGATCACCCAAGGCTTATCGAACTCAGGAAGGAAGTGGTCAAAGGTATTCCCTCTCAAGCAACCCTACAACCAAGATACAAGAAGTCTCTTGTGTCCCCAACACACCCAATACACTTGTCAGGTGTATAGGTGCACTAGTTCGGCGAAGAGATAGTTAAATACAAGTGGTATGGATAATTATAAGTGGTAACGGTGCGAGAGAATAACTTGATGGCGTGGAAGAGACTAAATGCAAACTGAAATAAAGATGGAAGCAAGCAAACATGTAACAGATCTAATTGCAAACGGTGTATCAATGCTTAGAAACAAGGCCTAGGGATCATACTTTCACTAGTGAACACTCTCTCATAAATATATTATTTTCATGATACTACTCTTAACTACTCTCCGGTTGGACAATCTAATCAATGGTAGGGCTATAACAGCAAACCTCAAAGTAAGCCTTTCCCATCTAGAAAACCCCACAATGTCACCTTGAGTACTAGATGAGTCTAACAAACACCACAATTTCATAAAGACATCCAACTCCAAATATAAGTCATAACAAGTATTTGTTATCTCTAGCCTAAGTGTCACCATGGTGAGCACGCTGTCACTTTCACACACATGGGGAGAGCAGAGATTCATTAAAGCACTTGAGTAGCAAGGTAGATCTATAGATTACAAGCTCATGACCACAACAAGATCATGCATAGATAGAGAGATGAACATATAGCTACCGGTAGAACCCTTAGCCTCGAGAGAGAACTACTCCCTCCTCATCATGGGAATCAGCAATGGTGATCGAGATGGCGGTAGAGATCGATGGAGATGGCTCCGGGGACACTTCCCCGTCCCGACAGGGTGCCAAAACAGAGACTTTCTGTCCCCCGAATCTCCTTTTCGGTGGCGGCGGCGCTGCGGAACTTTTCGTGGCTGGAGGCTTGATGTTTTAGGGTTTCGGTATCGGGAGGCTCTTATAGGCGAGAGGGGAGACCGAGGGAGTGCCAGGGGGCCCCACACCACCTGGTGGCGCGGGTGAGGCTAGCCCGCGCCTGGGGAGGGGGGTGTGGCCAGGCCCTGGCCCTCCTCCGTCTCGTATTCTGGCTCCGTGAGTCTTCTAGTAAAATAGGAACTTTGGCTTTTGTCCCGTCCAATTCCGAGAATATTGATTTTCTGACTTCCTGGAACCAAAAACAGCAGAAAACAGGCAACTAGCACTGTGGCATCTTGTTAATAGGTTAGTCCAAGAAATCATATGAAAAGTACTCCAAAGTGTGGACAAAACATAAGAAAGTAGATAAAACCAAGCATGGAACATCAAAAATTATAGATACATTTGCAATGTATCAACATCCCCAAGCTTAACTCCTGCTTGTCCTCGAGTAGGTAAGTGATAAAAAGAAAGAATGATTTTGGAGGTGACATGCACCATCAAAGACTTGATCAAAGTATTTGTAAAACATTCAAAGATGGGATCATAGTACATCAATCATAACATGAAAGACAAAGTCCTAGCAATAAGCAGAGAAACTATGATGCAACATGAAAAGGCACAAACAAAAGAATCATGAATAACAATGCTTTGCAAGACGTTTGTTTGTTTCACATAAAGAAAACATAGCATAG
Source organism: Avena eriantha (assembly GCA_910589775.1). NCBI lineage: Eukaryota > Viridiplantae > Streptophyta > Magnoliopsida > Poales > Poaceae > Avena > Avena eriantha. Next base: position 27,663,457 of record OU342744.1, on the reverse strand, counting down.
TAGCATTCAGCCTGTCCCTCATAGAGTAGCAAATATAAATCCATAGGACACCTTCAAAGTTCATAAGTGTGACTAGATACAATAGTTTAAAACAAGCAATAAGAAGTTATGCATCAATCAACAAGTCTTGGGACAATGCACATAGAACTAAGAATGGCCACTATGCTCTCAAAGTAGGTGCATAAAGATAGAAGGTGGAGACTCAATATAATGGTGGAAGAAAAGCCTTTTGTAAAAGGAAGTAGGGATTCAAGTCTCATAAAGAGCTTCCAAAAATTATGGTACTTAAAGCTTTTAGCTCTCATTGCCCCTATCATAAGCATCTTGAAGGTGATTAAGTTTAAAGTGACACAACTAAGAGGATATGCTTGACAAGTTATAAACCGAAATCTCATGCCCCTTACTTACGAAGACCGATCCTCATGCTACTCAACTTCAGTCACGAGTAAGCTCTTGTCATTGTAAGTATATGTGTATCATTAAGAACCGCCAACGGGGTACCCCTTGCACATGGTACGGGAGCTTTCCCATAATCAAAATGACAAGGCAAGCAGATAATGAGCATCTCAGCGATCTTTTTATTTGCTATTTTCATAGGTTTTTATTGAGGATGCTTCATAGAGTGCTCATTATGGTGATGCTGCAAGTTTCCACCATGATTAGGCATGGCTTAGGCTAGCGGCCCAGGCGTTTCTCTAACCCACATACAAACTCCATGATCTTACAAGTCAAAAGAACATGATATCAAAGGGGTAGAAAGTACAAGTGCAATGTTGAAAGCGTTCCCCATGGTACATGGTTCTGCTAATTTCAACTTATAAAGCGCAAGCATATACGCAACAAAGAAGCACCCAATGGTTCAAGTTTATTAGAGGCAATAAAGTAAAGTGTGCCATCAAGTTCGTGAGAGCTTTAATCACTAATTTTCTCATAACAAGTGAAAGGTAAACAAAAGCATGAATATACTTGGAATAGCATGAGCTAGTAGGTAGGTATGGTGGACTCTTTGGAATAACTTGGTTTAGTGAATTGGATGCATGAGTGGAACTCATACTTTATTGTGGAGGCTAGCAAAAGACTGGGAGCGACAAACTAAGAGAGGAATAATAGCCATAATCATGCAGAGCGACAAAACATCATTGATCAAAGCATAAAGTGATACTACAAGTTGAAAACTAAAGGATCATAAAGACTATGGTGACTTGAGATAGTCATAACATGGTGTGAGCATGCGCCAAGTCAACCCAAATAAAGCATCAAAGGAGAATACCACTATACTATGCTTTAATATGCTAAAACAACGCATGATTCATCCAAGGCACATTTAGCAATATCAATTGTTTATAACAAGTCATGCTACAGCAAAGAATACTAAGCATAAATCCAAGACAATACCAAGCATGGCATGACAAAGCATAGGCCACAGTCAAAAACAAGCTCTTTTTACCACATAAGCATGAACTATCCTACTCTTTTCCAAACCAAACCAAACTATTTGAAAACCAATGTATGAAAGAGGAGGGTCCAACCAATTTATTCAGAAAACTAAGCAAACCAAGCAAACTAAAAACCAAAACGAACACGAAAAAGAAGACGCTCCAAGAAAAACACAACTGTGCATGAAACAATAAAAATGAAGCGTTTAGAAGAAACCTGGGATTTTTATTGATGAAGAAGGGGATGCCTTGGGCATCCCCAAGCTTTGACGCTTGTACTTCTTACATATTTTTTGGGGTGACACGCGTGGCATCCCCAATATTAAGCTTTAGTCCATCCTTCATCTCATTACTCATTCTTTCCATACACCTGAAATTTTTCCTTCATACAAAACTTCACACAATCTCATTAGCAACATTAGTGCACTTAAGCTAAATAAGTCTTAAGGTTCAGTTCTAACACCAAATAAACTTCCATTAGAACACTAGCTACTGTAGCACTTCCCTCAAAATCCCAATTCCCCAAAAGAGCTCAAGAAGGAACTAACAAGAAGCAAATGCAGAAAATGGCAGAAATCTGTCAAAACAGACCAGCAGGTAAATACGAATTTTTTCGAAGACCGTCTGTTGCTCAAATCGAAAAGTGTTGAACTAAAGAAAGTTAGATAACAAACTGGGGCAGAAGCACAAAAATCCACGCCTCAAAAAGACTTTCAGAGATTTTACACGGATTTTTACGGTGAAGCAGAGAAATCTGTTTCTGGACAACAACTTTCCCAATCATTACTTCTCTCTCATTAGAGGTTACTCTTGGCCCAAAAGGCAAATAAAAAGGATAAGGAGCGGTTATTATAGAAGTAATAACTTCCAAGACTCATCTAAAACTTTTGGGTTATCTCCCAATAAGTACTTTTCTTTAACGCCTTTAAGTTAGGCATAGAAAACTTGAAAAGATGCTCACATAAGAAATATGAATTGAAGTAAAAGAGAGCATCAAGAAGCAAATTCTAAACACATTTAAGTCTAACCCACTTCCTATGCATAGGAATCTTGTAAAGAAACAAGTCATGAAAGCACAAAGCAACAAGCATAGGAAAGCAAAACAAGTGCAACTTCAAGACTTTCAACATAAAGAGGGGATACTTAATATTATTGAGACACAAAAACCATGTTTCCCCCTCTCATAATAACTTTCAGTAGCATCATGAATAAAGTTAACAATATAAATATCACATAAAACATTCTTATCATGAGCCACATGTATAAAAGAATTAATACTCTCCACATAAGCATAGTCATTCTTATTAATTGTAGTGGGAGAAAATTCAACAAAATAGCTATCATTATTATTCTCATCACCATAATCATCAAATATAGGAGGCATATTATAATCATAATTACTTTCCTCCTCAATAGTAGGTGGACTGAAAATATCATATTCATCATTGTAATCATCATATATTGGAGGTTTGGTATCATCATAAGCAATAGAATAACTATCTTCCAAAGCTGGGGAACTAAAAGATCATTTTCATAAAAACTAGCTTCCCCAAGCTTAGACTTTTCCATAGCATTAGCAATAATGGTGTCCAAAGAATTCATACTAACAACATTGCTATTAGCATGCAAATAAAGTTCCATAGGTTTTTTAATTTTCTCTTCAAACACTTCATGTCCTAACTCAAGATAAATACTATAAAGCTCTCTAATTTTTTTGTTGTTTTCCATTAAACCTAACTAGTGAAAACAAGAAACAAAAAGACAAAATTGCAGAATCTAAAGGAAATAACTTTGAGTACTCACACCAGAAAATAGGCGTTTGCCGTGGGAGGTTCTTCTTATTTAATCCTCCGGTGTGAATACCTTTTACCTCACCTCCCCGGCAATGGCGCCAGAAAATAGCTTGATGAATACGCACTTCTATTCTTGTAGACAGTTGTTGGGCCTCCAAGTGCAGAGGTTTGTAGAACAGCAACACGTTTTCCCTTAAGTGGATCACCCAAGGTTTATCGAACTCAGGGAGGAAGTGGTCAAAGGTATTCCCTCTCAAGCAACCCTGCAACCAAGATACAAGAAGTCTCTTGTGTCCCCAACACACCCAATACAGTTGTCAGGTGTATAGGTGCACTAGTTCGGCGAAGAGATAGTGAAATACTAGTGGTATGGATAATTATAAGTGGTAACGGTGCGAGAGAATAACTTGATGGCGTGGAAGAGACTAAAGGCAAACTGAAATAAAGATGGAAGCAAGCAAACATGTAACAGATCTAATTGCAAACGGTGTATCAATGCTTAGAAACAAGGCCTAGGGATCATACTTTCACTAGTGAACACTCCCTCATAAATATATTGTCTTTATGATACTACTCTCCGGTTGGACACTCTAATCAACGGAAGGGCTTTAACAGCACACCTCAAAGTAAGCCTTTCCCATCTAGAAAACCCCACACTGTCACCTTGAGTACTAGATGAGTCCAACAAACACCACAATTTCATAATGACATCGAACTCCAAATATAACTCATAACAAGTATTTGTAATCTCTAGCCTAAGTGCCACCATGGTGAGCACGCTGTCACTTTCACACACATGGGGAGAGCAGAGATTCATTAAAGCACTTGAGTAGCAAGGTAGATCTATAGATTACAAGCTCATGACCACAACAAGATCATGCATAGATAGAGAGATGAACATATAGCTACCGGTAGAACCCTTAGCCTCGAGAGAGAACTACTCCCTCCTCATCATGGGAATCAACAATGGTGATGGAGATGGCGGTGGAGAACGATGGAGATGGCTCCGGGGGCACTTCCCCGTCCCAGCAGGGTGCCGAAACAGAGACTTTCTGTCCCCCGAATCTCCTTTTCGGTGGCGGCGGCGCTGCGGAACTTTTCGTGGCTGGAGGCTTGATGTTTTAGGGTTTTGGTATTGGGAGGCTCTTATAGGCGAGAGGGGAGACCGAGGGGGTGCCAGGGGGCCCCACACCACCTGGTGGCGCGGGTGAGGCTAGCCCGCGCCTGGGGGGGTGTGGCCAGGCCCTGGCCCTCCTCCGTCTCGTATTCTGGCTCCGTGAGTCTTCCGGTAAAATAGGTACTTTGGCTTTTGTCCCGTCCAATTCCAAGAATATTGATTTTCTGACTTCCTGGAACCAAAAACAGCAGAAAATAGGCAACTGGCACTGTGGCATCTTGTTAATAGGTTAGTCCAAGAAATCATATGAAAAGTAATCCAAAGTGTGGATAAAACATAAGAAAGTAGATAAAACCAAGCATGGAACATCAAAAATTATAGATACATTTGCAATGTATCACCTCTCAGTCAGGAGGCATACCTGGTAACTCTTTAGGAAAAACATCCGGGAACTCACGGACCACCGGAACACTCTGAATAGCCTCCATAGCATCATCATTCAGAGAAGACAAAGAGAAAAGCTGAATTGCAGGAGTCAGACTTGGAGAATAGACTATATGGCCTTCGGGAATTTTCAGAGAAACCGAGCGTTCAGCACAATCAATCACAGCTGCATTTTCTGTTCACCAATCCATGCCCAAGATAACATCAATGTCAGAATTGCCCAGAATAATTAAGGACACCGGGAACGATGAGCCACCAATCTTAATTTGATTGCCATGGCTGATATGAGAAGCCCTCATGTTTGATCCAGGAGATTGTACCACGAGACGATGCAATAGAGGCCCCATAGCCAGATCATGCTCATGTGCAAACTTGTGAGAAACAAAAGAATGTGATGCACCAGAATCAAACAAAACTCGTGCAGGGACTGAGTTAACGGGGAGCGTACCCATCACAACTCCAGTTGCATGTTTAGCTTGAGCGACGTTGACACAGTTGACACGAGCAACAATGGACCCGGGCTTGGTGTTGATGTTGAGAGCCCGAGGTGGAGGTGCAAGAACCATAGAAGAACTTGCTGCAGGTCTTGGAGGTGGAGGAGCAAGAGCTTTGTTATTCATGGGACAACTCTAGTGTTGATGCCCAGTGTTCCCACAAGTGTAACAAGCACCAGGTGGACGTGGAGCAGTGTAGCCAGGGACTCCACCAGGCGCTCTAGGGTAGTTGTGGTTGTAGCCCCTAGGAGCAGCATTGAAGGAGTTTGGTGGCCTTGCCACGTAGCTTGAAGGTCTTGGTGGAGCCGGGAGTGGTGGTGTGGTATTAGGAACCCACACGCGGCGCTTAGAAGGAGTTGTCATAGCTGAAGAGCTTGCATTGTCATGACTGTGTTTCTTGGACTCCTCGAACACTTGCCTATTGGCTTCTTCCTATAGAGTTGTATGTTGGAGTTCCAAAAAAGACCCCGGCCTTGCATGAGTGATTGCATATTTGATAGATGCATTGAGCCCTTGCCTGAACCTCTTTTGTTTCTTCTTGTCATCAGAGATCTCATCGCCACCATACCGAGAAAGATTCACGAAGTTTCTGATATAGGTGTTGGCATTGTCATTACCCTGCTTAAGGTTGAGAAACACCTCCTTCATTCTCTCCATGTCAATTTCTGACAGATATTGCTCTTTGAAAGCCCCAGCGAACTGCTCCCAAGTAGGCTGAAAACCAGAGTGGTTTGCCTTCAGGTAATTCTCCCACCACAGAGCTGCGTCTCCTTTCCGAAGGTACGTGGCGCATTTTACCCATTCTTGTTCTGGAACATTAGTAGTCATCAGCAACCTTGACATCTCACGAAGCCAATCATCAGCATCCAGTGGCTGATCAGACACCTCAAAGTGGCGCGGGTTAAACTTCATTAATCCCTTGATGTCTCCTCGCTTGGGAGGTGGAGGTAGCGGAAAAAACTCATTCTTCTTGACACTTTCTTCAAAGCGCTGCTGGTTCTGCTGCATTGTTCCCAAGGCATTAGCAATACTTGCCAACGCAGCCCCCAGTTCAGGTGGTATGTCCTCCTCAGTGTGGCGTGGTGGTGCCATCCTGTGATTGATATAAAACTCAAGTTAGTACTGTAATGGAGAATAATAATAATCCACAATAGTACCAAAATGGAATTAACCAAGATTAAAGGATACAAATTACTAAGATGATATTAAAATATCAACAATGTTCAAAGCACCTAGAAGATAGTAAGCATATTGATGACCCACAAGTATAGGGGTGTATCGCAGTATTTTCGAGGGAAGTGAAACCCAATTTATTGATTCGACACAAGGGGAGCCAAAGAATATTTATCAGTCTTAACAACTGAGTTGTCAATTCAGCTGCACCTGGAAACAATCTTGCTCACAGCAGTTTATCAGTAGCAACAGTTTTGTAGTAGGAATAGTAAAGTAACAGTAGTAGCAAAACAAAGACAATACTAACAAAAGCAGTAAACAGTGGGATTCGAGTGCGGTAGGCATAGGGATGGATGGACGGGCGTTGCATGGACAAGACAATCACATGGCAATCAGAACATAGGGCAATTGCAGATAAATAAGATAAAGCATCCAAGTACTAGACAATCCTAGGCATGTGTTCCATATATAGTCATATGTGCTCGCAATGAGAACTTGCACAACATCTTTTGTCCTGCCAGCCCGTTTGCAGCGGGGCCTCTAGGGAACTACTGGCAATTAAGGTGCTCCTTTTAATAGAGCACCGGAGCAAAGCATTAACACTCCGTGAACAAATGTGATCCTCACATCAAAGCCTTTCCCTTCCGGTTATCCCGATTTCTGTCACTTCGGGGCCATAGGTTCCGGACAACGACATGTGGATACAACTTGTAGATAAGACCAGAAACAATACTATCATAATGAATCAATAATAAGTTCAGATCTGAAATCATGGCACTCGGGCCCTAGTGACAAGCATTAAGCACAACAAGTCGCAACAAAGTCATAAAGCACTAATAAAAGATACTAGGCACTATGCCCTAACAATCTGATGCCATTACATGAACGATCTCATCCAATCCCTACCATCCCCGTAGCCTACAGCGGGGGATTACTCACTCATAGATGGGGGAAGCATGGATGGTCGATGGAGAAGCGATGGTGATGATGATGGCGATGATCTCCTCCAATTCCCCGTCCCGAACGGGTGCCAGAACGGAGTTTCTGGTGTTGTTTCATGGAATCTGGTGGTGGCGGCGGAGCGGAACTCCTTCTGGAAAAACGTCGAATCCCCCGTAGTTTTTAGGTCAGAAGGCTCCTTATAGGCGAAGAGAGAGGCCGAGGGGGTTCTTGGGGGGCCCACACAACCCCTGGCGCGGCCTGGCCTGGCCCGCGCTACCAGGTGGTGTGGCCACCCCAGGACTCCTCTTCGTGTCGTATTCTGGCTCCTGGAGTCTTCGGGTGAAATAGGATTTTTGGCATATTTTCCGGGATTTTTCCTGATAGTTGATTTTCTGCACAAAAAGTGGACACCAAGGCAATTCTGCGGAAAACAGCGTCAGTTCGCATTAGTTGCATCCAAATCACATAAGTATAGAGGAGAAACAATAGCAAAAGTGTTCGGGAAAGTAGATACGTTTTGAACGTATCAACTCCCCCCAAGCTTTGCTTATTGCTTGTCCTCAAGCAATTCAGTTGAAAACTGAGTGCGATAAAAGAACTTTCACGAACACATTTGCTTCAGATGATGTAAATATTCTCAACAATGTGATCAACTACTTAGACAATTCATAATAAAGAGTATGCAACTGAGTCTACTTAATAGTCATTGCAAGCTATGAAGAGATTCCAACTCAAGAATAATAAGTAGCATGAAACATGAACATAAGCAACATTACTATGCTCATAGAAAGGTATGATAGAGTGGTATCTCGCTTGCCTTTGATTATGAATGTCCAGGCACCTCTGAAATTCAAGTGATGACTAGAAGTAAAGATATCAAGGATACAAGCATCAAAGTCATCACACAAATAATCAAGTATTGGAACAAACACAAATAATGACAACTATGCTCTCAAGAGGGTGCTCAAAGAATAAGTGGAGACTCAACAGGTAGAGGAAAAGGTTTTGAATAATTTGAAAGGCTTCCAAATGCTGAAAGTATGGTACTCATTAGCTTTGAGCTCTCATTGCCCCTATCATAAGCATCTTTAATGTGGTTAAGGTGAAAGTGACACAACTAAGAGGATATGCTTGACAAGTTATAAATTGAAGTCTCATGCCCCTTACTTACGAAGACTGATCCTCATGCTACTCAACTTTAGTCACACGTAAGCTCTTGTCATTGTAAGTATATACGTATCATAGAGAACCGCCAACGGGGTACCCCTTGCACATGACACGGGAGCTATCCCATGATCAAAATGACAAGGCAAGCAGACAATGAGCATCTCAGCGATCTTTTTATTTACTATGTGCATAGATTTTTCTTGAGGATGCTTCATAGAATGCTCATTATGGTTATGCTGCAAGTTTCCACCATGATTAGGCATGGCTTAGGCTAGCGGCCCAGGCGTTTCTCTAACATACATACAAACTCCATGATCTTACAAGTTCCACTTTTATTTCACACCGTCGGGATCCATAAGCAAAAGAACATGATATCAACTAAGTACAAAGTACCTATGAAGCGTTGAAAGCGGTCCCCATGATACATGGTTCTGCTAACTTCAACTCATAAAGCGCAAGCATATGCGCAACAAAGAAGGACACAATGGTCAGGTTTATTAAGTACAAGAAAATAAAGTGTGCCATCAAGTTCGTGAGAGCTTTACTAACTAACTTGCTCATAACAAGCAAACATTTTATTCGGAAGAAAACAAGGCATATTGAATATGCACGAAAGTAGAAAATGATGCTAATAGGTAGGTATGGTGCACAGTTTGGAAATGGTTTAGGGAGTTGGAAACATGAGTAAAACACTAAGTGGAAATGAAGGTTAGCAATAGTAAGGGAGCGATAAATGAGAGAGCAATAGCTATCATTATCATGCTTGCAACAAAACAAGACTACTCATGGCATGAAAATGATTCAAGATCCTCAAGGCAAAATAATTCATCAAGGCTTAACTAATTATCATAGTCATGTGCATGCATGAGCATGTGCCAAGTCAATCAAATGAAACATTCAGAGGAGGATACCATGGTGTCATACCAATTTATGAATAGAGTAATGCAAGCAAACATTCATGAAACATGCTACAAACTATTAGCGAGCTGGAGCTAATCACAAGAAAGCAAGAACTACTAAGCATCCAAAGAAAATATACACTCTACATGAACGGACTAAGCAAGCTCACAATGACGAGTATATGTACAAAAATGAAGACAAATAGAGTTCGTTACTAGCCTCTTACCACGCCTCAAGTTGTCATTGATCCTCATTATTGCTCTTTACTTGTGTGGCTTGAATAATAATATGAAACCAATAATCCACTGAGAACTGCCGAACCCTGTAGCCAACTCGCAAAAACCAAAGAAGAACGACAAATATTTTTGGTGTTTTCGATTTTTAAACAAGATCCAAAAGAGAAAAACAAGCAAGCAAAATCTTTTTGGGTTTTTCAAATACTTCAAACAAAGCAAAAAGGGAAAAACTAAACAAGGCAAAAATAAAAAGCAAACCAAAGAGAAACAACAGAAATATTTTTGGTCTTTTTGTGTTTAAAAAAAACAAAAGAAAAGAAGAACGAAAACGAAAAAGAGAACAAAAACACGAATATGCAAAGTACCAACGCAACATGATATGGAGATGAGTGCGGTGTCGGCGTACCTCCCCCCAAGCTTAGGCTTTTGGCCTAAGTGGGTATCAGTCCATGTATAAATAGGGGTTCCAACCGGGCGGATCTTGGTAAGAATGGTCGTAGCTGGGCCCATGAGAAGAAGAAGAGGCTCCCCAATCATAAGAGGGCTGCTGATATGAAGACTCTCCCTCATTCGAGGGCTGGCCCAAATCATCCGTAATCTCCCTTCAAGTGTCCTGCTCCTGTTGGGAGAGCTCTCCCAAGTACGTGTCAAGCTCCTCCTCAGTGAGGGACCATCCTTCCCTGTCATCAAGGTTAAACAAAACAGGTGCAGGCAAAAGAACAACACGCTCGGACTTGCTCTTTCTCCAACCAGCTTTGAGAAAGGTTATTTCATAAGATAACTCACTCAAACTAGCCCACGAGGAAATAAATTTATGCTGTATCATGGAATTGAAATCCAGCCTCTCTATGGGAAACTGTAGGTCTAGATAATGAGGCACTAAACCATGCAATGCTAGTAAACGAGAAGAGATGAGGCCTCCACAAATTCCACCTTTCTCACGGTTAGCAGCAAGACGGAAAGCTATCAAAGCACCCAAGTTGTAAGACCTATCTCGTCTAAGAGCAGCGGAGATAAATGCTAGATCAAACGAAGATAACTTATTGGCAGTTTTCCTAGCAAGAACACACTTGGCAATAAAGTAGGCAAAGTAGCGAATGGAGGGAATATGAATGTTACGGATTTTTCCATTCTCCTTCGAGAAGCTACTCCCTTGACAAATTTCTGCGCATAACTCCATGAGTGGTTCCGGTCTCTCTTTAATCTTCTTACATGATCCCCATTGAGGTACCTTAATAGCTGCACAAAAATCATCAAGAGAAAGGTCGACAACTATATTGTAGATTTTGTAATGGACCATGGGGTTAGGAAAAGAGTGACTAAATTTGAAATCCTACACCACCGACATGGTTAGCTTCACAAATTGACAAGGTTCATCTTCCAAAAAGTGCTCTAACCCTGCATTAGAAACCAAAGTGTGGAAATCTTGTAGAATCCCTACAGCTCTCATGAACTCTGAGCATGGATAAATGGAGGGAAAAACTTCCTCCTCTCGGTGGACCTTCATGACATCAGGCACCCAAAGCTCGTGTTGGTTTAGGTGGTGTTCACTCATCTTTTATTCTGAAATTTAAACACCTATTAAACAAGTGATTGCAAAGTAAATATAATGAACGATTCTACTCATAGGGACTTGCAAGAGGCCTAAACATGCATCAAAACTATATCTCTAAGCATCAAACAAGCTTATAAGCTCTCATAACTAGTCACCTATAGCAGCAAAATACTCAACATACAATCCACTAAACACAAATCCACTTGGATAAGGGGAGGAGTCACATACCAAGGAACAATTGCTCTAGATTTCAGCAAGAAAGATGGGCTGAGCAAAGAGATCGAAGAAATCGAGAGCAAGCACAGAGACAACGCGATTTTGAGCTATGAACTGGAGCTTACTCGAGAGAGAGAAGAAAGTGGCAGGAGAGAGAGGTAGTGGGGGGTCAGGGGTGGCCCACACCAGGGCATGGCGCCACCCAGGGCTGGCCGCGCCACCACATGGTGTGCCTGCCTGGTGGGCCCCCCTGGTACCTACCAGGTACTCCTCTACCCCTTTTTTCACGTAAAAATTTAATATGAATTTTCTGGAATTTTTCGAGACACATTATTTTTGGGCAATTTTCAGAAATAGAAGAATGATTTTTCTGACAAACAGATTTTTTTTTCTTTTTGGAAACATGATGCAAGGACAAAACAAGGCTAGAACTACAGAAGTTCTAGCATGCAAGCAACTAACAACAAAAAGAAAACTAAGCGACAACAAAAACTAAAATGCAAAGGATAGAAATAAACGAGGATAATCATAATGAAAACATTGTTTTGTTCAATGGAATCCTTTTGTTAGCAAGGTTGATCAAGTCTTGCTACCAAAACAATTGCATATGAGACAAAACTTTGTACTCCACTAATGATTATGTTACCTTAACATTGATAGCAATGGTCCCAATCATAATAGTTTCAAATTTTTCTCTTGGTATGGGACAATATATTTCTCCAACTTGAATGCCTTCAACATGTTCAACTGAATTTAAACCATAAGTCCTTTCAATCTTCTTGGGGAAATAGACAGTATGTTCCTTATCATTAACATTGAAGGTCACCTTTCCTTGATTACAATTAATAACAGCTCCTGCGGTATTAAGGAAAGGTCTCCCAAGAATAATAGACATATTATCATCTTCAGGCATTTCAAGCACAACAAAATCAGTTAATATCAAGCAATTGTGAGCCACCTGAACTGGTACATCCTCACATATACCCACAGGAATAGTGGTAGATTTATCAGCCATTTGCAAAGATATATCAGTTGGTATCAATATTTCAAGTTGAAGCCTCTTATAGAGAGAGAAAGGCATAACACTAACTCTAGCTCCCAAATCACACAAAGCAGTTCTAACATAACTGTTCTTAATAGAGAAAGAGATAGTTGGAATCCCTGGGTCTCCAAGTTTCTTAGGAACCTTACCATTGAAAGAATAATTAGCAAGCAAAGTAGATATTTCTTCATTAGGGATCTTCCTTTTATTCGAGACAATGTCCTTCATATACTTTGAGTAAGGGGGCAATTTAATAGCATCAGTCAAAGGAATTTGCAAGAATAAAGGCTTCATCCACTCACAAAACTTATTATAGTGTTCATCTTCCTTTGACTTGTGTTTCTTATCAGGGAAAGGCATAGGTTTTTGGACCCAAGGTTCTCTTTCACTACCATGTTTCTTAGCAATAAAATCTTCTTTGGTGTATTTAGTATTCTTAGTGTGGTTTTCAGGTTCTTCTTCAACTTTTTCTTCATTAGGAACTTCATTTTCTTCATTACCACTTTCAGTTTCAGCATCAGAGATAGATATACTATTAGGATCTATAGCAGGTTCAGAGGATTCCTCAATAGTTTTATGTTTCTTTTTCCTTTTCTTATGAGTAGAAACACTATTTTTAGTTTGTTGAGAATCCTGCTCAATTCTTTTGGGATGCCCCTCAGGATATAGAGGATCCTGGGTAGCAACACCACTTCTAGTTCTAATTTCATAAGCATGTTTTTCTTTAGCAGCATTAACTAGCAAGTCGTTTTGAACTTTAACGAGTTGATCTATTTGAGTTTGAACCATTTGAAATTGTTTAACAATCATTTTAACATCATTAGAGGTTCTTTCCACAATATCTTTCAACTCAACAATAGCTCTAGTGTTTTCCATTAGATGATTTTGCACCCTTTTATTAAAGTTATCTTGCTTAACAATAAAGATATCAAATTCTTCTAAGCATTGATCAGGAGGTTTCAAGTAAGGGATATCACCTTCAACAAAGTGTTGGAGAGAGTGTACCTCAATACTGGATGAGTAGGGAATAGGCTTACATAATTCTTCTATAGGAGGTAAATTCTTGACATATGTAGCTTTAATTCCCTTCTCCTTAAGACATTTCTTAGCTTCCTTCATCACTTCATCATTTAATTCAATAACTCCCCTCTTCTTTGATGTTGGAATAGGCACAGGAATAGATGGTTCAGATACAATTACTTTAGGTGTAACTTGTTTAGGAGGAGTCCAATCTTCATAATTCTTGCTTATTTTAGCCATTAATTCCTCAGCTTCCTTGGGAGTCCTATTCCTGAAAACACAATCAGCACAACTATCTAGGTATATCCTAGATTCCTTGGTTAGTCCATTATAAAATATATCAAGAAGCTCATTCTTGGGTAACGGACTTCCAGCATGTGCATGAATCAAAGCACAAAACCTTGCCCAAGATTCATGCAATACCTCTTTTTCTCCCTGTTTAAAATCAAAAAGTTCGTGCAAAATAGCATGTCTAGCACTAGGAGGAAAATATTTCTACAGGAAAGTACTAATCAAGCACTCAAGGCTATCAATAGATCCATGAGGTAAATTACTAAACCAAGTTTTAGCTTCTCCTTTCAGTGAAAAAGGAAAAATCTTAGCAACAAAGTAAGTACGCATCTTAATATCATCAGAAAACAAGCCACTCATAGTAGAAAGTTCATTCATATGTGCTACCGCACTTTCATTCTTAGTTCCACAAAAAGGTTCTTTCTCGACAATAGCTATGTAAGATAGATCGAGAGAGAAATCATAATCTTCATCTATAATGTTTATGGGAGAAGCAGCAAACTTAGCATCAGGAGATAATTTGGGTCTAATAGTACGCCTCTCAAGGAGACTCTTAGCAGCGCTGCTATCATGGGTGTTCTTACATTCTTCAATAATCTCATCGGTCATCTCAACATAATCTTCTTCAGTATCATAACTCTCACTAGACTTAGGTGAGATAACGGATATGGTAGTGTTTTCATTAGGAGTTTCGGTATTTCCAGCTATAGTTCTAGCAATCGTAGCATCTAGGAAAGGACCTAATGAACCACTCTTATCAAGCACAGTAGAAGCAGCATCATATGTATCAGTAGTTCCGGATTCAGTAGTAGTAGCAGTGTGTGTAGCATGTGTATGTGGTGGTGTAAGGAACTTACTCAAAACAGATGGTGAATCAAGAGCGGTAGAGGTGTTCAGAACCGTACCTCTTCTTGTAGTGGATGGTAAAATAGGAACCTTGCCATCACGAGACTTACCCATGATGGATGGATAGCAGCGAACAATAGAGAATCCAAGTGAACTTGATAAATAAAGCTATGCTCCCCGGCAACGGCGCTAGAAAATAGTATTGATGACCCACAAGTATAGGGGGTATATTGCAGTATTTTCAAGGGAAGTGAAACCCAATTTATTGATTCGACACAAGGGGAGCCAAAGAATACTTATCAGTCTTAAGAACTGAGTTGTCAATTCAGCTGCACCTGGAAACAATCATGCTCACAGCAGTTTATCAGTAGCAACAGTTCTGTAGTAGGAATAGTAAAGTAACTATAGTAGCAAAACAAAGATAGTAGTAACAAAAGCAGTAAACAGTGGGATTCGAGTGTGGTAGGCATAGGGATGGATGGACGGGCGTTGCATGGACAAGACA
Organism: Avena eriantha; assembly: GCA_910589775.1. NCBI lineage: Eukaryota > Viridiplantae > Streptophyta > Magnoliopsida > Poales > Poaceae > Avena > Avena eriantha. Next base: position 27,648,280 of record OU342744.1, on the reverse strand, counting down.
ATTCACATGGCAATCAGAACATAGGGCAATTGCAGATAAATACGATAAAGCATCCAAGTACTAGACAATCCTAGGCATGTGTTCCATATATAGTCATACGTGCTCGCAATGAGAACTTGCACAACATCTTTTGTCCTGCCAGCCCGTTTGCAGCGGGGCCTCTAGGGAACTACTGGCAATTAAGGTGCTCCTTTTAATAGAGCATCGGAGCAAAGCAGTAACACTCCATGAACACATGTGATCCTCACATCAAAGCTTTTCCCTTCTGGTTATCCCGATTTCTGTCACTTCGGGGCCATAGGTTCTGGACAACGACGTGTGTATACAACCTGTAGATAAGACCAGAAACAATACTATCATAATGAATCAATAATAAGTTCAGATCTGAAATCATGGCACTCGGGCCCTAGTGACAAGCATTAAGCACAACAAGTCGCAACAAAGTCATAAAGCACTAATAAAAGATACTAGGCACTATGCCCTAACAATCTGATGCCATTACATGAACGATCTCATCCAATCCCTACCATCCCCATAGCCTACAGCGGGGGATTACTCACTCATAGATGGGGGAAACATGGATGGTCGATGGAGAAGCGATGGTGATGATGATGGCGATGATCTCCTCCAATTCCCCATCCCGACCGGGTGCCAGAACGGAGTTTCTGGTGCTGTTTCGTGGAATTTTGTGGTGGCGGCGGAGCGGAACTCCTTCTAGAAAAACGTCGAATCCCCCGTAGTTTTTAGGTCAGAAGGCTCCTTATAGGCGAAGAGAGAGGCCGAGGGGGTGCCTAGGGGGCCGACACCACCCCCTGGCGCGGCCTGGCCTGGCCCGCACCACCAGGTGGTGTGGCCACCCCAGGGCTCCTCTCTGTCTCGTATTCTGGCTCCTGGAGTCTTCGGGTGAAATAGGATTTTTGGCATATTTTCCGGGATTTTTCCTGATAGTTGATTTTCTGCACAAAAAGTGGATACCAATGAAATTCTACTGAAAACAGCGTCAGTTCGCATTAGGTGCATCCAAATCACACAAGTATAGAAGAGAAACAATAGCAAAAGTGTTCGGGAAAGTAGATACATTTTGAACGTATCGCATATCGCACACGACTAAACAAGGAGTGTGGTACACAAAGCTATCAAAGAAAAAAATTCCGCAAATTTCGGCATTAAAATACCACTATATGCGCAAAACCACTTAACGACATAAAGATTAGCAACTCTACCAATTCAATATACAAGAGCGAATGATAAAAGTAGTGGTATGGTCGCGACTCCATCCCGCACTCAAAGCATTACTCCGCACATGAATAAGTAAAACACATATCCCAACTCCCTTCCTTCTTAAGATGAACCTAAATATTAGCAACTACGGAAACAAACACCCCAAACAAGATAGCGTCGGATAACAAAGAATAAGACAGATCATGTCGGTTTACAACGAATCAGATAGATCGCGTCGGTTTATAATAGCCTGTCGGTATGGAATGTACCAACAGTTGATAACCAAAAGGCAGATAGCGACAACAAGTTGGATGCAACAGGTAGACAAGGAATTACCCACACACACACACCGACACACTCACACAACCTATGGTACTATGGAACTAAGAACACATGAATCCTAGTTTGAATTTTTAGAAGAGGATTGAAAACGTTACACTTCCTTACCAGAAAAGGGTGGGTGGGTGGGTAAGAAGAAAAATGGAAGCAGTCCTACTCTCGCGTTTTGTTTTTCCCTAGTATACATAACTACCAAAATATTTGCTAGCCTGACAACGATCATTTGGCTGAGACCCTCAAAGGCGGGATGGCTCTGATACCAATTGTAACAACCTCGGACCCTACGCTCTAAGTTCAAGCCTGGATGAACCAAAAGTGGTTAAGGGTTTTACAGCGGGGGACCAGGGCCACCCACGTGTAGGGCCGTCGACCACCCTAACCACTTCCAAGAACATCGGGACAAGAGCGAGCGGCGTAGGCAACAAGCGAAGAGATCAAATACATACATAAGTGAGTATGTATGCAAGCTACCTTACAACAGTTCTCAGAGCCATACCATTTAAAAGAAATAGAATTATTGCAATGCCATATGGCAAGATCCAAATATCCTAGATAGAGATAATAGTGCAGGATAGCTCCTCATACATCAATCAACAGAGTAGCAAGCGGAAGCGGGAAACAAGATCCGAGTACGGATAAGATGCAAATCGGCATAAGATGCCACATAAATAAGCACATCCCGCCCACAGATCTCACGGATCCCCATCCCCGGAATCTCTACACCGAGTGATCGTTGCCAACATCATTTGTCTCCTCCACCCAGTATCCATCTTGCGAATACACATGTTCATCTGAATCAAACAATTTATCGTGTGAGACCCTAGGGGTACTCAGCAAGTCTTTATGTCTCTAAAGGGGACATATGCCTGGGTTGACGCAATTGCAGCAAAAGGTAATAACTAACAAGTCTATAGATACTCGCTAACCATCCGCCTAACTAATGATAGACGGATGTCCGTTAATTAGAAACAACAGTTATAACAGTAAAAAGTAACAGATCCATCCTCCTTCTCGCTTACCAATGAGAAAGCGGACGATAACCCATCCGTTGGCAGTTTTATTAATCATTCCATGAATATTGCACTATTTACTAGTCAGATATTTAGTCAAATTAAAGACGGTACTTTAGTTATACTGTGCTCCAAGTCGTCCATAACCGCGGACACGACTTTAAGAAAGATTTACCCTGCAGGGGTGCACAAATAGCAACACACACACGATTGACCTCGGAAAAACCAAATCCAAACCCAACGAGGCCTTCACGACAAAGCAATCACAGGATTCATAAAACATTTCAGGGGGCCACCCCACTAAGCTACCCGCGATGAAGTTGGCCGGCTCCGCGACAGACCTAGGGTTTGTGTGGACGGCGGTAAACGATTGGGAACCCGAAAGTGTGACTGGGCTTGTCGATACAGCGAAAACGTGTCATGATCCAAAACAGTACAGGTGCTCCACGCACAATCTTAAATAAAGCAATAAAGCATGGCATAAGTACAGGATAGTAATAAAGCCCGAAACTACTTTGTGGCCCCAAGAAATAAGAAATGAATCGAGCTCTAGCTAAGGGGATTCATGGTCCCATATGCGGATAGTGCGATAGTCAAGGAACAGGTATCAAGTACTCGGGGTCCTACGGGACACAAGTGAGCATGAAAAACCAAATAACAGATATTGCCCACCGGTGCCTCTTTCATTAGTTATCCCATTACTACTGAGGTTAAGTTGTTTAGGTACCTCGTTATCCATCAGACACTCACAAACCCTACACATGCAATTCTACGACTTGCAAGGCTCAAGCAACTCCTGTAGTAATGGTTCATAGGATGGAGGAACAAGCTTCGATGGGGTTTAAAAGTAAAGGCCATGCAATACTTGGGATTCAGTTTAATGCAATCGCGGCTCCATGATGCAAGAATAAGATAGAAGCAATAGGTACTATATGTATGCAAGCATGTGGTAGTGCTTGCCTGGCAGCTCAATTGAAGCGAGAGATGGATCTGGGTAGTACTCCTGGGATTCCTGATAATTCCCCTGCTCGGCGCCTATCCGAGAAGAACCAAACAAACAAGGCCAACATAAATAAAATGCGACAAGCAACCAAGCATGTCATGATGAATGATGCACAATTTTCATGGCAATAATGTAGCATGGCAAGGGTGAGGTGTGGGGACAAAAATAAATCATTTTATTAATTATTTGGCCAAGTTTTATTACCATAAACAGTTCTGATTATTTAATATTTATATGATGCAAGCTTCAATTCATATCATGAAATGCATAATCAGAACGGTCTCGTCGCGCTGATCGATTTAGACATCTTATTTGTCAAATTTGAAGTTATAGAATTAAAGTTATTAATTAATTGAGAAAAGACATTTTTGTGGCAATTAAACAATTCCGAAAATTTAAATTAGCCAAACATGATTTTGGATGGCATATTTGAATTCCTTACATTTTTCTGATTCAAAAACATATATTATTTGCATTATTTGGATTTACCAATTAAAAGTTATTAATTTCTGGTTTTAAAATCATATTAAACATTTCTGAAAACATTTTTATTTAAACAGAGAAAGGGCAAACTTTTTATACATAGGCAGAAGCTAGTCACTACAGCTGACGGGTGGGGCCGCGCTGAGCTGGCGGAACCCAACGCGCGGCAGAGCTTTTCATACCGCGGGGTTGTCTAGCCGGGCTGACAGACAGGTGGGGTCGATGGTTCCGCGGGCCCACACGCGGGTGCGCGGCCACGTGGCGCAGCTGGGGAGTGCGGGTTGAGAACCCAAAAGTCCAGGTGCCTTTTTGTAAAAGCGCCGAAGCAGATGACATGTGGGCCTGGTCTGGAGTGCGGGTTGATGAAACAAAACGGCAAGGGGGTATCCGCAAAAGTGCCTCGGCTACTGTTTTTCTCCTCGCCTGCTTACTGATGAAACTGACACGGAACGCAGAGCGCGGCGGGGGACTCGAACCCGCGATCTGGCACGCGCGCGCGGTGGCGGCTACCGCTGCGGCCAACTGGGCTTTGATGCTGGGATCTGTTGTGGGGCGAGGATAAGGTACAGCGGCGCAACGGCGGGAACACGGCTGCGAGCGCGATGCACCGAGAGTGCTCGACAGATCGATCTACGTGTCCAGGAAGCAACGACGAGCGGGAGGATGTCTGGGAGGTGCAGAGGCTCACCACGGGTGGGTTGGTGGTGGTGGTTCGGCCTGGAGCGGAGAGGATCGGCAGCGTTGCTGATGATCCGAGGCTAGGGTTTTGCTTCGGCTCGGCGGGTGTCTCCGGCTCCGATCCTTCTCCTCCTCGACAACGGGTACAGGCGACCTCCTGGGTCCTCCTCGACCTTCCTTGACAACAAGACTCCACGCCCACTTCCCCTAGCGCCGGCGGCTAGGGTACCGAAGGTGGCGGTGGCTAGATGGTGGCGATGGCTAGCAGGCGGTAGGGATCCGGATGGTGAAGGGCAGCGCCCAGTCGAGATCTAGGGTTTACTGCTAGGCCGGGGCGGGGTAGATACGGCCAAGGAGGGAGGGGATATGCCGTGGGTGGCTCGGGGTGGAAAAGGTGGTGGTGCACCTTTTCTCCTCTCTCTCGTGGTGGCAGGCTCGGGTGGACCAGGGGTAGCTCCAGCTGGGGCCAGAGGGGACGGAGCAGGTGGCTCGGGTAGGGTAAGATTGGCAGCGAGGAAAGAGATAAAAGGGAGAGGGGGATGGCTCGGCTAGGGTTTAGGTTAGGGGGTGGCTCGGCCTAGAGTAGAAGAGGGGTTGGGATTGGGGCCGAACCAAGCCACACGGCTGGTGGTGGCCTCGGTTTGGGGAGAGGGGAATGGTGAGTCTGAGGTGAGGGTATAGCTAGGTTTAGAGAGATTTTAGGTTAGAGCTTTAGCTTAGGTTAGGATGGTTTGGGTTTAGGAGTTGATATGGAAAATCAAAGGGAGTTTGAATTCCAAACAAAGGGAAAAACCAAAGGGCCAAAGGAGAGAGAGGTGGGAGGAGATGATCTTACATATCTCATGCACATGATAATATTTTGTGAAAATAAAATATATATCCCATGTATGCTTGGCAAAGATAAATTCCACTAAAAGAGTTGCAAGGTGGAAGACAAGTGAAATAAGCATTTATTTGGTTCATTTGTTTCAATTGATTTCAAACAAACTCCACCTAAATATCCCAAAAGAAACCAAAATAGAAGAAAAAGAGAGAGGCCTTGCATGGGCCATGCATGCTCCTTAGATAGCCACATTATATTTGTGAAAACAAACACAATCTCACATGGCTCCATCTAGTCACATGCACTCAAATTTTAATAAAGCCCAAGCAAAAAGGTTTGGAGAGGTTAAATAAAAGCAACAAATAAAAGAACTAGAGTTGGATGGGGATGCAGGGTTTATGTATCATGTGACATGAAACAATGGTACCACACATAAGATATATGCACAAGGAATTAACACATGGCTTGTATTAAACCCATATGTCCAAAAGGGGAAGAAATAAGCATGAATGAATATAATGGAATTGCTAGTGTGTGTATGCTACTAGATAATTATATGGTCCCATTTATATTTAGATATGCCCACTCATTTAGAAGTAAACCATATGAAGATGTAGAAGTATCCCCACATGTAGACCCACATCATTTATATTGTGAAAACAACAGTAAACACCATTGGGCATGTGGTATAGAAGGGAATCCATCTTTATATATGTGAGCTAGACAAGACCCAAAGAGAAGATGCAAAAGCCCACAAGTATTTTGGGGATGGTGGAATTATAAGGTGGTGACAAATAAAGGTGGTGGAGTTTAACAAAAGATATGCCCCAACTCAACTTGGGCATCAAGCATTTATCAAGAACCAAATACAATGTATCAAGAGGCAAATACAATTAATAGTGCATATGAGATAAGAACCAAATGAAAAGGGTTTTATATGATGCTCAAATGCAATGTGGCATGATGACATGAGCATGATATAATTATGATGCAACAATTATATGTAGGAAGTAGCATTTTATTATTACACCATGCAGCATTACAGATGTTAGATAGATGGGATGCTACAGAGGAGGTCGCCACCGCCGCACCACCACCGCACTAGAGCCCGTGGAGGAGGAGGTCCGCCACCACCCTCGTCGTCGACGATCAGCGCAGCAGCAGTAGGTACCCTCGACACTGGAATTATGTCTGCTCTGTCTGTCTTCTCTGCTCTGTCTGCTCTATGAAATCGACACTAGAATTCAGTGTATATTTAGATAGTACTTGTCCTCTGTTTGCTCTATGTAGCCATGTCCTCTGTCTGCTCTGTCTGCTGCTCTACGTACTCTGCTCTGTCTTCTCTGTTTGCTAAAATCAGATAGTAGCCATGTCCTCGGTCTGCTCTATAGGAAGTAAGCAATGGTTCTGCTAACTGGGGATAACTTTATGAGCTAACCTTTAAGTTTTACTTTAAGCTAAGTAGGGATGACTAGCAACAAAATAGAGAATACATATTTTATTACTAGACAAGATTTTTAATGTGTAATGCTATACTTATGGTTGCTATTTGGTCATGTTAGCATGCCAAAATGTATGTATCAAGTATAAAGATTTGTCTGTTCTATAGCTAGGTTCTATTGACCTTACTGATGAGATGCTTTCTTAATTACTGGAGCTACATGCTTTGTTTTCTTTTAAAATGAAACAATGGTTTTTATAATAAAACATTGGTCCAACTATACTAGAGCTACATGCTTAGTTACTGGAGGTACATGCTCCAACTATACTTACTGGAGCTACATGCTTTGTTTTCTTTTAAAATAAAACATTGATTTTTATATGCTTACAGGCTCTAGTAACTTTTATGATTAAGATACAACTAAACATGCACTATTGTTAGCTGGTTGGATGAATCCTTTCTAAGATGCATATATTCCACATACATATCCCTGATGGCTCAATGCACGGCGCCCAGAAAAATGCTTGAAGGCGGTGTTGATGTAGAGCTCGCTGGGAACCCCAAGAGGAAGGTATGATGAGCACATCAGCAAGTTTCCCTTAGTTATGAAACCAAGGTTTAATCGAACCAGTAGGAGCAAGGAAACACCTCAAAGGTGTTACTAGCTGAGCTATGGCAGGGCGCACTACCGGTGCTAGTAGCAACGTGGAGACCTGCACAACACAACCACAGAACTGTGTCCCCAACTTGCGATGAGGTTGTCAATCTCACCGTGTTTTGCGAAAAACAAAGGATTAAACGTATCGAATGGAAAGAAGTAAAAGTTTGCAGAAAGTAAACACAAAGCAGTAAACAGTTGTAGATTGTATGTAAAGTAAAAGGACCGGGATCCATAGTTCACTAGAGGTGGCTCTCCTTAGATAGATAACATGTTGGGTGAACAAATTACAGCGGGGCAATTGACAAACACCGAGAAAGCAATACATGCATATACTAATCATCTTGACTCCTTTGAGAATTGATTGGGCATTACAACATAATACATAGACCGCCATCCAACTGCATCTATGACCAATAATCCACCTTCAGGTTATCATCCGAACCCCCTCCAGTATTAAGTTGCAAGCAACAGATTATTGCTTTACGAACTGCGTGTAAGGTAAAGAATACAATTGTTCTATGAACAAAGGATTGTTGTTTTCTCCCTAGTAGCAACAACACATCTAGTACCTTAGAGATTTCTGTCACTTCCCCAGATTACCAGAGGCATGAACCCACTATCGAGCATAAATACTAACTCTTGGAGTTGCTAGCATCTACTTGGCCAAGATAGCTACTAAGAACGGAAAGCATGCCAGATCTCAAATAACAAAGATATGATAGAATCAATAATCAATCTGAAATAGCATCTCAATATCCATCGGATCCCCACAAACACAACATGTATGAATTACAAATAGATGATCTTGATCATGAACGGAGCTCACAAGATCTAAACATGAAATCACAAAGGAGGAGAGACCAGCCATCTAACTACTACATGGATCCGTAGTCCAAGGATGAACTACTCACGCATCACACCGGAGGCTTGCATGGTTGTGAAGAAGGTCTCCAGGGTGAATTCCCCTCTCCGGCAGGGTGTCGGGAAGAGCTTCAGATCCCCCCTGATCTAGGACAGAGACGACGGCGGCTACAGACTCTTTCGTGGATTTTTGATCGGGTACCTAGGGTTTTGTCTCGAGGGCAACTTATAGGCGGAAGGAGAGTCCAAGGGGGTGCTGGGGTCGGCCAGACCACCCCCTGGCGCGGGCCAAGCCTGGCCGCGCGGCCAAGTGGTGTGGCTTTCCCCTGGCCCCTCTCCGTCTCGTATTCTGGCACTTGATCCCTTCCGGAAAAATAGGCACTTTGGCTTTTGTCCCGTCCAATTCCGAGAATATTCATTTTCTGACTTTCCTGGAACCAAAAACAGCAGAAAACAGACAGCTGGCACTATGGCTCTTGTTAATAGGTTAGTCCAAGAAATCATAATAAAATTACTCCAAAGTTGGACCAAAACACAAGAAAGTGGATAAAACTAAGCATGGAACATCAAAAATTATAGATACATTTACAATGTATCAACATCCCCAAGCTTAACTCATGCTCGTCCTCGAGTAGGTAAGTGATAAAAAGAAAGAATATTTGAGGTGACATGCACCATCAAAGACTTGATCAAAATATTTGCAAAACATTCAAAGCTGGGATCATAGTACTTCAATCCTAACATGAAAGACAAAGTTCTAGCAATAAGACAAACAAACTAAGATGCAACATGAAAAGGCACAAACAAAAGATTCATTAATAACAATGCTTTGCAATACGGTTGTTTGTTTCAAATAAAGAAAACATAGCATAAAAGTATTCAACTTGTCCCTCAATAGAGTAGCAAATAAAAATGCATAGGACACCTTCAAAGTTCATAAGAGTGACTAGATACAATAGTTTAAAACAAGGAATAACAAGTTATGCATCAATCAACTAGTTTTGGGACAATGCACATAAAACTAAGAATGGCCACTATGCTCTCAAAGTAGGTGCATAAAGTTAGAAGGTGGAGACTCAATATAATGGTGGAAGAAAGGCCTTTTGTAAAAAGGAAGTAGGGATTCAAGTCTCATAAAGGGCTTCCAAAAATTATGGTACTTGTAGTTTTCAGCTCTCATTGCCCCTATCATAAGCATCTTGAAGGTGATTAAGGTTAAAGTGACACAACTAAGAGGATATGCTTGACAAGTTATAAACCGAAATCTCATGCCCCTTACTTACGAAGACCGATCCTCATGCTACTCAACTTCAGTCACGAGTAAGCTCTTGTCATTGTAAGTATATGTGTATCATTAAGAACCGTCAACGGGGTACCCCTTGCACATGATACGGGAGCTTTCCCATAATCAAAATGACAAGGCAAGCAGACAATGAGCATGTCAGCGAACTATTTATTTGCTATTTGCATAGGTTTTTATGGAGGATGCTTCATAGAGTGCTCATTATGGTGATGCTGCAAGTTTCCACCATGATTAGGCATGGCTTAGGCTAGCAGCCAGACGTTTCTCTAACACACATACAAACTCCATGATCTTACAAGTTCCACTTTTATTTCACACCGCCGGGATCCGTAAGCAAAAGAACATAATATCAACAGGGTACAAAGTACAAGTGCAATGTTGAAAGCGTTCCCCATGAAACATGGTTCTGCTAATTTCAACTTATAAAGCGCAAGCATATACGCAACAAAGAAGGACCCAATGGTTCAAGTTTATTAGAGGCAATAAAGTAAAGTGTGCCATCAAGTTCGTGAGAGCTTTAATCACTAATTTTCTCATAACAAGTGAAAGGTAAACAAAAGCATGAATATACTTGGAATAGCATGAGCTAGTAGGTAGGTATGGTGGACTCTTTGGAATAACTTGGTTTAGTGAATTGGATGCATGAGTGGAACTCATACTTTATTGTGGAGGCTAGCAAAAGACTGGGAGCGACAAACTAAGAGAGGAATAATGGCCATAATCATGCAGAGCGACAAAACATCATCGATCAAAGCATAAAGTGATACTACAAGTTGAAAACTAAATGATCATAAAGGCTATGGTGACTTGAGATAGTCATAACATGGTGTGAGCATGTGCTAAGTCAACCCAAATAAAGCATCAAAGGAGAATACCACTGTACTATGCTTTCTTATGCTAAAACAATGCATGATTCATCCAAGGCACATTAAGCAATCTCAATTGTTTATAACAAGTCATGCTCCAGCAAAGAATACTAAGCATAAATCCAAAACGATATCAAGCATGGCATGACAAAGCATAGGCCACAGTCAAAAACAAGCTCTTTTTACCACATAAGCATGAACTATCCTACTCTTTTCCAAAACCAAACCAAACTATTTGCAAACCAATGTGTGAAAGAGGGGGTCCAACCAACTTATTCAGAAAACTAAGCAAACCAAGCAAACTAAAAACCAAAACGAAAACAAAAAAGAAGACGCTCCAAGAAAAACACAACTGTGCATGAAACAATAAAAATGAAGCGTTTGGAAGAAACCTAGAATTTTTATTGATGAAGAAGGGGGATGAAACGGTACAACCCTCAAGGATTGCACATCTATGTATCACGCCAATCCCTGGATCGGTTCATTGGCATACATAGTATCGATAGACATCAAAGAATTAACAGTGCATCATTATTACAGCGGTATGATCCAGAATATTGCATTTATTACAAAGTTTGCAAAGCATAACACTCGCACAAATAAACAAGTAGCAAATAGATAGCATAAATAAAGTAGCTCCAGTCTCCAGTAGACGCCACATGCGAAGAAAATGTTGAGTGGAGGGTCGCAACCAACACTACTACTCAAAGTAACCGGAAGAGTAACCTACAACATGAAACGTAACAACCCCGAAGGGTCAGCACTTGGAATGCACTGGCAAGTAGAACAATGAGAGAAACAACAAGACTAATAGCTATATGCATATCTGGCTTGTGGGGTTTAGGCTTAGTTGCAGCAACAAAATACTTTATCCTAACATTTGTAAATCATTTGTAAAGCATTTAATCTTCAACAAACAACCCAATTAAGTTTCAACCACAAGTTTTAGTAATTAAAAGTTAGAATGAATGAGAACATGTCATAGCACCCACAGTTTAGCAACTCAAAAATCCATTACCGGGGACACGGCTAAGCACTTAGTTTTACACCCTACAGGGGTTGCACACTTTACCCATATGACTCGGTCGACCCGCTCGTACCACGACACGCATATTGAGTCATGATAGGGAGAATTCCAAGAAAAGACAATTCGGGAAGTAGCTCCCCAAGCCCATCCACGCACCGTACCAACCTATCACATTCACTACATCTCTGGATACGAAGAGCTCGGGTCGCCACAACCTACTAAGTCCATCCACCCACCCATAACTCACTGGCATATGGTTGCACACGGAAGCTACCAAATCAAGACACTAATCATTTCTCAGAAACCTGGGTGGCCATCCACAAGTGAACTACTCGGGTAAACCTTAGACATGGGCCCGGCATTCACGAACCAAGCAATTACCAAATCCACCCAGATAGTTCGTTACTTAAGTTGTTTTCACTTTCCAAACACGTTCTTTCAAAACAAGCTTTGCCATGGTGTATCCCACCCTCGTCTACATAAGCACAGCTACTTGTGACGGATCGCCTAACGAGATAGACTACGGCATAATAGGATATAGCATAGCAATAGATAAACTTGTAAAAAACAAAATAAGCTACAATGCATATAGAAAGTAAGTAGGACATTTATGAAGCTCCACTTGCCTTGGTAGTTGCCGGAGTCAAAAGCACAGTTCGGACAGTCACATGGGTTACAATCCTCACAATCTACACAAGCAAATCATCCAATAAACAAACCACACATAGGAATCGAAGAAATGCAACACAATGCATGCATGTCACTTTAACAAAGCTTCAGTAGCTTGGTCAAGTTCTCTGGTCAAGTCTACTACTGGATGATGCATGAGAAAACCTTTAATGAAAAGAAAACAATTTATGCAAAAAAGGAAACTAGTTAACAGGTCTTTAGTCGAAACATTGAACCAAAGCTGTAAACAGTGCAGTTCAAGTTTTACATAAATACTACTGGAAAGATAGCTCCAAATAGAGCCTAGACCAAAAGGAATTACGCCAAAAAAATTTACAGATCTTTTTCGGCGAATTAAATACTACTTTAAGCCTTTTTATAATCTCAGGCAAATGCATAGAGTAAACCTGGGATATTATTGCAGAATACAATTCTAAGCAATTTTTTGAATCCAACGATACCTTATTTGCAAATTTTTGCCAAGTAGATTTTTTTCTACAATTTTTACAAGTTAAAAACATTATCTGCCAATTAAAACAATTTTAAAACTAAAGGGAATATTCCCTGGGGAATATTCCGATGCAGCCGCTGACCCAGCGCGCAGAGGCTGACGCGGCGCTGACGCGTCGTCCACGCGCGCGCCACGCGGCTGCCACATGGCGGGCCGGTACTGGCCGGTACCGGTTCGGCGGCGATCTGTTTTCGGCCGTTCGTTATCGATCGTGCGGCCAGGGACGTTTGTCCACACCTGGGGGTTGCCGGCGAGGTGGCGGGCGGCGGTTGGCTTCGGGCGGCGACGGCGGGGCGGTTCCGGCGGTCTCCTACGACAGTGAAGTAGTCGACGATAAGCGGGCGAGGTCGGCGTTCGGAGTGGTGGCGTCGGGGCGCTCGTTCGCTTCCTGGGGCGACGGTGACGGGCGGATGGAGCGGCTCGACCGTCGGTGAACTCTGGCGAGCTCGCGCGGGTGCCCTGCGGTGAGAGGGGAGGGGAAACGGCTCAGCGAAGGCTGGTGCTGCACGGGGAAGAGAACCAGAGGAAGAAACACGGAGAGGGGCGACGGATTCGGCGGCGGCACGACCTCTGAAGCTCGGCCATGGCGTGGCGGCGGTGGTAGTCTCCGGCGATGAATTCCCGCAGCCTGGCGGCGCGATTAGCTAGGATTTCGGAAGGTTTTCGGAGAGGAGACCGTGGAGATTAAGTAGGAGAAGAATCGGGCGGAGGGGGGCTCGAATTCGATGGGATTGGGCCGATTTCCGCGGGCAGTTGCGGAGTTCGGCTCGGAGACGCGTCGATTAGGGTGATGACAGGCGGGGCCCGCCTGTCAGGCAGAAAAAAAACTAAACGAGAAAGGAAAAGGGGAAAGGGAAGAAAGGAAGGCGCGGGCCGCTGCTGGGCTAGCTGGCGCTATGCTGCTGCAGCTAGGCGGGGGAAGGGCGAGCGGCGGTTAGCTAAGTGGGCTAGGCCGGGTCGGTTGCCGCGGTGGCTGTGCCGATTTTCTTTTTCTTTATTTTTTTTTCTTTTTTTTTTGCTCTGTCTGTCTGAACCTGAACTGACTGTTTTATCTGAATCTGAAATTCCGCAAAGACCAAAACCGACCTAACTTTTGATCCGCAGCTCCGAATTAAGTGAAACAAATTTCTACGGGTTCGTAGAGACGAGCTCTACGCAATCATGCACCTAGAATGCCCAAAAGGGGTCACCCTTGCAGATGCAACGCAAAATCCCTAATAAGCTTGCAAATGGGATGAACTAGCAAAGAGGAGATGTTTTGGCAAAACCTTTAAAACTGAAACATTTTGCAAAGATGCTCATGATGCAATGTCATGTATGTATGTATGTAGTGCCAAATCTAAAATTTGGGATGTGACAGGGGATGCATCCCCAAGCTTTGACGCTTGTACTTCTTGGATGTTTCTTGGGGTGACACGCGTGGCATCCCCAAGATTGAGCTTTAGTCCATCCTTCATCTCATACTCATTCCTTCCATACACATGAAAATTTTCCTTCATACAAAACTTCACACAATCTCATTAGCAACATTAGTGCACTTTAAGATAAATAAGTCTCAAGGTCCAGTTCTAACACCAAATAAACTTCCATTAGAACACTAGCTACTGTAGCACTTCCCTCAAAAAGCTCGATTCCCCAAAGGAACTCAAGAAGGAACTAACAAGAAGCAAATGCAGAAAATGGCAGAAATCTGTCAAAACAGACCAGCAGGTAAAGACGAATTTTTTCGAAGAACTTCTGTTGCTCAAATCACAAAGTGTTGAACAAACAAAAGTTAGACAACAACCTGGGGAAGAAGCACAAAAACTTACAGCTCAATCCGACGTACAGAGCTCTCTCAGAAATGTTTACGGTGAAGCACAAAAATCTGTTTTGGGACAGCAACTTTTCCAATCATCACTTCACTCTCATTAGAGGTTACTCTTGGCACAAAAAGCAAATAAAAAGGATAAGGAGAGGTTATTACAGAGGTAATAACTTCCAAGACTCAACTAAAACTCTTGGGTTATCTCCCAACAGGTACTTTTCTTTAACGCCTTTAAGTTAGGCATAAGAACCAAAGCAAGAATCAAGTGTTCTCAAATGAAGAAGCATTAAGACCAAATTTTGTTTTCATAGGAGAAGCAAAAGAAATCTTTTCTCTCTTTTTAGGGAAGTTTTCTATACCTTTCTTGAGTGGGAGTTGATATTTAATGGTGCCTTCTTTCATATCAATGATGGCACAAACAGTTCTAAGAAAAGGTCTTCCCAAAGTAATAGGACAAGAAGCATTGTATTCAACATCCAAAACATAGAAATCAACGGGGACATAGGAATCATTAACCATAATAAGAACATCACTAAGACTCCCCATGAGTTTCTTTTTAGCATTAGCATCAAGTGGGACATTCAAATAACAATCTTCAAGAGGAGGCAAATCAAGCATATCATAAATCCTTCTAGGCATAATAGAAACACTACTATCAAGATCACACAAAGCTTTGAAATCAAAGTCATTCACTTTCATATTAATGATGGGCTCCCAACCATCTTCTTGTTTTATAGGAATAGAAGCTTTATGTTTCATCTTTTCTTCTTTAATCTTTATGAGAGCATCAGTAATGTGTTTTGTAAAAGCCATGTTCATAGCACTAGCATTAGGACTTTTAGCAAGCTTTTGTAGGAACTTAATAACTTCAGAGATGTTGCAACCATCAAGATCAAAATCAACTTTATCATCTAAAGTAATAGAACTATTACTAGCCTCAACACTAGTGGTAGTGATAGTAGAAACACTAATGTTTCTAGAAATTTCATCTTCTCTTTCCCACTTAGCATGTAATTCAGCTAATAGTCTAACATTTTCATCAATTCTTACTTGTATGGCATTATTGGCTGCAAAGGCATTCTCATTAGTTTCAGGTTTAGCAGCCATTTTATTCAAAGTAGATTGAGCTTCAGCCAAAGATGCTATATTTCTTTCAGCATTAGAGAGTTTTCCCTCAATAGTTTTATTGAAAGCAGTTTGTTTACTAATAAACTCTTTAAGCATAACTTCAAGTTCAGAGGGAGCACTCTTATTATTGTTGTAAGAATTTCCATAAGCATTACCATTGTTGGGAGGATATGGCTTATAATTGTTGTTACCAAAATTGTTCCTATAAGCATTATTACCATAAGAATTGTTGCCAAAATTGTTATGTCTTATGAAGTTCACATCAACTTTCTATTCTTGAGCAACCAAAGAGGCTAAAGGAACATTATTTGGATCAATATGGGCTTTCCGATTAACAAGCATAGACATAATAATATCAATCTTATCACTCAAGGAGGAGGTTTCTTCAACAAAATTTACCTTCTTACCTTGTGGAGCTCTCTTAGTATGCCATTCAGAGTAATTAACCATCATATTATCCAAAAGTTTTGTTGCAGCACCCAAAGTGATGGTCATAAAGGTACCTCCAGTAGCAGAATCCAATAGGTTCCTTGAAGAATAGTTCAATCCTGCATAAAAAGTTTGGATGATCATCCAAGCAGTCAGTCCATGAGTGGGACAATTCTTAACCAAAGATTTCATTCTTTCCCAAGCTTGAGCAACATGCTCATTATCAAGTTGTTTAAACTTCATTATTTCACTTCTCATGGATATAATCTTAGCAGGAGGATAGTATTTTCCAATAAAAGCATCTTTGCACTTAGTCCAAGAATCAATACTATTCCTAGTTAAGGAATTCAACCATTCCTTAGCTTTTCCTCTCAAAGAGAAAGGAAACAATTTCAGTTTAATAATATCACCATCTATATCCTCATGCTTTTGCATCTCACAAAGTTCAACAAAGTTATTAATGGGAAGCAGCATCGTCATTACCAATACCAGAAAATTGTTCTCTCATAACAAGATTGAGCAAAGCAGGTTTTATCTCAAAGAAAGTATTCTCAGCCACAGGTGGAGCAATAGGTGTGCTCATAAAATCATTGGTGTTGGTGCTAGTGAAGTCACACAACTTAGTGTTTTCAAGAGTAGTCGTTTTTTTTGGGTTTTCAAATAAGAAAGCAAACAAGTAAAACTAATTTTTTGTGTGTTTTTGAAGAACAAGACAAGCAAACAAAGAAAAAAGAATCTAGGCAAAACAAAAACAACAAAGTAAAGAGATTGGTTATGAGGGACTCCCCTTGTGAAGATGTCCTTGACTCCCCGGCAACGGCGCCAGAAAAATGCTTGATGGCTCAATGCACGACGCCCAGAAAAATGCTTGAAGGCGGTGTTGATGTAGAGCTCGTTGGGAACCCCAAGGGGAAGGTACGATGAGCATAGCAACAAGTTTCCCTCGGTTCTGAAACCAAGGTTTAATCGAACCAGTAGGAGCAAGGAAACACCTCAAAGGTGTTACTAGCTGAGCTTTGGCAGGGCGCACTACCGGTGCTAGTAGCAACATGGAGACCTACACAACACAACCACATAACTTTGTCCCCAACTTGCAATGAGGTTGTCAATCTCACCGTGTTTTGCGGAAAACAAAGGATTAAACGTATCGAATGGAAAGAAGTAAAAGTTTGCATAAAGTAAACACAAAGCAGTAAATAGTTGTAGATTGTATGTAAAGTAAAAGGACCGAGATCCATAGTTCACTAGAGGTGGTTCTCCTTAGATAGATAACATGCTGGGTGAACAAATTACAGCGGGGCAATTGACAAACACCGAGAAAGCAATACATGCATATACTAATCATCTTGACTCCTTTGAGACTTGATTGGGCATTACAACATAATACATAGACCGCCATCCAACTGCATCTATGACTAATAATCCACCTTCAGGTTATCATCCGAACCCCCTCTAGTATTAAGTTGCAAGCAACAGATTATTTCTTTACGAACTACGTGTAAGGTAAACAATATAATTGTTCTATGAACAAAGGATCGTTGTTTTCTCCCTAGTAGCAACAACACATCTAGTACCTTAGAGATTTCTGTCACTTCCCCAGATTACCAGAGGAATGAACCCACTATCGAGCATAAATACAAACTCTTGGAGTTGCTAGCATCTACTTGGCCAAGATAGCTACTAACAACAGAAAGCATGCAAGATCTCAAATAACAAACATATGATAGAATCAATAATCAATCTGAAATAGCATCTCAATATCCATCAGATCCCCGCAAACACAACATGTATGAATTACAAATAGATGATCTTGATCATGAACGGAGCTCACAAGATCTAACCATGAAAGCACAAAGGAGTTGAGACCAGCCATCTAGCTACTACATGGATCCGTAGTGCAAGGATGAACTACTCACGCATCACACCGGAGGCTTGCATGGTGATGAAGAAGGCCTCCAGGGTGAATTCCCCTCTCCGGCAGGGTGCCGAGAAGAGCTTCAGATCCCCCCCCCCCGATCTAGGGATAGATACAACGGCGGCTACAGACTCTTTCGTGGATTTTTGATCGGGTACCTAGGGTTTTCGTCCCGAGGGCAACTTATAGGCGGAAGGAGAGGCTGAGGGGGTGCTAGGGTCGGCCAGACCACCCCCTGGCGCGGGCCAAGCCAGGCCGCGCGGCCAGGTGGTGTGGCCGGCCCCTGGACCCTCTCCGTCTTGTATTCTGGCACTTGATCCCTTCTGGAAAAATAGGCACTTTGGCTTTTGTCCCGTCCAATTCCGAGAATATTCATTTTCTGACTTTCCTAGAACCAAAAACAGCAGAAAACAGGCAGTTGGCACTGTGGCTCTTGTTAATAGGTTAGTCCAAGAAATCATAATAAAAGTACTCCAAAGTTGGAACAAAACATAATAAAGTGCATAAAACTAAGCATGGAACATCAAAAATTATAGATACATTTACAACGTATCAATCCCATAGATCAGGTGTATGTGAAATAGTACAGTACAAATATATAATGAATGTATGCTACAACCATTTGTTAGCATCACACAAGTGTGCTAGATCAACATCTTAACCAAGTGCAAGCAAATAAGTGATTTATTATTGTTTACTGCTAGTGGACATATCTGGAACATCACTATTGTTATATACACTCCTCTTGTCCACTTTCTACTAGATATTCTTGCTGTGCTAGCTTCTGTTCTAAGGCTGCTGCTAGAAGATTCTTGTGAACTTTGACAGATCTAGTTGATGTACAACAACATCACTATTGAACTTTGACTACAGTCTTCTAACCATCTCTTGGTGTTCTGATGGATTCTGGAAAGTGAGGAGCATATGGATGGTATTAAATAGGCTGCTAATTATGGATATTATTATTCATTTTATGATATATCATTGTTGTTGGATAAAATATACCATTGGTACTATGTATGTTGTTACTGCTGCTCTTAGATTCAATATCTGGTACTATATGGTGTTGTCTGATTCAACGCGGCTGTGGATGGGGGCTATTGATGGGGCTATTTTCTTGTGTGTGAATGTTGCGGGGATTTCATTTGAGTTGCCCATTTATGCCGAAGTGTCGATTCACTTCCGTTTCGGTTGAGAAATGGGCACTCCTAGGTCAAAAAATTAGCAAAGGTCATGCCAAATTTTTCGGCCGAGATTTGTGCTAACTTTTTGCCTCTTTTAAATAGAGTAGTGCAAACATGTGGGGCAACAAGGAGTCTGGCCCTTCTAAGCACATGATCAGCGTCGAAGAACAAGCTAGACAGGCCAACCAGTCATTCTGGCAGGGGTCCCAATAGGAGGAGGAGGAGGTGATGAGGATGACACCACCACCGGAGGAGGAGGCGACCGTCGCCAAAGCTGTTGGGGCCAATGAGGGCGGAGATCCTGATTAAGAGGGGGACGAAGACGACTATGATGGAACTAGTGAAGGCGGCGGCGAAGAGGATGACACCACCGATGGTGGCGCCCGCACCGATGGCTGCGAGCGCACGGATGGTGGTAGCAGCAACCCGTTCGCTTCTCAGAATAAGAAGAAGAAGGAACAGAAGGAGCAGAAGGTGCCAGTGCTCGCCACCGTCTGTGATGAGTTCACTGAGGTCACAGAAAGTGGCCTACCCATTGCGCCAGAGGCGATTGCTAAAGGGTACGGCCTGCAACTCGGGTGCATCGTCCGGGAAAGCATGTCGATCAACACGAAGTATATCAGACATGCTGGCCATGCAGCTTTGGTCGATAACCTCCTTAAGAAGCTTCACAAGTGATACAGATTCCCAGAGCAGTTTAGAAACCTCGAGATAAAGAACCCGGTGAACAAACTAGGCCTCACGAAGATGAGCAACGCCTTGAGCAGCTGGAAAACCCGGGTGAAGAATAGCATTGACAAAGGTGAAAGCTGGGAGGTTATTAGTAAGAAAAATCTGATGCTCGACAAAGAGGAGTTTAGGATATTCAAGGCGGATATAGCTACCGCTGACGCTATAAAATGGACTCAATAGGGAAGGAGTATGCGGGAACAGAACATAGGTAACCACCGCCTTGGAAGCGGCGGTTACAGGGGGAAACAGGCCATTTGGGACAAGGAGGATGCCGAGCTTGAATGCCTTGGTAAAGACAACCCTTGGCTTAAAATCACAGACTTGCAGCTTAGGCAATTTGTTCGGGCCCGCTACTACCTGGACAAGGAAACAGGGGAGTTCATCACCGACGATCCGGAGGTGAAGGCATTCGAGAAGAAGCTGGTAAGGAATTTATCGCCGATCTCAAGTCTATTGCGTTCTAATTAAGATAATGAAGTCAAGAATCTAAATGGGTTCACCTTTCCTTGTCTCCACAGGAGGATGAATTGAAGAAGGCGGTGGACCAGAAAACGGTGGACAAGTTAGTGGAAGAGAACCTCCGCTCGATGATCCCCCCTAAGTTTTTTGAGGGGCTTACTGCTTGGAATTCTGCAGGTCGACAGGGGCCGATACATTTGCCCATCTTAAGCGGCAGCAACTCGGGCATCAATGTTACCGTGTCGCCGGACCTGGTGACCCCGCTGGCCGTCAATGTCGGGACGCAGCCGCTCATTTTGGTCACACCGACGCCCCCTCGCGCCAAAGATACCAATAAGGCGCAGTCGACGGCGGTGGTGCTTCGTGAGGCACCAGAGCAGGAGATTGCAGATGATGATAGGCCGGCCGCCGAGATCGGCCGTGTCTCTGCATTAGCCGAGATCCACGCCATCACCAAGGTAACTAATTAGTTAGTGCACGTCATCTCCTTTATGCCTTTGATGCATGACTGTTGCCATCTCATGACGCCCAACAACATGTTTTTGCCTCAGGACACTTCTTGCGTACTCCTGCTTAAAGATGTCGGCGGTGAGTTGAAGGATGTTGCTAAGGGCACTCTTATACAATCGCTGAGCCGCACGATGCACAACAATCTAATGGATGATGATGTGATGAGGGTCAGGTTGGCTCGGGTGTTGCCATGGTGCGATGACATGGACCCCCCTTTCAACCTCAGGGAGCCGACAAACACAAGACCCTTGGGGAATGCTACAACTGGCCCTTGACATGGCCGAAGACCCAGATTCATCTTGCGGGGGGGGGAGCACCGGCGCCACCTCCCGACCGATCATCGCCCGGCCACCACCTCGGAAGCCAGTAGCCGGCGTTGTCGCCATCACCAGCCGTCACCATCAACTCTTGCCAGCGTGTGCACCGCCACATGGCAAAGACGTTGTGCCGCAACCGCCGTCGTCCCTGCTACCACCACCACATGATGGCACCCATGAAGATGATGATGAATTGGTCAACGTTGACGACTTCATCAACACCGGCACCGCCAAAGGATTGTATATGCCTTCTGTGGATGAAGAACCCTTCGCAGCTCGCGACGACCATCAAGCTGGTCGGCCTAATACATGCACGCAGCGCCTGGTCTTCCATGGTCTTTCTCAAGAGACGCCTCCGGCCGCCGATCCACCACAAGAGAAACCGGGATTGGTTTTTAGCCCCAACACACTCCGAAAGGTGACTGATGAGCAGATGGCAGTGGCTGACACTGTTGTGAAGAAGAAGCACTATAGGAAGAGAGGTAATAATAATATAATAAGAAGGGTGCGAGCCAGCCTCTTCCGAAGAGGATCCGGGGTCAGGACGCCGTCGTCGTACCATCCACACAATTTGGCTTGCCCCGAGTGCATGTAGCTGGCGATCCGATATTGACTCCGGATATGATCCACACTGCGGTTGGAGCCATGTTAACTTTGCACGAGGGTGTCAAGACACTAGAGGCCCTCCTTCTTAAAGACGAAGATCCAAATTACCCGGTTTTCACGGCCAAGGTGCCATTGGACGTGGGCTTTGTTGATGAACCCCCCGCGGATATATTCTTCATAGTGTTCAAGGACATATTCAAGCTGTTTCTCACGAAACGGCTGGACTATAACTTGGTCCGCCTATACGCGCTCAATCTGGCGCTCACGATCAAGAGAGAAAGTACCCCGGAAATCGCGATAGTGGATCCCTACTACATGCGGGACAGCCAGTTGGTCGAAGGATCACAGATACGGACCAAGGCGACGGCGTACCTCGAGAAGTTCATGGTGGACAACAAGAGGAAGGGCACACTTCTTTTGCCTTTCTTTCCCGAGTAAGTACACACACTCGCTCATCGCCACCGTAACTTATGCATTTCTTATAGATTTCTTCCTTTGCTCTTTTTCCAACATTCCGTTCCAATTGTGTTGCGCAGAGACAAATATTGCACACTCATCGTCCTTGCCCCGAGGTATTCGCTAGCCATGTATTTTGACTCGGGGAGTTTGACGAAGAAGAAATACTACACCAGAATAAGGGGTGTTCTCAATGAGGCTCTCGAGGGATACACCAAGAAGGGATGCACCTTCGTAGATAAGGGGGAATGTATCAAGGATGGCAAACACGTGTTCAAGCACGTGCTCGACTTCCCCTGCGTCAAGCAGTCGACTACTGGTGCCAAGGAGGCCTTCTACTTCCTCCATCACCTTAAAGGCTATGTTCGGGATTGCCATAACCTAACGCTGCCATCTAGTCTCCGAGGATGGGCCGAAACTTTGGCGAAAATCGACGATGTTGATCTTAGAGAAGACTTCCATCGCATTCAGATGAAGTTGTCGCAAATCATCATTGAAGATGTCAACACAAGGGGCGGTGCCCTACAACAAGCCAGAGGGTTGAGTAAGAGGGAGATCGAAGAACGCCTCCGTAACCAGGGTGACACAAGGACGTGGATGACGAAAGAGGGCTATCTATCGTTCCCGAAGCCGAGCGAGAAGAGGAAGTCTTCATCATGATCGATGTGTGCCTCTAGCATGATCCAGTGTGTGTATATTCTTGATGGACGCCTGCTGTATTAGTGTGTGTGTGTGTCATAAACTTTACTATCTCGTGGTCGAAATGGTCATTGTTGTTAGACTTAAACTACCTTGTGGTCGTGTTGTCGTTGAACTTATTGCTTCTATGATGATCTAACTTTTAGGTTTATGGATCCTTTGTTTTATATTCTATGAACATATATATATGGATGTGAACCCTTTATTCATTCTTTTCGTTGTATTTTTACTAATATGCCTTGTCGTCTATAGAGATGGCAACGAGGTGGTATGTGGTGTACATGGGTAGGGTTCCAGGAGTCTACGAGGAGTGGGAGGATTGCCACAAACAAGTGAACAAGTTCAGCGGCAACATCTACAAAGGATACGCGACTAGAGAGGAGGCGATAGCCAAGTGAAGGAACCACTTGTGGAAGAAGAACCGGATGAAGATATTGGTCGGGCTAATGCTCTTGCTCACCATTATCACAGCTGTATTCTATTTGATCCTAGTGTAGGCGGCGGTGGCCACTTCATATTTGTAATGTGAGATGATATGAACTTTGTATTCGGCGCTTGTGTAAAAATTTGGCACTTGACACTATATATGTATCTCGATCGGGCTCTAAGTGTTTGTATTATATATATGTCGGTTTTCATGCATCTACTACTTGTGCAATGTATTTTATACTCATCTAGATAAATACTGTATAAATCCTGTATAAATACCTGATTATACACCAGGAAAGTATTTTACTTTGAATATTTGAATATGTGTTACGCAATCAGTGGCGCATATAATTATATAGTCAGTGGCGCATATACGTAAATGCGCCACATAAGTTCTTCCTATGGCGCATATGAAGAAATGCGCCACAGAAGTCTGGTGCCATAGGAAGAAGATGTCAGTGGCGAGATAACAGTGGCGACTAGGATATGCGCCACAGAAGATGTATTTTAATGCGCGACAGAAGAGTTGTTTCCTAGTAGTGTTGTCATCTCCATTCAGTAGGCGCCTTATGCATAACTGTCTACAGGAGCAAAATTATTGGCACCCTCCACCTCGAAGGTAATTCCATAACCTTCCCCTTCATACATATGATCTGTCCCACTTGGAATGCAATCAATACTAGTGCATTCGACAAACATTCTCACTACTCCATGTGCCCGAGTGTACACCATATCTATCTCTTTGGCTCTTCCCATCAAAGATCCCACAGCAAACAGTGCTAGGTAGTCACAACGAAGCTTATACGGGCATCCAGACACAAGAACCCAGGTCTCTTCAAGCCTGTATTTATCCACAGGCGTTGAATTGGCTCCTCAAATTTTAAAACTAGATTTATGTTCTCAAGAGGAACAAGCTTAATCTTCCTCAGCCTACATATCAGCCTTTGTAGGAAAAATTGTACGATAAGTAATTTCACCGGACGGGGTAAGGACCCATTGATGCTTCCCTGGAATGATCCAACCTAACTCCTTGATAATATCTTGAGCAGACAAAGTACCACCTTCAACAGAAATTCTCCCCACCTTGCCACTATCATGTTTAAATTTAATTTCATCTGAAGCTGGGATGTCATAGAACATGAGCTCACTACGACACAGACCGTAGGCGGTGGTAGTAGGCTTGGGCATTTTATGAAGATGACAATCCTTTGCATCATGTGTGGCCTTCTCACAATATATGCATAAGATTACAGTGCAGTCCTCCGCCAAATGACCATTCATCTCACACCTATAGCAAAGAGGTCCTTCGGGCTGTTTATTTGCACGCTGGAAAAGAGCATCAGGAGCTACCATAGCTATAGTCGCCGCCGCCACCTGTGGTTGAGCAAGAGGGGCAGTCTGTTGCTGAATAGTGGTGCCGACTGTCTTGCGAAGAGGAACAGGTTCCTCCTCAGCAGGTTCAATGGGATGCCGATTACTTCGACTCGCTGATGGTCAAAAGTTGTGCCCATGGTATCCATTTCGCTGCGCACCATTATTCCTGTTTGCATAGAACTGGGGCCTATACTGACGACGGTACCTGAAATCGCCTCCCTGATCCACAGCCCCCTGGTTATTTCCTTGACGGCCCTCACGACCATCATAGTACCCCTCTTCAAAAGATCCAAACTCTCCTCCAAATCCCTGGTTGTTGGAATTAAACTGATCTTGTCTCCATGTTGCTGAGTTGTTCCCAAAACCCTGATTGGAGCTAGAACCGAACTCGAACCTGGAGTTATTGTCTCGGAACTGCTGCGCGTTGTAGCCATACGATCCACGACCAGCCGAATTTCCACCGACACGACCAGCACCATCAGCTGGTCCCGTGGCATGGCCTCCTGGTCGAGGGTTTTGCTATCTCGGCGGCTGCTGCTGGCCATTGACAGGACCACCTCTGCCTGGAGCCGCCATTAGCGAAACCCTAGCGAACGTGCTAGGGAGAGACGGCAGTGATTGTCGAGGACACGCAGCAGGTAGACCTACATGTAGTCGCATCCGTCTTGGTGCGTAGGTCGCGAAAGAGGCAGGCCGCAGAAGGTCCATTTGACCTGAATTGTGGGCCGGAAAAAATATCTCAGGAGCTTGGGCCTTATGCCCTTGTGACACAGAATTTTGAACTTGCATGGATCGAGATCTGCCGCTACCGGCGATCATTCGATCGGAGGAATTCAGAGGGGAACGCCGACGACTATGCTAGGTCGTCCCAGATCTCGATGGAGCCTTTGCTCGACGGACCATCCTTCTGTTATGACACCGCTGCACACGGATCCATTTCGTGGCATCGAAACTATCCAGCAAAAAATTCGACGGTGCTATCACTGGAATTTTCACCGATCGGCCCTCTGGCGATCGTCGTTGAAACAAAGGATCAGGACTTGCCTCGGATGACGATGGCCTCAACTCCAAAGCGGCTGATCTTTGGCGTTTTCGCTTCTCCAAACGCATGGAGCATCTGGCCGTGGAAGACCCATCCGGCGAGGACACTAGCCACCGAGAGTGACTGGGTCAATGAGGAGAGGCGGGCGATGGGGGCTCATCGTCACTCCCTGTAGAGGAGAGAGCCCAGAATCTCCCGCCGGGGAAGGAGGCTGGGGCGTCGCCACACCCCACTTAATGGAGGGAGGATTTTCACTTCCCCGGCCTCTGCACCAACTAGGGATGCACACAGCCATTAAGCATGAGTATCCGGATTTTTAAACTTAGTTAAGTACCAAGCCCGGTCCTTAGTATAAATTGCATGAGTACCAGGAGAGTCTGGTCCTCAAGTATAAATAGGAACCTTAATTCGCTTCCGTGAGGATTTGAACTCAGGTGTTGGGTTTGTACATCCACTCCCCCAACCAGTTGAGCTAGGCTCACTCCCTATCACATATAGTAGATTAGAGTAAAAAAATGCATGATTCACATCTACGGGAGCCGATGTAAGTAGAATGAGGGAAGAAACTTAGTTTGAATTAAAATCTTAGAAAGGTGTGAGGTAAATATATTGGGCAGGAGGAAGGGATTGTGAAGAGTAGATAGAGTCAAGGGTTGAAGTTGGGCATTTCCTATCGGTATATGTATATTATAAGTTCTCGCATGTGCAAGCGGTACAAATCTATCTTGCCCAATCCCATCTATCATCCTCAAACAACATTAATCAAACTCATCATTCGACCGTCACTGGAGTATTTTCTGTTGGACAACACCATTACTACTCCAATGTTGCTACATTGGTGATGCTCGGTAACTCCCTTCGTTCCAAAATATAAGATGTTTTAGCACTTTTTAGACACACATCTATCTAGACAGACGTCTTTTAGTGTATAATTTTATTTATTTTTCTCCGAATCTTTACATTAAAAGATGTCTAGATATATGTGTTTCATAAAAGGTTAAAACATCTTATAATTTGAAATGGATGGAGTACTTTTCTAAATGGCATGAATGGTGTACGATAAATTCGTTATACAGGGACGTGGTGGTTTGAAACACATGTGGATCCACCCATCATAAAGGATGTATTAAAAACATATTACAGTATGTAAAAAAGTTCTGAATTTTCTCATGTATACATTCTATGTTCGCACACAAAGTTTATCGAAAACAATATGTTTTCATGTTTTATCGAAAATTGCCCCTTTTTACATATGCCATAAAAAATACTTTTTCAAGGAACTTTGTGTGAGAACATAGAATGTCTGGATGCACATACAGTTTTTCGACAGTGGGTACTGGGTACATCTACACCTATGATCCAAAGTGCATTTTGCCTTATATAGGTCATTTTATACTTTCGAAACCTCAAAATTGTAGTGACATTTTGTTTTATTAGAACAAGAACATGAAAGGGGTCATGTTTATTAAATCATTCGGCCATCTAGAAACACTTGTTAAATGTCATAATAAAGTTTTGTGGTATGGGTATAAACACTAGAATTTGAGGGGTAATAGGAGGTGCAGTGACATGATTGGTAATTGATTAGTACAAGTTAGGCAACCCGAGGATTTGCTGCTAAACTCTCGTTCTATTTGCGAGAATCCTCGATGTTGATGTTTTACTCAGAGTAGATATATCTTCTTTCCCATGGGTAAGGCCAAGGAAGCCTTTGTTCTTGTTTATCTATTTTCATTTCTGAACTTCTTTTTCGGATGTATTTACCATCTGCCCGCTTGATGTGGTTGTTTCTATGTTCTTCACTGAAGTGTCGATGGCTTCGACTGCTGATTTTCATGAATGTACGAGAGCATTGGCCATGAAACTGAAAAATCTAGGAAAATAATGAAAAATATGAATGAACCATGGGTAGCTGGCGACGGTGATTCTTCAGATTTTCTCTACGGTCAGTACCATCGAAGGTCGCAGGCAACAGTGGTTGAGCTCTTAGGAAGCTCCTGTCCCATCCGCCTGCCCGCTGCTCCCTAGCAGGCCAGCCGTGTATGGCGCCAATACGAATCGGGGTGCTCCGAGCGCTGCCGCACGGTGCCGAAATCGCGGCGGCTCCTCCCAGCGCCGGCGGGAATTGATCTCCGACGGAGCTTCGTTGCTCGTCCTGCTCGAGCGGTCGAGCCCGGCCAAGAATCGATCTAGGTATACGTCGATTTAGACTTGACACATGCATCGACGGAGGTGCTGGTCAAGGGCACGTTCTAGACTCCGTGGTAAAAAGCGGTGCTGCGGTGATGGAAGAAGCAGCTTAGTTAGATGAATGGGCATTTGGGTTTATTCGTGGGTAACGATTTGCTGATGCAAAGAGGGCATGTGTTAAAGCCATTTGCTGAAAATTAGACCCCATTGGTGACTCTTTATTTCCCTGTGTCTCCCGTGCCTAGACTTTGAAATGGTTCACTTTTTGCTAAGAGCTCATCGCTAAGGTCCCCAATTGAGTGGTTTACACTCTTCTTCACATGGAACTGAGATGAGAGATGGAAGCTCTATGAACTATGATCGATTGAAGAGTTCCATATGTACGCAGCCCTGGAATCCGCTTATATAGATGATCTACTGTGCAATCACACCCTAGTACTAGTTCTAGAGGGCTTCATTTAGGAATATTTCGAAAACGACCCCTCTCCTCTGGCTCATACCCCGCGGGCGACCAGGGGGCGACCCGCGCCGCCGCTTCACTCGTCTCCCCTCCCCTCCCCCCCTCGCCGTTGCCGGCGCGCGCCACCGGGAAAAGCCCGTGCGGTGCCGCTGGCGGCGGGCTCTTCCCTACCCGCGTGCATGGGGGGCTGCACGGGGCAACCTCGGCCGGCGGCGGTGCGACTTGGAGGGTGGGCCTCGGCCCAGCGGCACCGACACAGCTGCAGCGACCCCCGACTGGGGTGAAGAACGGTGCGGCGAGGCCCTGCGTCCTGGGTGACGATGGAGGGTGGTTGTCGGCACCGGCCCCGATCTGGGCCTACGGGCTCCTCCCTAGGCCAGGTCGGCTCTGGGGAGGTCAACACCGACGACCCCCTGCAGGAGGTTGTGGCCTGGAGGTTGCCAGGTAGCACCGTCATGGTCGTCAATCTGGGCTAGGTGGGCCCAGATCTGGCAGCAGGGTATAGCAGGGTATGTCGTTGCCTTCGAAGTCCCGGTCCGGATCGTTGCGTGCCTACTGTTGGTTGCCGTGGTAGAGACGGTTCTGTCCGACAATGGTGTGATGTCGGTGGCGCGGCATCCTCGGGTGTCGGTGAGCCGTTCTCTGCCTGTGACAAGTACGAGAGTGTGGATGCCGGGGCGGCGGCCCTAGAAGGTGATCTGTGCGAGCGACCCTCTAGCAGAGGCGGCTCCGGGAGGTGGTTTGCGATGGTGTGTCTCGGTCCGGTGGCGGTCCGGCTAGCCCAGTGAGCCCGGTGGCGCTGATGCTGCTGCTTGGCGGCTGGGATCTGTAGTAGCGGCGGATCCTCTGGTAGACAGGGGAGTAGGGGCTAGTACTAAGGTTGGTGTTTTCAGGGGCACCCTTGCTACAGTGCGGCGACGGGGCTTCCCGGGTCCATTCGGACTCGGCCAGGCCAGCGAGGGCCTGGTTTGCCCATGTTGCTGCATCCGGTCGGTTACCGTCTTTCGACGGTGGAGGTAGTTCCCTCCCGCGTGCTTCTAAAGCGTCAACCCTCGCCGAAGCCCTCTCCTTTTTGTCTATCCGGTCTCGCAACGTGGGTCATGGTGGGATGACGGTGGTGGCTGCAAGACCGTTGGCGCGTGCTGGTGGGTGGCGAGAGTGGTGGAGCAATCCGGAGCGTCCAAGAGGGTGGTTTTTTGAGGGGTCAGGAGAAATCCTTCTCGTTTAGACAGCGACGCGGTAACGCCTGCGGGTGTTGCTGTCCTTCCTGAAGGGCTTCGGGTGTACCTCTTCCCCACTTTCTGCCGCGTATCGGGGGAAACCCTAGGATCAGTCCGGGCAGCAGCGTCGTAGTCGTCGCTTTCCTTCTTGAAGGTGTTGCTTGATACGCGTCGCTTTGGAGCGCTAGGATAGTGGTGGACATTCTTCGGAGGGCGCAGCGGTGGCGGGCCACCCTCGTTTTCGTCGAGCCACTGTTATCGGTCTTGTTTTCTCTTTTTTTCTTTTTCGTTTTCTTTTCTTTTTCTCTTTGCTTTTGCTTTTGAGTGTTATGCTGTCTGGCTTAGCAGCGGTCTCATGGTTCGTTGTTATATTAATATAGCTGGGCGAAATGCCTGTCTCGAGGAGAGGGCTTCATTTACCCATGTGGTATCTGACCCGAACATGGCCTCTAGGAATTTCCTAGTAAAACAAACAAACTGAAAAGCCATTATAAACGAGGATAGCAGCACATTAGAAATTTACCTTCACCGACCCACCCACCTACCGACATGTGAAGTTTCTTTCTCTTTTCAATATTGGTACACACAAGTTCAAACTAGTTTCGGAGAATGTCGTTTTTTATGGTTTGTAAGGGTAATCAGGTAATTTCGGTCCTGACCACAGGCTGGCCAAACAATCACGAAAGCTTTGCTTTGCGCTCGCCACCTCGTGTTGATCAACCCTGTCCAACATGCCCATGGCAACTTTGAAGCAGGTTCAAGCTTTCGAACCAACCAGCAACACATTTAAGCATGCCCTATTCAGGATCGAGACCTTACCTGAAGAAAATTCTGAAACTAATGCAGCATGTCGACGGTGCCAACCATCTAACCATAGCAACATGCCGCCTGACCTAGTTGCCGGCTAGCAGAAGCCCGGAAATAAATCCGAGCTATGGATTATTGGATTTCTGCAGAGCAAGCGCCATACGAGTAGGAGTCGCGCTCCAACAAGCGATGTATTGCTTCTGAACACTTTGCTCCCGACAATATTCAAGCCAGCTGTAATTCTTAAAATGCTTTGCTCTTACACTACTCAAGCGCAGCAAGCGAGTTGTTTCTGGTCAATATGCATGCACACAATCCTTGAAAATTTCCTTCTGTTCACTGGAGTTCTCTTCTGAAGCTGTAGTCTCCTTGTATTTCTTTTCGTTCAGTACTAGAACCAGCGACAAGTCCAGTTTATTTTCTTGTGTTTCAAAGTTAGTTATTAACAACAATATGTCTGTACTAAGAAAGCTCCTCATATTGTACTGATAATAAGAGCAGATCATGGTGAAGCTTAATTTCAACAAGACATGTTTTTCCAAGCGGGTAGTTAGCTCAAAACTGTTCTGAAAGTTTATAGCCAGTGACTTGGTAAAAATTTAGTTCAAAATATATTTCAGAAGTACTCCCTCTGTTTTAAAATATAAGATGTTTTAGCTTTGTGCAAGGAGTGTATCTAAACCCCTTTTAGTGTGTAGGTTCACTTCAAGAGATCTAGATACACTCCTTACACAAGGCTAAAACATCTTATATTTTGAAACGGAGGGAGTAAGAGGAAGTATAGCATGTCCCTTTTCACTCTAAATATGTAGTAACTGTAAATAACACGCTTCGTGCAACCAGAAAACATGCCATTTCAACTGGCCATCTCAATAGCATCTTATACTAGCAGCAAGCAAACACGGCCTCTAGGCTGTTACAGGGACCGATCGACTCTCATCCAATATTGTCTACCTAATTTAGTTAGAACCATTTTCTTGTATTACATTGTAACTTGTCTATATAATGAGGAGGAAGGTATCGAGGCATGCTATTGAGCAACCCCAGTTGTTTTGCCGAACTACATGGTATCAGAGCCAAGAGGTCTTGAGATCAAGACCCTGCTCACGCATAATTAAAAGTAAAAAGAAAAAATATTATGTGGCCGACACAAAACCCATGCTAAGGACTAAAATAGCCTAGACATGAGTGGGTGTGTTGAATATAAATATATTACCTAGTCTCTTTTTGGCTACTGCATAAATCCTTTATGTTATCAGAGAAGACCGCATCCTAAAACCCCTCCCTCCCAAAAACCCTAGATCCCTTCCTCCTCTCCCTCCCCCACCATGAATCCCGACGAGATCGCCGCCAAGGAGCGCGAGCTCGCTACCCGTGCCGAAGAACACGACATGTGTGAGGCCCGGCTTTCCCAACTAGCCGTCGGCCAGGCTGCCGATCCCAACGCAACGGCCGCCCTAACCGCTCCACCACCTAGCCCCAACACCGCTCCTCTACCTAGCCCTTCCACCTATGCCACTTCCATCAAGCTTCATGTTCCCATCACCTTGGATCTCAACACCCTAAACTACACCCTCTGGCGTGAACTCTTCATCGTCGCTCTTGGCCCCTACGGTTTATTAGCCCACATCATAGGGGAGGCCAAGCCCTTCGACACCTCCCACCTCGGATTAGGGACGCAGTGACTTCACCGTCCTCTCCTGGATCTACGGCTCCATCTCCACCGACCTCTTCGGCATCGTCATGCGTCTGGACTCCACCACTCGGATGATCTGGGATGCCATCGAGAACCTCTTCCGCGATAACAAGAAACATCGTGCCATCCAGCTCGAGGCGGACTTCCGCAACGCCCCACAAGGCGACCTCTCCATATGCGCCAAGCTCAAGACCCTGGCCGACTCCCTCACCGACGTCGGCCAACCCATCAGTGACGAGACTGGTTCTAACGCTTCTTCGCGGTCTCAATGACACATACACCTACCTATGTTCGTTCCTTTCGTTTCAGGTCCCCTTTCCATCGTTTCTTCAAACATGCTCAGCGCTCATCCTTGAGGAGACGCAGCGCTGCACTAACGCCAGGAACGCTGCCTATATGGCCCTTTGGGCCAGCGGCAACATCGTGATCGTTGAGCATGACCGTGCAGAGCGTGAGCGCTCTCCACAAGGGGGCACCAACTCTGGGGGTGATCGTGCCTCCTATGATTGCTTCGGGGGCAACGACGGACGTGGCTACGGCTACTTCAACAATTCCTTCAACCACGGTAGTCGCGGTTGAGTGGAGGCAGTCATGGTGGACGCCGCCGTGGTAGCGACACACCCTGGCAGTACAATCCCTGGACAGGCGCTCCCACTCGCGCCTTTCAACAGGAACTTCAGCAGGCTCCGTGGTAGCCCCGCCCGCTCGCTCCAGCGCCGTGGCACACACCCTCCACCAGTCTCCTCGGCCCACGCCTCAGCATGACGCCCTAGGACTACACCACTCAAGGACAAGTTCTCCCTCACCAGCAACAGCAGTAGATCGTCCCTTCCCTACTCACCGCCCTACATAACTTGCAGATCCCCGACAATTTCCGATCCTGATAATTTTCACTCCCTCTGTCCTTCTCTTCCACAGTCCGTCACTATTGGTAATGGTGCCAGCCTCCTTGTCACACACATAGGATCCAAAACTCTTCAATCTCTCTCCAAACCTCTCTACGTCAAAAACATATTGTTAGTTCCTCATATTATCAAAAACCGTATTTTTGTTCATCAATTCACATCCAACAATGATTGCACAATCGAATTTCATTCTCTTGGTTTGTTGGTAAAGGCTCTTTCCAACAGTACCGTGATCCTTAGATGTGTCAGCCCGGGTCCCCTCTACACTCTCTGCAACTCCTCCAACGCCGAAGCCCACCTCATGATCACCTCCTACGACACCTGGCATCGCCATCTTGGACATCCAAGCCACCACACCAAGACTACTCTTCATCCATCCAAGACGGCCTCCACCAATAAATCAAGACTCTCGTTGTGTCATGCATGTTAATTAGGCAAACATGTTAGGCTCCCGTTTCACTCTTCGCAATCTACCACTAGCCGTCCGTTAGAACTTTTACATTGTGGTTTATGGACCTCACTGATCCCGAGCTCCACAGGATATGTTTACTATCTTATTATCGTTGATGATTTTTCTCATTATTTTTGGAGCTTTCCACTATGCAAAAAGTTTGATGTCTATGTTATGTTTGTCGCCTTTCATGCGTTATCACTATTCACTTTCAACTTCCTCTTCTTAGAATCCAATGCGGCAATGACAAACAATTTGATGATCTCAAACTCCACGATTTCTTCACAAAGCATGGCACACTCTTCCATTTGTCCTACCCCTATACATCCCAACAAAATGGCAAAGACGAGCGCTCCATTTGTACAATCAATGATGTCATCCGATCTATGCACTTTCAAGCCTGAATGCCTTCAAACCTCTGGGCCAAAGCCTTACATATTGTAACCTATCTCATAAACATACGACCATCCGCTGCCCTACAAAACAATACACCTCACTACATACTCTTTGGTACTCACCCTACTATGACCATCTCCGTGTCTTCGGTTGTCTATGCTATGCAAACACCTCCTCCACCGCTGCTCACAAACTCACGCCTCGATCCACAAAATGTGTTTTTTTGGCTACCCTCCCAGGCATAAAGGATACCGTTGTCTAGATCTTACCACTCGTCACATTGTAATTTCTCGCCATGTTACTTTTGACGAGTCCACTTTCCCTTACGCCTCCACTCAAGAGCCATCACATCCACAACCATTCGACATATTTGACCACCCATCCTTGATGCCACCAACACTCTGGCCATTATTTCCACCCTCTCTTCTTCCTCGCACAAATCACCCCAGCTCCCTATCGTGGCAGAACCCTCCCCTAAAATCTCTGCCGCGGCAGCCAACCACACGTCAGAAACTCCTCCCACGGAAGACTCCCCTATGTGATTCTCTGCCGCGGCAGACCACCCAGTGGCAGGAACTCCTGCCGTGATAGCCCCACCCCCACTTTTTCTACAGCAGCAGACATCTCTGCCGTGGTTTCACCTCGACCTGACCTCCCTCCCCCTACTCATCGCCCACGTAGTACGACAGGTCCGCTACTAGTACCACCAGACAAACTCAATCTATCTGTTATGGTCTCCTCCCCTAGACCCCTATTCGTCATAACTATTTGACAGCTCTTCATGACACTTCATGGCGTCTAGCCATGCAGGAGGAATACGATGCTCTCATGGCCAATGGCACCTGGACACTAGTTGCTCCTGCCCCGGGTGCTAACATTGTTAGTGGTAAGCGGATTTTTCGCCACAAACACAACGCCGATGGTTCTCTCTCTCTCTCTCGCCACAAAGAACGGTGGGTTGTTCGTGACTTCACTCAGCAGCCGGGCATAGATTTTGATGAAACCTTCAGTGATGTAGTCAAACCATCAACCATCCGCATTATTCTTTCTATTGCGCTTTCTAACAACTGGCTGATACATCAATTGGATGTAAAAATGCCTTTCTCGATGGAAACCATGATGAGGAAGTTTATAGTCAAGAACCCTCTGGCTTTGTTGATCCTTCATATCCTAATCATGTATGTCGTCTCCTCAAATCTCTCTAGGTTTAAAACAAGCTCCTCGTGCCTGGTTTCAATGTTTTGCATCCTTTGCTAAATCCATCGTTTTTTCTGAATCCAAATCTGATACTTCTCTATTCAGTCTTCACTCCGGGTCCAACACAGCTTATCTTCTTTTATATGTCGATGATATAATTCTCAAGGCATCCACACGTGCCCTTCTTTAGTCTATCATCCACACTTTTAGTCATGAATTTTCCATGAAAGACTTAGGTCCTCTCCATCACTTCCTAGGCATCTCTGTCACCCGTACACCATCATCCCTTCACCTCAGTCGATGCCAATATATTCTAGACGTTCTCTCTCGTGTTAGCATGTCTGATTGTCATCCTTCCACCACTCAAGTTGACACAAAAGATAAACTACCCTCCTCCCATGGAAATCATGTAGTTGATCCATTTCTATCTTAGTCTCGTAGGGGCTCTCCAATATATCACTCTTACTCGTCCTGATCTCTTCTATGTTGTCCAACAAATTTGTCTCCACATGCACGATCCTCGTGAACCCCATCTTTCTCTCATTAAGCGTACACTCTGCTATCTCAAAGGCACCCTGAATCATGACCTCACACTCACCTCTTCTTCTTCCACTTCCATGATTGGCTATCCAGATACCCGCCGCTCCACGTCGGGATACTGCGTGTTTTTGGGTGATAATCTCATCTCGTGGTTGTCTCAAAGACAACCCACCATCTCCCGGTCCAGTGCTGAGGCCGAGTACAGAGCTGTTGCCACCGCTGTTGCCGAAACCTGTTGGGTCCGCATCTTGTTACAAGAATTACATCGCCTAGTGGACAGTGCCAAAGTTGTTTATTGTGATAATGTGAGTGCCGTCTATCTCTCGGCCAATCCAGTTCAACATCGACGAATGAAGCATATTGAGCTCGATATTCACTTTGTCTGCGGGAAGGTAGCTCTTGGTGCTCTTCGTGTTCTGCATGTACCGTCTAGCTCTCAGTTTGCGGATATTTTTACAGAGGGGCTACTGACTGCGGTGTTTCAAGAATTTCGGTCCAGTCTAAACATCGGTGCAACACCGAGTTCAGCCTGTGGGGGCGTGTTACAGGGACTGACCGCTCTCATCGAATATTGCCTACCTAATTTAGTTAGGATCCTATTTTTGTATTACAATTCTTGTAACCTTTACTTGGGGCACAAGTCCATCCTTGTAACTTGTCTATATAAAGAGGAGGAAGGTCTCGAGGCGTGCTATTGAGCAGGCCGAGTTGTTTTGCCAAACTACATAGGCGAACATTTGCCCAGATTACAGCTCGCCTAGGCCTATTCCCATCAGGATTTGTTGACCTAGGTCTAGTTGAAGAATTCGTACAAGCATCTAAACAAGCATGAAGCGGTTCAACAAATTTGTAGGCTACGAAAATGACTAAAGCCACCCACAAAAATCTCCCGCCATAGCTGACTCACCATTCCCTCATGTCCCCCATGCCTAGAGCTCGAAACAGTCCGCTCTTGGTATTAAAGTAGGGTTCCCGTTGCCCTGATTTATTACACTCTTCTTCATATGGATATGCTTGCAGCCCTGGACTCCTCTTATATACATGATGTATTGTGCATTCATACCCTAGTACTAGTTCTACATGACTTCACTTACCCATGTGCCACCTGAGCCGAACATGGTTTCCAGGGCTTTCCTAGTAAAAAACAATCTGAAAAACCATTATAAAAGAGGATAGCAGCTTGTGATGACGTACACTATAAACCAGGACAACAACACATTAGCAATGTACCTTCACCCAGCCACCCGACATGCGAAGTTTCTTTGTATTTTCAATAATTGGTACACACAAGTTTCAACTAGTTTCATGGAATGTCGTTTTTATGGTTTGTAAGGGTAATCAGGTAATTTCGGTCCTAACCTTAGGCCAGCGGAACAACCTGCACGACACACGCACGAAAGTTTTGCTTTGCACTCGCCACCTCATGTTGATCAACCCTGCCCAACATGCCCATCAAAACTTTGAAGAAGGTTCAAGCGTTCGAACCAACCAGCAACACATTTAAGCATGCCCTATTCAGGACCGAGACCTTACCTGAAGAAAATTCGGAAACTAATGCAGCATGTCGACGGTGCCAACCAGCTCACCACAGCAACATGCCGCCTGAGACCTAGTGGCCAATTAGCAGCAGCTCGGAAATAAATCCACACCTCGACCAAACTAGGGACGGATTGCTTCTGAACGCTTTGCTCCCCACAATATTCAAGCGAGCTGTAATTCTTAAAATTCCTTGCTCTCGATGCGACTCAAGCAGCAAGCGAGTTGTTTCCGTTCAATATGCGTGCACGCATTTCTTGACAATTTCTTCTTTATCTTCTGTGCACTGGAGTTCTCTCCTAAAGCTATAGTCTCCTTGAATTTCTTCTCGTTCAGTACTAGAACCACGGATAAGTCTGGTTTATTCGCTGGTGTTTCGAAGTTAGTTAATAACCACATATATCTCTGTACTAAGAAAGCTCCTCATAATGTACTGATAAGAGCCACTCATGGTGAAGCTTAATCTGAATAAGACGTATTTTTCCAAACGGGTAGCTAGCTCAAAACTGTTCTGGATGTTTAGAGCCAGTGACTTAGTAATTTTTTTAGTTCAAAGTATATTTCCGAAGTAAGAGAAAGTATAGCCAGTAGCTTGCTACTCAAATAATACGGTGACAACATGGTGCATTCAACCAGCTTAAAAGATGCCCATCATACTTGGTTGAACCGGGTCTGGCTGAAAAATTCGTACATGTAGCTAATCAAGATGATGTGGCTCAGCAAATTTATAGGCTAAGAAAATCAGTAAAGCCACTTGCAGAATACTCGAAATAGTCTGGCTCTTCATTTCCCCGTGTCTCCCATCCCTAGAGCTCGAAATAGTCCGCTCTTGGTACTAAACAAGGACTCGCCACTAAGGTTCCCGTTACCCTGATTTACACTTCTTCGTATGGATATGCATGAAGCCAAGGGCACTAAGGTTAACTGTGAAAGAGTCACTAAGGTTAACTGTGAAAGAGTCAGCTTAGCACATAAAAAAACATACCCGCAACAAAAACACATATGGTAGGATCAATTGGAGTCAAAATGCATGCTTCAACTTAACGAAAGCTAGCTAGTACTAGGAGAGAACAAATTTGGTCGAAACTAGAATTTTAGAAAGGTGTGAGAAACATCTATTAGGCAGGAGGAATGGATTGTGAAGAGTGGATAGAATGAAGGGTTGAAGTAATGCATTTCCCATGGGTATGTATATATTTTAAGTTCTGGCACATACACGTGGTACAATTCTAGCTATCTTGCCAGGTCCCACCTAACATCTTCAAATAACATCAATCGAACCTACTGCATTTGACTATCACTTATGTTGTGTCGGGCAACACCATTACTACTCCAATGTTTCTACGTTGGTGATGCTCCATTACTTGTGTAAATGGTAGGCAATAAATTTGTAGATGCGGTGTTTCGGAACATAGGTGTAGATGTATCCATTACAAAAGATTCATAAAAACATATACAAAATGTAAAAAATATGAATTTGTCTCACGTGTACATTCTATATTCGCACACAAAGTTTATCGAAAACAATACCTTTTATGGCTTGTTTAAAAAAGGCAAAAAAAATCTCGTAAAATAGTCATATTGGACCATGGAAAAGTTATCTTTTTTTACATAGGTCATAAAAATATATTTTATCACGGTACTTTGTGTGAGAACATAGAATGTTCGGATGCACATGCATTTTTTCTAGTTTTTCTGATATGCGATTTTAGATGGTTAATTGCAGTGTATCTCGAATGGGGTGACCACCAGGAAGAGGGAATGGGGGTGGGATGGCAGGAAATTTGCAATTCAATACCGTGGCCATCGAAACAGAAATTAGGATTTGGTGTTCTCCCTAGATTCCAACTACCAATATTTGTACATGCAAACCAAAATTCTTGAATTACCGTCTATTTCAGTTTCTTGTTTGATTTTGTATTGCAGTCCAATTCAATTCCACGGGGCTGAATATAGACATCCAAACGGATGCTAGATTTTGAGTGGTAACAACAGGTGCAGTGATATGATTGGTACTAGATTAGAACAAGTTAGGCAACCAGAGGGTGTGCTGCTAAAATTTCTTGCTATTTTTGAGTATCCTTGGTGTTGACCTTTTACTCCGAGTAGATATTTTCTTTCCCATAGGTAAGGCCAATGAAGGCTTTGTTTTTGTTTATCTATGTTCGAGTTCTAAACTTCTTTTCGGATGGATTTACTATCTGTCACCTTGATGAAGTTGTTTCTATGTTCTTCAC
This sequence comes from Avena eriantha, assembly GCA_910589775.1. Taxonomy (NCBI): domain Eukaryota; kingdom Viridiplantae; phylum Streptophyta; class Magnoliopsida; order Poales; family Poaceae; genus Avena; species Avena eriantha. The sequence goes on along the minus strand of OU342744.1, from coordinate 27,608,662 downwards.
TGAAGTATGATTTTCCTGAATGTTAAATGTACGAGAGCATTGCCCATGAGAACTGAAAAATCTAGGAAAATATTGAAAAATATGAATAAACTATGCTTGAAAACAACAACTTCGACACACATGCATGAAAGCTTCGCTTTGTTCTCACCTCCTCATCCCGCTCACCACCATTTCCGATAAAACCCGGCCAACACACCCATCACAACTTTGACCGGGGCAACATGGTGACCAGGAACCTGTAAAAAATCAACATAACCGAGACCATGGTTGAGTGAAGTATCAAAAGTTAGCGATCTACTCCCTCCGTCCTGGTTTATTAGACACGTACGTAGTTTAAGAACAACTTTGACCATTAATTTTGGTCAATAAATTTTACATAATATGTCATAAAAATTATACCATCGGATTCATCTTAAAAAAAGTTTCCAATGGTATATTTTTTTAGACATGTATTGCACATTTTATTGGTGTGCCTAATAAACTGAACCGGACCGGACGGAGTATGACTTTCTTGACATGAGTTTAAGGAAATCGAGGGTGATGACATACTAGTGGCTACATAGACATTCTGAAAAAAACATGAGGGGGATAATAGATCAAGGAATATATAGGCGAAGAGAGTTAGTTTTTGAGCTCTCATGTACCTACACCGCCACTAATTTCAGATATCTTTGCTTTACGAATAGGTTTGTACAAATTACACATTGTGGGAATAAGTTTTTGTCGGCCTCTAAAGTTTCACAGGTATATGATTTTGGGAGAAAAAAAGAACACTAGTGGAAAACGGGCCTCCAGTCCCAGCCAGTAAGGAGCTTTAGTCCCGGTCCTGGTAACCGGGACTAGAGGGGCGGGACTAAAGGCCCACCCATTAGTCTTGGCCCTCTTACCAACCGGGACAAATGGACATCCACGTGGTTGTCTCTGCGGGCGCTGGGTGCCCCCCCATTAGTCCCGGTTCGTATGACGAACCGAGACAAATGGTTCTCTGCCGCGGCAGAATTTTAGGCACTTTCTCTGCCGCGGCAGAGAATTTAATTTGTATTCCTTTTTTTCATTTCAAAATAGTTTTCTGCGCTACCACATACCGTACATGTTCGTGCATACATAAGATAACTTCACTTAAGATCGAGCATACAAATATATACATGATAGTTACACATGGAGATCACAATTATCGGGACTAGAGCCCGTCTATTCAATTACACGGTCGGGGATCATCGGCGCCTATTCACACTAAATTCTCCGGCATCATCTATCATCTCGTTCATCAAGAATCCTGCAAGTTCTTCAGCAATTGCTACTACGCGTTGCTGTGGTAGGAGCTGATCCCGCATTTTCTCGAACTATATAAGAAAAGGAGATCAATATGAATATCAATCATGATAACAAAAAGTGACGGTAATAAAAATAATGTTATGAATGTATTGCTTACATCGACTCTATAATCATTCAGCTCACTGGTAAACATGCGAATGAACTCGCAAACGTAGAATCCACATAGATTCGTCCCCTGTGGCTGCCTCGCGCACTTTACGAGAATAGAATTCAATCAAAATAATAATCCAGCATCATAATTGTATTGAAACTAGAAGTAAAGAGATGCGCCTACTACTTACCGAGACCGGCTTAAACGTCGGCTTCTTAGTAAAGTCACCCGTAACCGCACTCTTGAACTGGTTCCAAACCCTACCCGGTAAAGAAAATGAATAAGTTATTTATTACGTGATATCTCAGGAAATCAACAAAAGAGACCGCTATAGCGCGAAAATTACCTCTGGAGCATGTCCTGCATGTCACTAAACTGTTCCAGGGGTCTCTTTACTGGGTCCATGACTTCAACTCTTCCCTTATCAAGTTGAATGTCCATGAGAATTCAGTGGAAATTGTACACGTTTATATATATATCAGTAACTCATCAATTACACTTAACATCGAGTAAGCAAAAGAGAATGGGTACAATAGAGTAAGACACTCACACGAAATTGTAAGGAAACAGTATGTGGTCACAGAAATTTTTCTCCGTTAGAAACCTTAGAAGGTTTTCCTGTGTGTCCTCGGGTTTATCCTTTAGCGTCCGACAATGTATTTTATCTGGGTCAATGAACCCAACACTAAAGATTGACCTTCTTTTACATTCCATGATCTTCATTCTGTATAATAATAGAGTACAAAAGGATATAATTAGGATAATAACATGCAATGAACTGAACAACTGAAAAAAATGAACAGCTTATATATAGACAATGAATTCAACAACTTACAGACAATAGCAACTCATGAGACTTTTGTCGAGGGCGTCGAAAGTGTATAACTGGAAGAGTTCTGGAAACTCAACATGGACCTCTTCTTCTCGGAAGTAGTAGTCATGTGGGACTTTCGCCACGATCATTATTCTCTCCTCCTTTACGGCTTTCAAGTACCATTTATGTAAACTCCGCATTTGTGTTGGCAGTTGTTGGAACTGCTCAAAGCTGACCAGAGGCTTCCCTGGGACATATGTAGGGACTACCTGAGCCTTGGGTAACTTGTCGTCCTGGGAACCTAGCCATTCCTCAACAGTCACATTCATAGCAGCCGCAAGCTTCTTAGCTTCTTCCATATCCTGCTGGGGAGTGTCATAGGATACCACCTTGAGGGGTGGGGTCGATTTTTTGGCCTGTTCCCCGAGCTGGGGGCGTCCTTTCTTTTCCCGGTTGCACTTTGACTTGATGATTTGCTCCCGCTTGCACTTCTACTTGATTTCCTCTTCTTCACTTCCTTCTGAAGTGTGCGTCGATAGTCATCTGGCTTATGGTGCAAGCCATATTGCGATTTTGTGTTCAGAAAAGAAAGTGCATACGCTTCTTCTTCTCGGGTTTCTTCTTTTGAAGCTGCGCAACACATTCGGCCTTTACAATCATGTCGGTTTCCTCGTCAGTACGATTGTAAGGTCTGATAGGAAGATTCTTATGAGGTACTCTTGGGAGGGGCGACATTTGTCGTTTTTGGCTCCTGCGTTGTTTAGTACTAATTGGAGGCTGCGGCGGAGATCGAGATGGACTCGGGCTGTGGTGGTCGTAGTCATGGGGTGGGATTCTTGGAGGTGATGGAGGTGAAGGTAACATGCGACCACTCGGAGGCGGTGTTGGCTTTGGCGTCCATCCTGGAAGCTTGATGTTGTTCTTGTCCCATAGAATGATACCACCCAGTACTTCTCCGAGTGTCCTCTCACCTTCAGGTCCAGGGATGTCAAGCTCCATTGAGTCCCACCCCATTACGATTTCATCGACACCAACTTTACCATAGCCAGCTGGAATCTCACGGCCATGCCAGCGTGCGCTAGGTGGACAAGGTAAAGCACATCCGACCGCCACCTTGATGGATAGGGTCTTCACCTTCTGATGGAGCTCACAAGATGCCTGCTCCTTGATTCCATCCATGGTGTAGCCGGGACCGCCATCTACCATACGTGCATCGTCAGAAGGGACCTCCGATTCAGCCACGCTGCTTTTCCGCTGAGATGGGACGGCGGTAATATCGAGTACAGGATCTTCCAGGCGCGCTGCTCCTCGAAGTTCGTCAATCTGTTGCTGACGCATTCGAAGTGTTCCTAGCAACTCGGTGAACTTGTCTCCCTCCTCCTCCTGCCGTTGCCTCTTTGCTCTCTCTCGGCTCCTATAAGTATCTCTATCTTTGGGAAACCCCATCTCCCACATATAACTAGGGCCAATGCCTCGTACACGTCCTCCGCGTTCGTCATTCCCGAGGACCTTTGTCAGCAAGTCTTTCTCTCTATCGGGACGGAACTTTGTTGTCCCTGCTTTAATCTCCTTCACCACTTTCTGCCATGTATCCCGGGGTATCCTAATCCCGTCACTGCAAATAAGGTCCCCTGTACTTTCGTCATACTCACTCCCATGCCCAAGGAACCAATTCCTTGCCCTCATATCCCATTCTTCGCATATTGGTTCTGGAGTGATCCCTTTAGCAAGCAACTCATTCTCTTTAGCATCCCACTTTGGCATGGCAGCCGCGTAGCCCCCTGGCCCCAGGTGATGGTGATATTTCTTCATCGCGGCATTTTTCTTGTTTTTTTCCGACATTTCCATAGCAGGTTGTGACTCCTTGTACTTCACAAATGCATCCCAGTTAGACTGCTGCTTCGTTAGATAGCATTCAAATTTAGGAGTCTTCTTCGTCTTCTGATACTTTTGCCATAATGCTTTCTTCCAGTTCTTGAATAGTTCGGCCATCTTCATAAGAGTCCACTGCTTGACTTTCTTCCTCAATGCAGCTGTGTCGGCATCATCCTCACATTCTGGCAGGGTGAAATGTGTCATGAGGTCATTCCAAAGACCCTATTTGCACCTGTCGGAGACATGCTCACCCTCTTTCACCCCTTTGGTCTTATTCCACTCTCGAACGGTGATCTGGATGCGATCCCTAACCATAACTCCGCATTGTTGTTTAAATACAGTTTTAGCCTTTTCGGGTTCCACCGGTTCACCCCGTGGTGATACCCGCGTAATTGTATAACGCGTAGATGCGTCCAACTTTTTGGCCGGGACTCGTTTGGAATATTTTTTGCTCGATGTGGAGGCCTAAGAGAAGAAACATTCGTCAATTTATATATATATACAACTCAGTTAATGCATCTACTGATCACCAGACTTCATATATATACCTCGCCGTCGGCTTCTCCACCACCGGAGCCGTCGACTTCTCCTTGATCATTTCAGTCGACCTCCTCTCCCTCACCGGAGGGGTTCAGATATATCGACGGAGATTCGGGTGGATCAACATGGGGGGTGTCGTTGATCATATCCTCGAGAATTTCTTCATGTGCTAGGTCTCTCTGGATTGGATCCATAGTTTTCTACAAAATGCACAGGATAACATTTTTCATTCAATATTGCTACATAAAATAATACTAAACAATAATATGAACACGCAATTTGCTACGACCCTAAGTCCGGGGGCCCGCGAGCACTACCACATTAACCCTAAGTCCGGGGGCCCGCGAGCACCACCACCCTAACCCTAAGACCGGCTGCCCGCGAGCACTACCACCCTAACCCTAAGTCCGGGGGCCCGCGAGCACCACCACCCTAACCCTAAGTCCGGCTGCCCGCGAGCACTACCACCCTAACCCTAAGTGCGGGGCCCCGCGAGCACTACCACCCTAACTCTAAGTGCGGGGCCCGCGAGCACTACCACCCTAACCCTAAGTGCGGGGCCCGCGAGCACTACCACCCTAACCCTAAGTGCGGGGGCCCGCGAGCACCACCATACTATATACTACACCAACATATTATATAATAAACTAATTAATATACTACCTAATATATACTACTAAAAAAATAAAAAATACACTTTATATTACAGTACTATATACTACTAAAAAATAAAAAAATATACTACACTAATTAACATACTACACTAATATGTAGTACTAAAAAAATAAAAATACACTTTATATTATACTACTATATACTACTAAAAAATAAAAAAATATACTACTAAAAAAATAAAAAATACAGTTTATATTACACTACTATATACTACTAAAAAATAAAAAAATATACTACACTAATTAACATACTACACTAATATATACTACTAAAAAAATAAAAAATACACTTTATATTACACTACTATATACACTAATTAACATACTACACTAATTAACATACTACACTAATATATACTACTATATACGGATTAACATACTACACTTTATATTACACTACTATATACACTAATTAACATACTACACTAATTAACATACTACACTAATTAACATACTCCCCTGCTGCGCGCGCGGCCACCAGCCTCCACCCGCTGCGCGCGCGGTCGCCAGCCAGCCGCCGGCCTCCCCTGCTGCGCGCGCGGCCGCCGGGCTCCACCCGCTGCGCGCACGGTCCCTAGGGGCCGCCGCCGGCCTCCTCTTGCTGCGCGCGCCAATCTACTGCGCTCGTCGGTATTACCTGGCCGACGGGGATGACGGCGGCTGGAGAGGCGGTGGTGCGGCTGCGTTCGTCGGTGAGACGGTAGCGGCGCGGACGGACAGCCTGCCGGTGTCGTTTCGTCTAGCTCGCGCGCGATTTCCCCCTGCAAGTGAGTAGTGGAGATGGTAGGGTAGTGAAGGGGCGCGCGTAATAAGGAGAAGGCCTTTAGTCCCGGTCCGTAAAGACCCTTTAGTCCCAGTGCGTTATACGGATCGGGACTAAAGGTTCCCCCCTTTAGTCCCGGTGCGTGCCACCCACCGGGACTAAAGGCTTTTCGGCCCAGCCCAACAGGCGCGCGTCAACGCCACACCTTTAGTCCCGGTGTGTAGCACGCACCGGGAATAAAGGTCCCTTTTTCAAAAAAATCACCATGGGGCACGCCTGTTTAAAAAAATTCAATTAGCATATTATTTACACATTTGAATTTTACAGTTTTTGCATACTTATGAATTTGAGAAAAAATTCAACATGAAAAGTTCTTAAATTTGAATAACTAATCCAAATCTATTTTCTGTTTTATAAAATAATTATTCAAACTAGTGAAACTAATAACCATTTTGCCATTTTCAATTTAAAAATGCATTAAATATTATATTATGCATATTTTTAAAAAAGTGATTCAAATCAATTTTCTGTTTTATAAAATAACTATTCTAACTAGTCAAACTATTAACCATTTTCCCATTTTCATGTAATTCCGACGCTCCGGTGGTCTTCCTCCGGCGAAACCCTAGACCGGATCGTCTACCCCGCCTTATTTTTTCCTGCCCGTTCTCTTCCGGATCGTAGCCCCTTTAGGGTTTAGGGTTTAGGGTTTTTGGTTTAGGGTTTACGGTTTAGGGTTTTTGGTTTAGGGTTTAGGGTTTAGGGTTTTTGGTTTAGGGTTTAGGGTTTTTAGTTTAGGGTTTAGGGTTTTTAGTTTAGGGTTTAGGGTTTAGGGTTCCCTCCTCTGACTTAGGGTTTAGGGTTCCCTCCTCCGAAGATGCGATAGGGCGTGTGCACCAAGGGCATCTTCGAGAAGTTCCGCCACGGGAGATTTCCCAACCCTTCCGTCCATCCATGGGGTTGAAAATCTCCATCCATGTTGGCTTGGTCGTTGCCATAGCACATCTAGACTCATATCTGCCGCCTCTCTCCACTCTATCCCATGGCTTCCACCATACCTCTAACCCCAGGGAGGCGGAGATGGAGTCTTTCACGGGCTAGCAGGAAAATATTTTCTGAGGCAGAACTTCTGAAGATGCCATAGGGCGTGTGCACCAAGGGCATCTTCGAGAAGTTCCGCCACGGGATATTTTCCAACCCTTTCCTCCATCCATGGGGATAAAACTCTCCATCCATGTTGGCTTGTTGAGTTGCTTGCCATGGCGTATCGATGCTCGTTTTATAGGCACGACGCTGCTTCTACTTTGTCTTCTACCTCTGACAGGGCGTCGTGCGCTACATGATTTATCTCATCGAGCAGTGCGTCCACCCACGCATCCTTATCCCACCGACAGCTTTAGTCCCGGTTTGAGCCCCCACCCGGTAATAAAGGTTACCCACGCGTCCTTATCCCACCGACAGTTTTGTTAGATGATACAAAAACCACATTTAGTCCCGGTTGCACCCACCAGCCGGTACTAAAGGTTAGCCACCCCCCAGATAAGGCCCTCCCAGATAAGCCTCTCCCAGATAGGGCCCCCCATCTTTTGTCCCGGTTTGAGCCCCCACCCGGGATGAAAGTTTCCCGCGCCACTATGTTCCCGCGCTTTCCACCGGTTCCCACCTCTGTCTTCCCGCCATTTTTTCAGTATATATATGTACGCTTGGACTCCATTTACATATCACATCTAGACTCATCGTTCTCTTCCCATGGCTTCCATCGTATCTCTAACCACCCGGGAGGCGGAGGCGCTTTGCGCCTCGAACTACCCCTACCCACCGGGCTACCGCGTCCCCACCGGCTGGATGCTGAGCGCTGGAGGCGTGCCGGTCCCTCCTGTCCCTCTAGGTGTGGAGCGCCGGATGGCCATCACGAACCACTACTACCTCGAGCTCACGCCAGAGCAGCGGAGGAATCCCAACTGGCATCCCGACTATTTCCCGACTTGGGAAGCCTTCTTCATCAATCAGCGTGAGAGGGCGCTCGCCAGGCACGAGGAGGACGGCCCACCTCCTTCGAACTTCAACGAGGCCGGCCATCGGCTGTGGTGGCGCGGCCGGACTCTCCAGAGTGCCATGGCCTACAACACGACCGGCAATAACCCCCGCCTGCGGTACCCTCAAATCCAGCCCACGCGTGCCCAACCTTCAAGGTTTGACTACGGCGACCCGACGACGACAGCGACGACGGCGCCGGTGACTACGACGACTACAGTGGTGCGTATTACAGGGCTAGGCAGGAGCATGACTGAATCACTCCAACCATTAGGCATGTTTCTTAATTTTCAGTTGTGTTATGTATCCTTAGTGTTTGTGGGTTCCTTCTCTTGTGATGGTTCCTTCTCTTTGTGTGATCACCTACCGCGGCTCACAATGTCTAGTTTGATTGAGCAAGATGTATTACATGAAAGGGGACCTTTATGTCTCAAATAAAAGGTTTAATACATTACATAGATTTATGTCTCAAATAAAAGGTTTAATTACATAGATTTATGTCTCAAATAAAAGGTTTAATACATTATTACACATCACCAACATCTAGTGTTGTGGTTTTCTTCTGCACCGTAGCCATGGAGAATCTTCATCATTTAACAGGATGCTTGGGTCAGTTTTTACTTTGAAGGGCAGAATTTCATGAAACTTATTGTAATCTTCTGACATGTCTGTCTTATCATCCACTCCCACAATGTTTCTTTTCTCTGAAAGAACTATGTGGCGCTTTGGCTCATCGTATTTTGTACTCTTTTGCTTATCTTTCCTTTTTCTCGGTTTGGTAGACATGTCCTTCACATAGAAAACCTGAGCCACATCGTTGGCTAGGACGAATGGTTCATCCATGTACGCAAGATTGTTGAGATCCACTATTGTCATGCCGTACTTTTCGTCTACATGTACCCCGCCTCCTGTCAGCTTGACCCATTTGCACCGAAACAAAGGGACCTTAAAAGTAGGTCCATAGTTAAGTTCCCATATCTCCTCTATGTACCCATAATATGTGTCAATCTGCCCATTGTCATCTGTTGCATCAAAGCGGACACCACTGTTTTGGTTGGTGCTCTTTTTATCTTGGGCTTCGTCCGGGTTTCTGCCTTGCCATTGAAATGCTTGCCTTTCTTCTTTAAGGGATGACTGGGCGGAAGAAAACAACGATTGTACGGATACACATTCTTTCTACATTTATCCAGATATATACTTTCAGTCTCATCTAAACAGTGCGTGCATGCATTGTATCCTTTGTTCGTTTGTCCTGAAATGTTACTAAGAGAAGGCCAATCATTGATGGTTACGAACAGCAACGCTTGTAGGTCAAATTACTGCTGTTTGTGCTCATCCCACACACGTACACCTGGTTTGGCCCACAACTGTAGAAGTTCATCAACTAATGGCCTTAGGTACACATCAATGTCGTTGCCGGGTTGCTTCGGGCCTTGGATGAGCACTGGCATCATAATGAACTTCCGCTTCATGCACAACCAAGGAGGAAGGTTGTAGATACATAGAGTCACGGGCCAGGTGCTGTGACTGCAGTTCTGCTCCGCAAAAGGATTCATGCCATCGGTACTTAGACCAAACCATAAATTCCTTGCGTCACCAGCAAAGTCCGGGAAGTCTCTCTCGATTTTTCTCCACTGCCAACCATCAGCAGGGTGCCTCAACATCCCGTCTTTCTTACGGTCTTCCATGTTCCATCACAACAACTTGGCATGCTCTTTATTTCTGAACAAACGTTTCAATCGTGGTATTATAGGAGCATACCACATCACCTTGGCAGGAACCCTCTTCCTGGGTTGCTCGCCCTCATCATCACCAGGGTCATCTTTTCTAATCTTATACCGCAATGCAGTGCATACCGGGCATTTATCCATATTCTCGTACTTCTCACCGCGGTAGAGGATGTAGTCATTAGGGCATGCATGTATCTTCTGCACGTCTAATCCTAGAGGGCAAACAAGTTTCTTTGCTTCGTACGTACTGGAGGGCAATTGGTTATTTCTTGGAAGCAGCTTCTTCATTATTACCAGCAACTTTTCAAATCCCGAGTCAGTCATACCGGTCCCTGCCTTTCACTTCAACAATTGCAGTGTGCTACCCAGCTTCTTCTGGCCATCTTCACAAGTTGGATACAGCAATGTGTTGTGGTCCTGTAACATCTGCTCGAACTGCAACCTCTCCTTTTCTGTGTCGCAGTCTCGCCTTGCATCACTAATGACCCGACCAAAATCATCAACGGGCTCATCTGGTTCCCATTCTTCACCCTCTTCTTTTTCATTATCTTCAACTGCGGTATCATCGTATTCAGGGAACATAGATCGGTAGTTGTCATCATCGTTCTCTTCTTCATCGCCGTCTTCCATCATAACCCCTCTTTCTCCGTGCTTGGTCCAAACATTATAGCCGGACATGAAACCGGACCGAAGCAGGTGGCTCTGAATGACTCTTGAGGAAGTGTGAGCCTGCTCATTCCGACATTCAACACATGGACAACACATAAAACTATCCCGCCGCTTGTTCGCCTCGGCAACAAGGCGAAAAGAATGCACGCCTTCTCTGTAAGCGTCAGAGCGTCGGTCACCGTACATCCATGGGTGGCTCATCTGCACCATACAACCATGCATATATATCAAACGCAATCACGATGCTTAAATTAGTACCGCGCGGTCAAAACGAGAAAATAGTTGCTAACCTTTTAGGACACTTCAAAACAAAGAGGAGAAACCTTAAGTGTCGCTCTGGCACCTCATATCACATTTTGTCTTGTGTGAACTCAAGAGGCATCGCTCTAATAGGCATTTCACCGAACACCTCTAGTGCATATGAAGAAAAAAAGTTAGCACAAAGTTATACCCACCTCTCACATAGGAAAAAACAGGAGAGAGTGGAGGGCTGGGTGCATATATATAGGGCTAGGCCATTAGTCCCGGTTTGAGATACAAAAACCGGGACTAAAGGTTCTGCCAGGAGCACGCGCCCCGTCCCAAACCGGGACTAATGGTTCCTTACGGACCGGGACATAGGGCCTCGGCCTCCTCGGGCCGTCTGGTTCGGACCATTAGTCCCGGCCCCAGCCACGGCCGGGACTAATGGCCCGAACCAAAGGCCCATTTTCTACTAGTGGAAAGAGAAAAACTATGAATTTTTATTGATATATATTTGTTACCACTTGTATTTTACCATGCGCTAAATCGTATCTATTGTTTCTTGTTTCGCCTGAGTTTGTATTATTGTGTAGTACAGTCATGAGTTTTCTTTGATTTAGTTTTGTACAACAGTAATGCCACAGCATATCCGTGGAATTCATTGGGTGTAAGTACATGGGGACTCAACAAGCTAGCCTCGTCATGCCACATATCAAACCAAAAAACGCACTATTTCCATTACGAATGATAACCTTTTTTCTAGAAAATGAAAAATCAAGGAGGAAAGAAAGATCCTTTGAAGGCGATTGATGATCCCATCATGATTGTTATTCTAGTCATATAGCTAAAATAATCCTCCTAAAAGGAATGTACATGGTTATGTACCTAGCTAGATGTTTAAGAAGTAAGCAAATTTATGACTGGAGAGACAACTAAATCCCCAATCACATATATTCGTAGAAAATAAACATTCTCCCAACCTATGAACACAATACTCTCGTGTGCATAAGAAAAGGCTCACCCAACAATGTTTGCCAACATCTTGACAACTCGGTAAGTTTGGATGGAAAGGATTGAGTAGAGGTTAAAGTCTGAGATACTTGCAAAACATTACGGGAAATCACTAAATGTCCTGTTGTTATTTATTAAAGTTTTGTCGGCGCATTTGTCTCTTTCTTTTCTTTGCCTCCTAAGATTAATTATCAGTTTGAAATTCTTATCCCTTGAAGAGAAACAAGGAAAGACCACTGTGACATGGAGCTTCTCATATAGTCTAAGTTTGGATAGTTCCAACAGAAAGAACGGGAAGGGAGATCTATGTATCTATGTTGATTGAAGAGTGCCATATGTGTGCAACTCAGGAACCCTCTTATATACATGATCTTTGATACCTTCATACCCTAGTACAAGTTCTCCAGAGCTTCATACACACAGATGATTCATCCACCCCACCCCGGCGCACGTGTTGGGGTTCTCGTCGCTGATGTTGTAGTAGCAGTGGACGGTCGTAGTACTAGTCTTCACCCACCCATGTGCCACCTGAACTGAACAATTTCTCCAGGGTTTTCAAAGTAAAAAAGGACATACTGAAAAGATACTATTTTTACCATAGCAGCTATAGCGACAAAGTAGAGGATAGGAAAACACTAGCAATTTACCTTCACCTACCCACCCGACAAGTGAGCCTTCTTTCTCTTTTAAATATTTGTGCACAAGTTGAAAATACTTTCCCGAAATGTCGTTTTCTACATTATAGTAAAAAAATGTAGTTTGTAAGGTTCGTGGTCGTAACTAGGTAATTGTGATGAAAGCTTGCCGTTGTTCTCGCCTCCTCACGGTCTTTGCTCTTCATCACACTAATATGCCGCATTTCCACCTGACCTAGGTAATTCCCCTCGCCGCACATTGCGTCTCTGGCAAGCATCAAGGCGTCGGTGGCTAGCTACAACTCAGAAGTGATTCCCCACCTTGTCCTGGGAAGCATGCCTAGACGAGGAGTCAGGGGTCGCTCCAACAATGGATGAATTTCTTCTGAACGCTTTGCTCTGAACAATATTCAAGCGTGTTCTAATTCTCAAAATGCTTTGCTTTTGACACTATTCAAGCAGCAAGCGAGTTGTTTCTCGTCAATGTACATGTACGCGTTTCTTCTTCATGGTTTCCTCTGAATGTTCAGTGCAGTTTCCCCCGAAGCTCTAGTCTCCTTTTATTTCTCTTGTTCAATAATAGAACCACCGATAAATCCAGTTATATTTGTCGGTGTTTCAAAGTCAGGTAGTAACAACATGTATCTCTGTATTAATAAATTTAATCATAACTAGTAATCGTGCAATGCATGTGTATCCTAATATGATCCTGATAAACTTGTAGCCTAATATGATCCTCGTGCTTTTCAATTATATGGAGGGCAAAAATTAACATGTTAACTTGGACTTTAGGAGTAACATTCATTCGAGAAAGTAAAAGAGAATCCAAATGAATTGTAATGTCGTTCCTATTTCAATCCTATAGGGTTTTCATATGTACCCAAATCTACCCAGGTTTGTTTGATTTCATTACACGAAAATCAAAGGATTCTTACAGGAAGGTTTGGGTGGATAATAGATTTTCTATAAAGATGTAGTACAAATGATTCCTTAAGAAAAAATCCTATGGGATCCAGGTCTGCGTTTCAAACAACCATCATAGAAAAACTTCCAAAGGAATTCAATCCTCCAGAATGCCTATGGAAATCGTTTGAATTAAAGAGCATACTATATATCACAAGAACAATTCACATATGCTGGTCTTCAAAATCTCACGCTTACAAATGCAAGGAATAAACAAACATTCTATTGCATGAGTTCTGAAAATGAGCATATAGTTCTTATCAGAATGACACATGAATGATTCTACAAAACAAAATAAAAATGTGAGATATGAATACCAGTTTGATAGACACCCAAACAAGGGACAATTCATCCACGGAGTTAGCTAGGTTAATCATTTGGTTAAGAATCATGATACAAACAAAGAATTAATACAAAAGTGGCAAATAAAAAGGATTCAAGAAAATAATAATCACGGCAATCTAGGCCTTCAGCTCTTCCTCACCATATTTAGCCTCAAGGTGCAATATAATAAGGAAACAAAGATTTTCTTACATGATATTAAAGCATGTTCATCTTCTGAACCATAAAGAAAAACAAAAGAACTTCACTTCGATTGGCATACATGTCCATCACCAAATATACTCTCGCTTGAGAAATGACTTACACAGTACTGTACAAACCTACAAATTTTCTTTCTAAATACGGATACGCGAGCGAAATAACTCGAACAACTCCCTGACCATGATAAAAATTATTTTATCATGGCCTACAAACTACAATTGTTTCTTCTTAATTGTGCATGACAAAAGACCATTATTTTGGTTCAAATGCAGGTCATAAGTTGACGAATATAACAACAATTTTTCAGTTAGTCTCATTATCTCCTCCAAGTCTGAACATTCCTCCCAAGTTCAGTCCATCCATGCATTAGAACAGATATCTGATGCTGATCTTCTGAAAATATTTAGAATATCCATGGGGTGTCTTGTGACCTATTTTATTCTTAGCTCCTCAACAAGAAATTAACCCCTTCATGGGTAAAAATAAAACCAATGCAACTGAACACAAGCCCCAACAGAGAGGAAACCCCGTGTCAGCAATTGCAGAAGGTTCGGCAGGATGAAATATACAAATGAGAAAGATGAGAAAGAAATTAAAAAAGAGTACTAAATCCAGGCCCGTGCTAAACATGTGCAGAACAAATCTGTTGTCAGAAAAATAAAACGAAATGTCTCATCTTCACACGCTGACTACATTCCAAAAGATGAAGGCATGCCATCTAGGAGATAAGAAAGACAAGGAAACAATTTTTATATTTGAAAAATACATATATCTGTCGCTAGCTAATTCACTCTTAAGAGATGGAGATCACAAAATTTAGCAATCTTCATGGTAAAATCACTGAAATATTAAAGATCGTTTACTCAGTAACCTACCAGGAAACAGATCTTTACCATAAACCCGCCGACGGAATCATAGAAACAGATCTTCCGGGCAGTGTGGCACCAAATCAATATCAATAAGGAAATCGCACGGACATAAAATAGAGGAATAGGAGCAACCAACTCCTTCATGTGTAAAACTGAACTGTACATTAAGATTAAGACTTGTATTACGAGCATCGTGCGTGGAATCGAGATGCTAACATTGTAATCAAAATTGCCGTTCCCTGAGGATATCTTAAATCATGTGAATCTAAGTGGATTTATTCATGTCTTAGAGCGTGATGGCGGGTGCCTGGGGGTTAACTGTTACAAGTCAGAGTTATTCCTTGATGCAGATGGTTATGTTAGTGTCATTCAAGCAGACGAGAGCAACAGGGTTGCCTACGAGAAGCCGCCACGCCGGGCAAGAGTTCTAATCTTTATTCTTATTGATGGATTCCTATCTCAAAGGATAATAAAATGCTAGTAAATGCACTCAGTCAACCGAGCAGTTGAGAACAAAGTGGCGAACGGGTGCGTAACGCGTGGAAATCTGCCGAACAGTTCGGGCCAAATCCTGAAGAAAGCTCAAAAGCGCTGTTTGATGAGCCTGCGTCGTAATGAGTAGTCGAATACACATTGAGGGGGCCTTGCCTCCTCCTTCCCGCCCACACCTTCATTCTTTTCCTCCTCTGCTTATTGATATTACAATCGTATCTTATGCATTCTCTCCTGACAACTCGGCTTCGGCTCCATAAAGATTCGAAGCGTATCGAAGACTCGAAAGATATCGAAGATTTGTAGGCGCTTTCCAGAGGTGGAAGATTTACGTTCTTCCTATTTGACCCAAAACCGATCGATCTAGCCATGAGCAGGTTGAAGAGAGCTGTAACAGGCCTTGGGCAAAGGGGGGAAGGACATAGGAAAGAGGGATGCCTACAAAAAATCAATTGATTCATCATGGTAGAGAAGAAAAACGGCGCACGGACCGTACTCGAGCTTCGGATCAATGTCCCCATCTTTGGATCAAAAGATCATTCCATCCTAGAACCAACACGACGACTTCTCCTTGCCTGTGGTGATGAATATGAAATTCGGAATATATATGGGCAGGTGAATTATGCGTCATGGAGTGCGAACTTAGTTTCCGTTTGGGTATGCGTCCTTGGATTGCTGTTGCATACTCCGCTCCTGTTGCAGCTGCTACTGCTGTTTTCTTGATTTACCCTAGATAGACAAGAAGCTGAATTATGTAACTCGATTCAGGCTACAACGACATCATTCAGGCCGTGCTATCCGCGAGAACCAGGGCAATGGCCGCGGCATCGTTTGTACATAATTTTATTTTTCTTGGCTCTACTTCTTATATACTTAGTAGATACTAATTAGACAAAACACTTACTTAAGTAATTAAATAATCTTTGGGAGATTCAATTTCTCAAAATGTCATCCCTTTGAGCAAAAGACTTATCTACCTTTTGCAGAAATGAAATTTTTATCAAGTGACGCTACACCTGGCATTAAGCTATAGCACTTTATCAGAAAGGTCGTACACGCCTTTGAGTCCCATGTCAGCATGTGCCATGCATGGTGAAGCCCAGTCAGAAGAGCGTTGGCGCTAGCATATGCACGTCTCCTTGATTAAGGCCTTGATTCATGTGACAACACGTTTTACAGATTGATTAGCAAAGACATGTCTTGCTGAGCAGCACCGGTCATTGTTGGCAATTTGTAGTCATCTGAGGATGGTGTGGGGAGTAGTGAGTTGTCATCCTCGTCATGCAGCTGCAGGTCGTCGTCCTTCTCGCGGAACTGCAGGCCACCGCGGGGGAAGTTGTGTGTTACATCTGGAATTTGCATACAGTAGGTAGTTTCAACTAATCTCCGGTGATACAACTCATAGTGAGGTTATTCATCGAGCAAAGAAGCAAGATCTACAAAATACAATTTCAATGAATGATTTCATCTCTAGTTCTTTTATAACTGAATCAAGTATTTAGCTACATGAGCCGTTCCAATATTTTTCTTCTTGCCAATTACTCTTCCATTCTTGATGATTTCACTTGATCAGATCCACATAGAGAAACCTGACCAAAACTGAAATCCTAAATAGATTCACACACATAAGAAAAAACAGGTGACAGGGATTGGGAGCATACCACGTTGAACTTGAATTCATCAGGCTGTCCGTTGAATCCAGAGTCAGACAAATTAGACCAGCAAGTTTACCTAGCCCATCGTTCAATCGTTACCGTAAACAGGCCATCCTAGAGCTGATCATATCGATGCAACAACCCAGTTCTGAGAATGATGAACGAATTGGGGAAAGCGTTAGGAGGTTATCGGTCTCGGTGCAGGTCAGCGACGAGCGGAGGGACGACCATGGAGACAGACCTAGGATGCAGCCACCTGCGGAAAGACGGTCGAGTGACACGGGAACGACAGATCTCGACGGCGGCGGCGCCTAGGAGGTTGGAAGGATAAGAAGAATACGGGGCTGCGGGAGGTGAGGCGAGTGCCGCGGACTCGGGATTTGCTCGGGACTTTCCTCTCTGCCGTCCTCATTATAAATTGTTAAGTGCACATCGGAAAATAAATTAGGCTAATTAAAGCCATTAGATTGTGTTTAGTGGGCCTGATCGTATGGTCGTAGTCGGTTCGTGTCTCTTGTGGGGTGCGTGTAGAGAAGTTCATGTTTGGTCCTTTATAAGTAGTATATATATATATATATAGAAGGGAACCGATCATGGTAAAGCTTAATATAAACCAATGTTTTATAGCGCGTTATAGCACAGCTAATAGCACGCTAGATAGCATTTTGAGCAGTGTCTCGCAAAATGAAATATGTATACAGTCGTCTACTATAACGTGATACAGTTTTGGTATAGCGTAATTTTAAGGGATGTGCTATTTTGTCATAGCATGCTATTTAAAACATTGATCTAAGTAAGAAGTATTTTATCAAGTGGGTAGCTAGCTCCAAAACCATCTTGAAAGTTTAGAGCTAGCAACTTGTTAAAAATTTAGTTCAACATATACTCCCTCCGTTTCAAAATATAAGATGTTTTAGCTTTATGAATGAAGTATATCTAAATCTTTTTTAGTATGTATGTTCATCTAAGTTTAGTACTTCAGAAGTAAGAATAAGTAGCGGTTAACTTGCCACTCTAAAAATGTGGTAACCGTAAAAAAGCATGTTTCATGCAACCAGTAAAGAAGCCATTTCATATCGCCGGCTAACTAGCATCTTGCACTACAAACAATCAAATACTGAAACACAACCTCTAGCCAGCCAGGTTAAGACAAAACGGATAACGAAACAAGCACCCAGAGCACAACTCGACTAGGCCTATGCCCATCATGCTTGGTTGACGTGGGTCTGGCTGAAAAAGTCGTTCCTTCAGCGGAACAAGCATGAAGCGGCTCAATAAATTTGTAGGCTACAAAAATCACTAAAGCCACCCGCAGAAAACTCGACGCCATAGCTGAAACTTCATTTCTTCATATCTCACGTGCCTAGAGCTCGGAACAGTCAGCTCTTGGTATTAAACAAGGGCACACCACTAAGGTTTCTGTTGCTCTGATTTACACTCTTCTTCGTATGGATATGCATGAAGCCAAGGGCCGAGAGGTTAACTGTGAAAGGATCACCTTAACACCTATGGTAGGATAATTTGGAGTCGAAATGTGTGCATCATTTTAATGGGAGCTAGCACCCAATGCATATAGAAGGAGAAAATAAATTTAGGTACCCCCTCCTATCCAAATTAATTGACTCGAATTTGTCTAGATTCGGATGTATCTAGACATGTTGTAGTACTAGATACATCTAAATCTAGATAAGTCGAAGTCAATTAATTTGGTTCAGAGAGAGTAGAACTAAAAGCTTAGAAATTAAGGTGTGAGGGAAATCTCTCAGGCAGGAGGAAGAGATTTTGAAGAGAGAATAATAGTCAAGGGTCGAAGTAGAGCATTTCCCATTGATATGCATAATTTTAAATTCTCGCATATGTACGTGGTACAGCTCTATCTTGCCTGGTCCCACCTACTCCATTATTTGACTATCACTTCTGTTATGGCGGACAACACCATTGCTCATCCAGTGTTGGTACATTGGTGATGCTCCATTCATCTTGTAAATGGTACGAATAGTAGTAGGTATAAGATAGTTTCCTTAGACAAGGTGTTTGGAACACGGGTGTAGATGCGCCCATTATAAAAATGCATAAAAACTTGTTACAAAATGTATAAAGGAAATTCTAAATTTTCTCACGTGTACATTCCGATGTTCGCACATAAAATTTAGCAAAAACAAAAAAAATGGCTTGGGCAAAAAGGCAAAAAACAATGCCTCGTAAAATATTCGTATTGGACCATCAAAAATAGTCTTTTTTTACACGGGTCACAGAAAATATTATGCGAACATAGAATGTCTAGATGCACATGCAATTCTAATTCGAATTTTTCTGATCTTTCGAAATGCGTTTTAGACCATGGGTGCATCTACACCTGTGATCCAAAGTGGATTCCAACTTATAGAGGCCATTATATATTTTCAAACAAGAACATAGTAGGATCATTTTGTTTTATTAGAACAAGAACATGAAATGGGTCATATTTATTAAATCAATCAGACATTTAGAAACACTTGTTAAGCGTCATACATAAGTTTTGTGGGTATAAACACTATAATTTGATTTTGCAATATCAGGTGGGATGACATGACTGGTAGCCAGGTACTAGATTAGTACAAGTTAGGCAAGCGGATGATGTGCTGCTAAACTCTCATTCTGTGTACGAGAATCCTTCGTGTTGATCTTTTATTCGGATTAGATATTTTCGTTCCCATGGGTAAGGCCACCAAAGCCTTTTGTTTTTTATGAATCTATGTTCGAGTTCTACTTCTTTTTTGATAGATTCACTATGCGCCTGCTTCATATGGTTGTCTTTCTATGTTCTTCACTGAAGTTTCATCGATGGCATCCACAGCTGATTTTCCTGAACCTTAATTGGACAAAAGCATTGGCCATGTAAACTGAAAAATCTAGGAGAACGATGAAAAATATTCCCTTCGTCCTAAAATATGTGACATGACTTTGTCTAGATACGCATATATCTAAACACTAAAACACATCTAGATAAATGTGAATCTAGCCATAGCCACATTACTTATTTTTGGACGCAGGAGTATGGATAAACCATGCTTGAAAAGCTTCACTTTGTTCTCGCCTCCTCCACCTGTTCACTACCAATACACCCATCGCAACTTTGAAGCACGTTTAAGCGTGCCAACGAACCAGCAACACATTTAAGCATGTGGCGAGATCTTTTTTTTTTTTTTGAAAGGAGTATATATTATTATCATGAGATGCCAATTACACCCAGCCTCTGCAACAACGCACGCCCTAGTAGCCTTACGGATACACATAGCCTAGAAAAAAAAGAATTACAAAAAATAAAATTCCCGCTATAGAGAATGATTTATTGAAGCAACGACACTAACATCACCAAAACAACACCAGTAGTCCAACCACTCCAATAGCGACATCTTCAAGATGGAAACAATGCGCAAGCACCGTCGTCGCCCGATCAAAGATCATAGGTTTTCACCCTAGAGAAAGTTCTCACTCGCGAGGTGTGCTTCGATGTCCCCCCCTAAACTTAAGTTTGCCGCTCGAAACCTAAATCTAGGCTATGTATATACCTCCATATAAGTGTACTCGGTCGAGCTGGGTATACTTCATGTTCTAATCGGCCGAACCCACCTCCCGTTATCGCGATATACACTTTGCATGCCATATTTTGAAATTTTGTTGCTTTTGCTATATACCTTCCGTTTTCCGCCTCCGGCAGGCACTTGAGTATGCATGTATGGTGAGTATACATCTAAGAGGACTATACGGGTCTCGGGTGGGTTCATACGGTGTTCGAAACTAATCAGTATCGAGTTTTTGTTGTCCAAGTTTAAAAAGTAGGGGGGACACCGAAGTAAAAGTGCTCACTCGCAAAACAATGCTTTCAACAAGGTCATTGCCAGGAACAACCAATTAAGGCCAGACCTTGAATTTTTACCCTGCAAGGTAAGACTGAGAACTCCTCCTGTGTTGTCGCACCCACAAACAGTCACTGCTGCGAGTCACAGATCACACAGCCAGTTCCTCGTCGCCACAAAGACTCAAATCACCATCGCTTCCCTGATGTTCCAGCTTTCCTGACATTCTTCAAAACTGACTTCATCATGGATCGTCGAAGATATGTCACATGATGGTAACGGATATCAGAGCTTCCCAACGCTCCCGCTGAAACCAAACTGCTAGAAAAAACATGGGTACACCGACCAAATTCAATCCGATCCAGCAATCTCCAGGCATAGTCGCCCATGGGAGTTTGCCGGCCGAGCCTTCCGGAACTCGCCGCTCCAGCCCAGATCATCGAGTACATGCAACCAGCGTATCTTCATCTTTGCGCTGAAGGAACCGTAGGACCACCACCTTTATTCGCATGACTCGCAGCCCCTGACGCTACCAGCCATCATCCGGCAAAAGCAGGCATCAAAGGAGGTGGAAGCCCAACGCCTGGCTACAGAAATCATCGAGGAGAATCGCGAGATCCTAGCAACACAAGCCTTGGCTGGCCCCTCTGGCCTAGATCGCGGCCCAGCCGCCAAGGGCGTGGCGAGATCCAGATCCAGATCATGGCCTAGAGCGCACACCGGCGGCGCGCGGCTTCCTCCTCCTCATCACCGCTCCGCTGGAGAGAACCTCAGGCACTGGCCAGCCTGGCTGCGCCGCCCCATGCCCTTTTCCTGCGCCCCACCACCCCCCATGGAACACCGCCGAGTGGCACCTCCGCTGCCCCACCGCCGATTTGACGGATGGGCGCCCGGCAGCAGCGGCGGCCAAGAAGAAGGAGATCGGGGAGGCTGCTTGGGCTCGAGGAGGGGAGATCCTCGAGAGTTTCTTAGGAGGGGACCGACTCGGGAGGGCCGCGCCGCCTTCACTTGTAGGAAGTCTGAAGAAATATTTGAAGCAGCGCAGCAGATCGACAGTGCTAGCCAGCTAACCACGCTAACATGCCGCCTGACCTAGTGGCCCTCGCCAGGGTGCACATCGCTTCTTTGGTTAGCACCAAGCCATCAAGCCCCTGGAAATCTGCAGGACACACGTCGGACGAGTAGTCGTCCCTCCAAGTCTCCAACGAAACCATGCATGGTATGCTTCTGAATGTTGCCATGAACAATATTCAAGCGATGTCGAATTCTGAATGGTCTGCTCTCGATACTATTCAAGCAGCAAGCAGCAAGCGAGTTGTTTCTGGTCAATATGTGTGCACAAGTCAGTTTCCTCTGAATCTTTCTCAGTGCACTGGAGTTTTCTCTTGAAGCTGTAGTCTCCTTATATTTCTTTGTGTTCAGTTCTAGAACTACTGACAAATACAATTTTATTTTGTTCATGTTTGAACTGAAACAAGGTAAAAAAATATGATAAAATAGCGCAGCCCTTAAAATTTGCTATAATGAAGCTATATGGTGCTATAGCGGACGATTATAAACATATTTCGTTTATTTAGCGAGACATTGCTCATAACGCTATAGTAGTGTGCTATTAACGGTGTTATAGCACGTGATTTTTTACATGGGTTTTGAAGAAGGTTGGGGAAAGAGCGAATTAGCGCTAAAGTATTGTCTGGAACTAGCATCATTACGTCAAAGTGGGCATATGTTAAAGTCATTTGCTGAAAACTCGACCACGTAGCAGACCCTTTATTCCCCTGTGTCTCCCATGCCTAGAGCTTGAAATTGTTCAGTCTTGATGAAAGACAAGAGCTCGTCACCATGAGAGTCACCATGCCTGCCATGCTCTCGACGTCAGCCTGCCCCGCCGTGTTCGTGAGCATCGCAGCGTCTGACTAGAAGATGTCTCATCTCTTCCAGTCATCACAATGGCACCGAACAAGATGTGCATGGATGAGTTAGTTTATCTCATATTCCTGGTGCCTCCTGTTTCTAGATGGGATTGCGCTTAATACACTATTTTCATAGAAAACAAAAGGACATTGTGCAGGCTTTGAACTATCTGTCTAGATTTACTACTAGCTCGATGGGAAACAAATACCGAGAGAGGCTGAGCTATATATAGATTTTGAGAACCTATAGATGACATGATCGCAAGGAGACATCATCAATGGGTGTTGGCATACAATGCCTTAAATTTCTTAAAACTAAAAAAATCGCTAGGAGAAAGTAGTACTGCTAAAATAATTAGAAAACTACTAACCAAATATATATAACAGTAGAAAAATTTACTACTAACCAAATAAATATAATGATGTTGATTATATATATAACAGTAGAAAGATTCACTACAATCTATATAAAAAACATAAATGCGCATAGTCATGTGTGGCTTATCACATCAAAACAAAGATGCATATATGGCAGGAATAGAAAATAATTGATTGATATTTCTAACTCCTCAAAAAGAAATCTAATACTCCTAAAATATTTAAATTGTCTTTGTGCGTATGTTACAATAATTTTTCACTACTCCAAAAATCTTAAGAAAACCTTGCAAGATATGCCCCATTGATGTTTCTAACTAATTAACTTTTTCAAAAAAAAATCTCAATTTTTTACCAAGCACCAGAACAATAATTTTACTTCACGCGTAGGCATGCTAATTAACTGAGAGTACTTTGATTATTGAGGATAAACATTAGTACTTTGTCGACTGAGGCTCAAATTACTCACCATAGCTTGCCGAAAATTTTGGCTGGTGAAGGACTCTGCAGCCCTTTTTGAATGGTCACGGTTCTGCTTTGGCTGGCTACAGAGATTAGCTATAGAGACGACACATATCCATCACTACTTATCCTACAGAGATTGGTTCTGCACACTGAAAAAAGAAAAGATCGAATAAAAGATTCAGATCGCACGCAGTAAAAAACCCATTTATACAGTAGATAGAGTGGGGGAAAACGCAAAGCAAGAAAATCTCACTTTAGATATGGAGAATCGTATGAACAATGTGCGCAACTCGAACTCTGTGTATGAACAAACGCCTGTGTATGATTAGACTAAATCCAGAGAAAGAAATCAAGTAGAAAAAAGAGTAGAAAGGAAGAAGAACCTGTAGGCAGAGTTCCGTACTCTGACTCTCTGGAACTGCCCGTTTAGTCAGTCTGCCGATTCGGGTTTCCCACGTCTAGATCTAGGAAGCGGTTTAAAACTCTAACTTCTTCCCCATAACCACTCTTAGAGGTGGTTCTTATTATCATCCGTTTGAGGTCCACTCGCCGAGACTACACGTGATGGGACAACCAGTTGTGATGTAACTGCATGTGTCAGGAAACCAAATAGTGGTGACTTGTAATAATGACCGTCTCATCTCTCCGAGTTTTTATGAACGTCTAAGGTTGTAAACCAAGCCTCTTGTTTTTATTAGCCGCCTCCCGTTTGGCCATTTTTGAGTTGGTTAGAGTAACCAACCGCTTCTAGAGTTTGTAGAGGCGATCATCCAATAAGAACCGGCCGAGGGTGGCAAACAAAGACGTATTTTTTGGAACTTGGGACAAACCTTCTAAGTGCAATGTCTCTAAGTAGCGAGTTTCTACTAGTGTAACATGCCGTCCTGCCACCTAACCTACTGGACCTTGTCGGGGTGTCCCTCTCTGCACATCGCGTTTCCGGCTAGCATCGAGGCGCCGCCGGCTAGCTGCATTACGGAAGTAATTCCCCACCTCGACTTACACGGGCCAGACGAGGATGAGTCGAATCAACGATGAACAATATTCCGAATACTTTGCTCAACACTTTTTTTCCAAAACCATGCAAAAGTTTGCAGGTGATATATTAAAAGAAGAAAAGGGTAAAGTACAACAAATAGTTTGAGCAGGGGAAGAACGAGCTCTATAGAGACCAAGAAAAAAACTAGCACATAGAACATAATCTTTGCTCAACACTATTCAACTAGCAAGCAGCATGCGAGTTGTTTCTGGTCTATATGAATGCACGCGTTATTTCACGATTTTATCTGTATCTTCGGTCAGCCCCGTCTCTAGGATTTAGGGGCCCCGGTGCGACTTTCAAAATAAGGTCCCAATTTTTGTTCAACTTCGATAACTAGTAAAATTGAAATCATAGGTTTACTAATTATATAACTTCAGAATGTGCTATTTCATACAATGTTCAAAAATATATCAAGATTTATTCTAAAATAATAAACATAGTACTAGGTTAACATAGCAATAGTAAACAAACCTTATGTTCTACCAAAAAGCATCATCTGTCTAGTATTTTTTTAAATAAAATCTTCAATCTGTTGGAGATATGCCCAAGAGGCAATAATAAAAGTGTTTATTATTATATCTTTGTGTTTATGATGAATGTTTACATCCCATGCTATAATTGTATTATAAGGAAACGCTAATACATGTGTGTTTTGTAAACGTAAAAGAGTCCCTAGTAAGCCTCTTGTTGAACTAGCTTGTTGATTAATTGATGATCATGGTTTCCTGATCATGAACATTGGATGTGATTAATAACAAGGTTATATCATTAGGAGAATGATGTGATGGACACACACCCATAGTAAGCGTAGCATAAGATCAAGTCATTAAGTTCGTATTGCTATAAGCTTTTAAATGCATAGTAACCTAATCCTTCGACCATGAGGTTGTGTTAATCACCATCACCGGATGGGTACTTTGATGACATCAAACGCCGCTTCGTAACTGGGTGGTTATAAAGGTGTCATTGGGTATTCTGAAAGTATGTGTTGAAGCACATGGACCAAGATTGGGATTTGTCCATCCATATGACGGATAGATATGCTCTGGGCCCTCTCGGTGGAATGTCATCTAGTTAGCTTGCAAGCATGTGACTAGGTCACAAGGGATGACATAACATGGAACGAGTAAAGAGTACTTATCAGTAACGAGGTAGAACTATGTATGGAGATACCGACGATCAAACCTCGGATAAGTATAGTATCGCGAGACAAAGGGAATTGGTTTCGTATGTTAATGGTTCTATCGATCACGAAGTCATCGTTGAGTATGTGGGAGCCGTTATGGATCTCCAGATCCCGCTGATGGTTATTGATCGGAGAGGTGTCTTCATCATGTCTGCATATTCACGAACCGTAGGGTGACACACTTAAGGTTCGAAGTTGTTTTAAGTAGATATGGAATGTGTGTTGGAGACCGAATGTTGTTCGGAGTCTCGGATTGGATCCGGGACATCACGAGGAGATCCGAAATTGTCCGGAGAATAAGATTCATATATTGGGGATCATTTTCTGAGTTAGGAAATGTTCTGGAGTATTTGTATGAGGATTCTAGAAGGTTTCGGAATGTTCCGGAAGGTTCTGGAAGATTTCTTGGAGTTTGCTTGAAAACCAAGAAAGGATCAAGGAGTCCTTGTGGGGCAAGACAAGGAGTCGTGGGGGAGGAGGACTCCTCCCCCCCTCCCAATCCGCCGGCCAAGGAAGGGAGGGGAGTCCTACTAGGATTCCCCCTCCCATGGCGCCTCCCTCCTTTAAATAGAGGGGTGGAGGCGCCACCCCCTGGCCCCCTCCACTACTCTAAACCCTAGCCGCCTCTCTCCTCTTCCTTTCTTCTGCTCAGGCTTAGGCGAAGCCCTGCAGAATTCTCTACTCCACCACCACCACCACGCCGTCCTGCTGCTGGGATTCCGTGGAGAAGATCTACTACCTCCGCTGCTCGCTGGAACGAGGAGAGGAAGGTCTGCTTCGACTCCGCACGTGTGACCGACTGCGGAAGCGCTGCCGGAACGCGGCGCCAGAAGGATCGTCCACTCGATCTTGAGATCGGCAAGTGATCGACTACATCAACCACGAGATCCAATCTCCTAACGCTTTCGGATCTATAAGGGTTAGTACAGATCTATCTCGTTGCACATGTCTAATAGATTAGATCTTGGCTTTTATCTAGATTAGATCTGGGTTTTGTTCGTTCTTGCGGTAGAAATTTTTTGTTTTCCATGCTAGGAACCCATCAGCGGTATCAGAGCCGTATCTATGCGTAGATCTGTTGCACGAGTAGAACACAATGGTTTTGTGGGCGTTGGTGCTCGTGCCGTCTTTTGCTTTGTGTACTTTGCATCTTGCGGTATGGTAGGATGAAGCGGCTCGGGCTAACCTTACATGTCATCGCACATGAGGCTTGCTCCACGCTTGACGTGTAACTTGCTTTGCACAAGTGGCTTTGCGGGTGTCTGTCTCTCTCACCATAGTATAGATCCAATTTACACTTTGCACTTGATAGCACTTGTATCAACGTTGTGGTTCAGTTTCGTAGGTAAGATCCGTTCTTATTCGAAAGCCCCAAACCACGTAAAACATGCAAAGAAAATTAGAGGTTTTGTGATGTGATATGGCCATCATGTGATTGTGATTATATTTGATGTATGCAATGATCCTTGTTGTAATATGGCAACTGGCAGGAGCCTAATGGTTGTCTTTAATTCTGTTAAGACCTGCGTGTCTATTCATCTTGTAATAGCTTTATTCGAAGTAGTTGTAATAGTTGCTAGTGATGATGGACAACCATGAAGCGGCGCCACTGACCTTGACGCAATGCTGGTGATGATGGAGATCATGTCCGTGCTTTGGAGATGAAGATCAAAGGCGCATAAAGAAAGGGCCATATCATATGACACTAATTATGAATTGCCTGTGATGTTAATCCTTTATGCATCTTGTATTGCTTAGATCGCGGCGGTAGCATTATAAGATGATACCTCTCACTAAATATCAAGTAATAAAGTGTTCACCCTTAGTTGGCACCGTTGCTAAGACTCGTCGTTTCGAAGCATCTCGTGATGATCGGATGTGATAGATTCTACGTGTGCATACAACGGGTGCAAGCCAGATTTGCACATGCAGAAACTAAGGTTATATTGAAGAGCCTAGCATGTACAGACATGGTCTCGGAACACGGAATACCGAAAATAGAGCATGAATCATATAAGTGATATGATGAACATGAAGATTGTTCGCCGATGAAACTACATCTTCTCTCGTGAAGATCGGACGTAGTGTAGTGGACTTGGTTCGTGTAATCACTAAGACAATGTGAGGGATGTTGTTTTGAGTGGGAGTTCACCTAGCTAATTTAAGAATTAAATTTGAACTCAATTTATCATAAACTTAGTCTAAACTACTTGCAAATTTGTTGTAGATTGTGGCGACCCCCTCCATCAATTTCAATGCGTTCCTAGAGAAAGAAAAGCTTAAGAACAATGGAAGCAATTTCACGGACTGGTTCCGTGGACTGAAGATCGTCCTCAGGGCTGGTCAGTTGACCTATGTGCTCGAAGCACCGCTAGGTGACCCACCTGCAGAAGATGCCACCGATGACGTAAAGAATGTTTACGCCACTCGGAAAAATCATTACTCCACAGTTCAGTGTGCCATCCTGTACGGTTTAGAAGCGAAGCTTCAGAAGCGCTTTGAGCACCATGACCCGTTCGAGATCATTAAGGAGCTCAGGCTGATTTTTGAGACTCGCGCGTCCATGGAGAGCTACGAGGCCTCCGAAAAGTTCTTTAACTGTAAGATGGAAGAGGGAAGCTCCGTTAGCGAGCACGTGCTCACCATGTCTGGATACGCAAACAAGCTCCAAGAGTTGGGGATATCGATTCCTAATGAATTAGGGATTCACCGTCTCCTCCAATCACTGCCACCGAGTTATAAGAACTTTGTGATGAACTACAATATGCACTGCATGAACAAGACGTTGCCTGAACTATCGTCCATGCTAAAAACTGCTGAAGTGGAGATCAAGAAGGAGCACCAAGTGTTGATGGTCAATAAGACCACCAATTTCAAGAGACAGGGCAAGCCTAAGAACAAGGGCAACTTTAAGAAGGACGGCAAGAAAGCTGCCGCACCTGCAAAGAAGCCCAAGGCTGGTCCCAAGCCTGAAACTGAATGCTTCTACTGCAAGGGTGCTGGTCACTGGAAGCGTAACTGCCCCAAGTACTTGGCGGATCTGAAGAATAGCAACATCAAGAAGAAAGGTATATTTGATATATATGTTATTGATGTGTATCTTACTAGTAATCGTAGTAGTGCATGGGTATTTGATACTGGTTCGGTTGCTCATATTTGTAACTCGAAACAGGAGCTGCGGAATAAGCGAAGACTGGCGAGAGACGAGGTGACGATACGCGTTGGAAATGGCTCCAAGGTTGATGTGATCGCCGTCGGCACGCTCCCTCTACATCTACCTTCGGGATTAGTTTTAAATTTAAATAATTGTTATTTGGTGCCTGCGTTAAGCATGAATATTATATCTGGATCTTGTTTACTGCGAGACGGTTACTCTTTTAAGTCCGAGAATAAAGGTTGTTCGATTTATATGAGTAATATCTTTTATGGTAATGCACCTGAGATGAATGGTTTATTCTTACTGAATCTCGATAGTAGTGATACACATGTTCACAACATAGATGCTAAACGAACAAAATTGAATGATAATTCTACATACATGTGGCACTGTCATCTTGGTCACATTGGAGTGAAGCGTATGAAGAAACTCCATTCTGATGGACTTCTTGAATCACTTGAAAGATGCGAAGCATGTCTAATGGGAAAAATGACTAAGACTCCATTCTCTGGAATAATGGAGCGAGCTACAGACTTATTGGAAATAATACATACCGATGTGTGCGGTCCAATGCGTGTAGCATCGCGTGGTGGATATCGTTATGTTCTCACTTTCACGGATGACTTAAGTCACAGTCGGGATACATATTTATTTTGAATGGTGCTGCAGTGAGCTGGAGGAGTGCAAAGCAAAGCGTTGTGGCAAAATCTTCAACTGAATCGGAATACATAGCTGCTTCGGAGGCTACGTAAGAAGCCATATGGATGAAGGAATTCATTACTGAACTTGGCGTGGTTCCCAGTGCGTTGGACCCGATGGCCATCTACTGTGACAACACAGGTGCCATAGCTAATGCATAGAAGCCAAGGTCACATAGCAAGCTGAAGCAAATCAAGCTACGTTTCCACGCTATTCGCGAGTATGTTCGAGATGGTGACATAAAGATTTGCAAAGTACACACTGATCTGAATGTGGCAGATCCGTTGACTAAACCTCTCCCTAGGGCAAAGCATGACCAACACCAGAACACCATGGGTGTTAGGTATATTACCATGTAATCTAGATTATTGACTCTAGTGCAAGTGGGAGACTGTTGGAGATATGCCCAAGAGGCAATAATAAAAGTGGTTATTATTATATCTTTGTGTTTATGATGAATGTTTACATCCCATGCTATAATTGTATTATAAGGAAACGCTAATACATGTGTGTTTTGTAAACGTAAAAGAGTCCCTAGTAAGCCTCTTGTTGAACTAGCTTGTTGATTAATTGATGATCATGGTTTCCTGATCATGAACATTGGATGTGATTAATAACAAGGTTATATCATTAGGAGAATGATGTGATGGACACACACCCATAGTAAGTGTAGCATAAGATCAAGTCATTAAGTTCGTACTGCTATAAGCTTTTAAATGCATAGTAACCTAATCCTTCGACCATGAGGTTGTGTTAATCACCATCACCGGATGGGTACTTTGATGACATCAAACGCCCCTTCGTAACTGGGTGGTTATAAAGGTGTCATTGGGTATTCTGAAAGTATGTGTTGAAGCGCATGGACCAAGATTGGGATTTGTCCATCCATATGACGGATAGATATGCTCTGGGCCCTCTCGGTGGAATGTCATCTAGTTAGCTTGCAAGCATGTGACTGGGTCACAAGGGATGACATAACATGGAACGAGTAAAGAGTACTTATCAGTAACGAGGTAGAACTAGGTATGGAGATACCGACGATCAAACCTCGGATAAGATAGTATCGCGAGACAAAGGGAATTGGTTTCGTATGTTAATGGTTCTATCGATCACGAAGTCATCGTTGAGTATGTGGGAGCCGTTATGGATCTCCATATCCCGCTGATGGTTATTGATCGGAGAGGTGTCTTCATCATGTCTGCATATTCACGAACCGTAGGGTGACACACTTAAGGTTCGAAGTTGTTTTAAGTAGATATGGAATGTGCGTTGGAGACCGAATGTTGTTCGGAGTCTTGGATTGGATCCGGGACATCACGAGGAGATCCGGAATTGTCCGGAGAATAAGATTCATATATTGGGGATCATTTTTTGAGTTAGGAAATGTTCCGGAGTATTTGTATGAGGATTCTAGAAGGTTTTGGAATGTTCCGGAAGGTTCTGGAAGATTTCTTGGAGTTTGCTTGAAAACCCAGAAAGGATAAAGGAGTCCTTGTGGGGCAAGACAAGGATTCGTGGGGGAGGAGGACTCCTCCCCCCTCCCAATCCGCCGGCCAAGGAAGGGAGGGGAGTCCTACTATGACTCCCCCTCCCATGGCGCCTCCCTCCTTTAAATAGAGGGGTGGAGGCGCCACCCCCTGGCCCCCTCCACTACTCCAAACCCTAGCCGCCTCTCTCCTCTCCCTTTCTTCTGCTCAGGCTTAGGCGAAGCCCTGCAGAATTCTCTACTCCACCACCACCACGCCGTCGTGCTGCTGGGATTCCGTGGAGAAGATCTACTACCTCCGCTGCTCGCTGGAACGAGGAGAGGAAGGTCTGCTTCGACTCCGCACGTGTGACCGACTGCGGAAGCGCTGCCGGAACGCGGCGCCGGAAGGATCGTCCACTCGATCTTGAGATCGGCAAGTGATCGACTACATCAACCACGAGATCCAATCTCGCAACGCTTTCGGATCTACAAGGGTTAGTACAGATCTATCTCGTTGCACATGTCTAATAGATTAGATCTTGGCTTTTATCTAGATTAGATCTGGGTTTTGTTCGTCCTTGCGGTAGAAATTTTTTGTTTTCCATGCTACGAACCCATCACAATCATGTCTTTATAATTAATCTTCTCCAAGATATCATTCTCAAGTGCTATGGTCGCCAATCCGCTGAGTCGTTCTTGTGTCATAGTAGAACGCATATATGATTTCAGCAACTTGAGTTTAGAAAAGCTTCTTTCCGCAGATGCAACAGTAACCGGAATGGTTATCAAAATTCTGTATGCAATATTAGCAAAATGATAAAAGGGTCGCTTCTCCAAAAACTTTAGAATATCAAGCAGACCCATATATTTCTCAAGTAAATCCTTGATAAAAATCAACTCCCTGCATAATTCTTCACCATCAATATCCTTATGTATTTCATTAGAGTTTTTTTATGTGTAAGTGTAGCCTCTAGTTTGACACAAGCATCCATCAAACTCTTCTCATCCAAAGATCGCAGCCTATCCGAAGTAAACAAGAAACCAAATGTTTTTTCATACACCTGGTATTGTTCAAATCTGGTTTAAAGTGAAGTAATAGCTTGATCAACAATACGTAAGAAATAATTGATCCTAAATGACTCCTCTGTAAAATGTGATTCAGTAGGTGTATCAGCTGGACCCTCATCAAACTGTCTTTTTCTTGTAATTTTACGCTTGTTGCAAAACACTGGATTAATACCCATGTCCATTGCAATTACTTTAGCAGCTACCAATGCTTTCGAAAAGCCAGTTTATCTATACTTAGTGAAAAAGACATCAACCCCTCTACAGACTCAATTGCAACATCAATAATCATATCCTTTGACTGTAGTTGCTTGCTTACCAAATCAATAGAAGATAATATTTCATACCAGATGATTATAGAAACTAAAAACTGAAAGTCACCAAGTTCATTTTCTGCCAATGATTGAGCTACGCTACTTGTCAATGGATCCTTATTTGTTTCAGCCACTTGTAGCAAAGCCTCCCTTATATCTGACATTTGGAACCTTATAGCCTTAACACTATCAACATGGCTCTCCCAACGGGTAGCTGATAATGACTTAAGAGTCAATCCTGTAATATTTTCTTTGAGAATTTGCCATCTCTTAGTAGAATTAGCAAATGTTGTATAGATGCGCTGGATAATTCCAAAGAAATCGGTTGCATTACGACAAGAATGCGCCATCTCACATAGTGTCAAATTCAAACTATGACAACCACATGCTGAATAAAAAGCTCTTGGATTTATATCCAGAAGTTTCCTTTGTACCCCTTGATGTTTTCATTTCATATTAGAACCATTATCATATCCTTGTCCTCTCACATTTTTTATATCAAGTTCAAGCCTCTTCAGTACCTCTTCTAGAACATCAAACAATTCTTGCCCAGAGGTATCATCCACATCCAAAAAAACTATTAAAGATTCCTCGATACAAACAGAACCAGAAGATGCATCAATATACCTTATTATCAACGACATTTGTTCTTGGTGGCTTACATCGGGAGTACAGCCAAGTATAACTGAGAAGTATTTTGCCTTTTTTATCTTCTTAATGATTTCAGACCTGATTGCAGTAGCTAGCAAAGCTATCAACTCATTCTGGATGGAAGGACCAAGATAATGATCACGAGTTTTATCATTGGTAACTCTGTCAACATGCTTTTCATAACTGGGTCAAATTTAGCCAACATTTGAACTAGTCCCAAGAAATTGCCATTGCTATCTTGGTACAACTTGCAATTAGTGCCACGAAATGCAATGTTATGTTCTCCAAGAAATTATACAATCAAAAGAATCCTGTACAAAACTTTTCTCCAATGCTCCCTTTCTTTTTCAATTTCTCGATGGGCAACTTTATCAATTGTTTGATTATTCTGCAACCTCATACGCAAGTCATACCATGTGCTCATATTTATCACATGTTCTCTACTAGTTTCATGCTCTTGAAGTCTATTGCTAAGATGAATCCAGTCATTAAAACCCTCATTTGCTAATGCTCCTCTCACAATCTCCTTTCTCAATAATTTGTAGCAAAAACAAAATATTTTGTCAAGCTCTTTGCTATATAAGCCACTCTCTATCACATGTTTCTCCATTTGGAAGATTTCTATTGTATGCCGACGCAGAAAACCTTTCTAGAAAATCTGCCTTTAGGACCATGCTCAATAGACAAGTCTCTTTTCGGACCCTTTTGCACCAAAATATCAATCATGCTACGATCAAGACCATCCCAATATCTTGGATCAAATGTATCAACATGAAAAGAACTATTGGTGTCATCACAAGTATTAGTATCATTACCTTCAACGCCATCATTAGCATTGTTACCTTGATCATCAGTATTATCATCATCGTGGTCATAGCCATATTAGCATCATCACCTTCATCAGATTCTACGGGGTGAGCCTCAGCCTCTACCTCATCATCACCACGACGACCAATATTAGCAACCGGAGTTTGATTTTCAAAATTTATTTGAGGCTCTTTCATGACAAATCTATCTAGAGCACCCTTTTGAGACTGAGCCGCTGCTTTCAATCTTTGTTTTTTCTTCCTTTTTTCTCCACCAGATTGACACTTTGTTTTCCTCACGATTTGTCCTATTTTACAGATAAATAAATTAACAAAATAATTTAGTTTCAATCGTGATACTTGCGAGAGAAGAAGCGAGATCTTGGGAACATACCAACAGACACGGTGCGGCGGTGTCAATCAATTAAATAATCTACTGTTCTGCTCCACTGCTCCAAGACTAATCGTGATTAATCTGGTTTCTGAAATAAGCCAACAAGAAAGAGAATTAGAGGAAGCCAGAACGGGCAATACGCCAATACAACAGCACTACAACAGTAGGGCACGCCGGCCCAGCCGGGCAGACGCCAGACGTGAGCGACGGAGCGAGGGAGAAGCAGAGATTGACCTGGGTGTCGACGCGCGGAGCATAAGGCGGCTGCTCTTGATCGCATCGATCAGGAATACTGGGGCTACGTACGCTGCCGATCGGGATTCTGGAGCCCCACGGAAATTGAACCATCAAGGCGTCAACCATACTACTTTGGGCTAGCCAGGCCTCACGAGTCCTGACTTACAAATTCACAATCAACACAAATAGAAAAAGACAGGAAAAGTACACAACTGACTATTGGGCTACTGTAAATCGGGGCCCCTGGAATTCAGGGGCCTAGTTAGGCCGATCTGCTGGAACGCCCTCATCAACGGGGCTGTCTTCGGTGCACTGGAGTTCTTTCCTAATATCGTGAAAGTGGTCCTCTTGTATTTCTTCTTCTTCAGTAGAAGAACCACTGATGAATCCAAAAATATTATTGGTGTTCTAATATTAGTTAATAGCAACACACCCGCACACACACACACACACACACACATATATATATATTCATACTATATCCGGGTGTAGTTACACCCACGCGTGTTTCACACTATCTAGGCAGTATCTACCGTACCGGATGGTATGTACGCATAGTATGAAGTATATAATCATACATAAGCCGGCGGAGTTAACTTCCAGTCTGTACTAGTAATAATAAATGTTAACTTTCGTCTGTGCAAGTTAACTTCCACAAAATTCTTAATTCACCCTGTTTGTACAAGTTAACTTTCACTTCTATGCTAGTTAACTTTCTAACGGAGCACCTGTTTTCTTTCAAGCGAACACACATGAACCCCTTGTTAACTTTCACGCAAAAACGAGTTAACTTTTTTTTTCAAGTTAACTTCCAGTCTGTAGCAGTAATAATAAATGTTAACCTCCACCTGTGCAAGCTAACTTCTGCGAACTTCTTAACTGTCCCTTGTGTATAAGTTAACTCCATCTTTCTATGCTAGTTAACTTCCTAACGGAGCATCGATTTTTTTCTTTTTTTTTGCGGACTGAATATTAACTTCCGCATGTGCAAGTTAACTTCCGCGACCCTTCTTAACTTCCCCGTGTGTACAAGTTAACTACCTATTTTTCTATACTAGTTAACTTCCTGAAGGAGCACTGAAGAGGGGGCCTGGCGATAGGGAGAGGAGGAGGAAGAAGGTAGTTAGGTGGGGAGGAGGGAGCGGCGGCGCGCAGGGCCGGAGGGCGCTCGGGGCGGAGGAGGCCAGCGGGACGCGGGGAGGAAGGTGGCCGATGGCGCGCGGGGAGGAAGGTTGCTGGCACGGCGGCGCGCAGGGCCGGAGGGCGCCCGGGGCGGAGGAGGCCGGCGGAGTGCGGGAAGGAGGATGGCCGGCGGCGCGGGGCAGAGGAGGCCGGCGGCGCGCGGATCAGAGGAGGTAGGTGGCGCGCGGGGTAGGAGGAGGGGCTGACGATGCCAGAGAGGAGGAGGACGGAAGGTAGTTTAGGTGGGGGTTGCTAGATAGTTATCTAGGAACCTCTTAAGGGGGTGTTTCTGAATAGTCATGTCGTGTGTGTATATATATTATATATATATAGTGGCGCTATTTGACTCCTAGGGTGTATACTACACCCATCCTCTATCTTTTGAACTGTATATTATTTTTACGTCACGTAAATTTTGTCTTACATCGTAAGTCGAGAAGAACATAAGAAAATTTAGACATGTCATAAAAATTTTCGTTTACATGCCGTATAAAAATACGACGTAAAATGCGTATTTTCTATGCTTTTACACTATAATGACTCATAAATCATATTTTTATGTCGATTTTTTTACGTTTCTGATGAATATATATGAACATAATTATTAGTATAAAAAACATAAATTTTTATATGTGAGAATATAAAAATATGTGAGGTGGAAAATAACTATTCTGCACCCTACTCCCGGGTGTAACTACACCCACGTGTGTTTCACACCATGTAGGCAGTATCTATGATACCAAAGAGTATGTACGCGTAGTATGAAGTATTATAAAACTATTTGGTAGTATATATACTAATTTGAGGTAGTATGTATAATTTTTTTACATACTCTTATTTTACGTACAAATATGAAGGGTATTTTGGAAATATAGTGCAAACTATGGCTTCATTTGCATTTTTTTCACTTAACTTGATTTGAAGTATCTCAGATGTAGTATATGAACATGCTCAAAGTAGAAAAGTATCATGTATACTTTCGTATAGGAGTATATGAGAGGTGGGTGTAACTACACCCAGGAGTAAGAAGGATTTTTCCTATATATATATAAATATATTAACAAAGAAAGCTCCTCACAATGTACTGATAAGGGCTGATCAGGTTAAATCTAATATGAACAAGACAGTTTTCCAAGCAGGTAGCTAGCTCAAGACTATTCTTAAAGTTTAGAGTCATTGGCATGGCATAATTTTTGTACCACCAATGAAACACATCCACAAGATGATCAGGTTTAGACAATAAGAGCAACCTAACGAGATTGCAGATGGGATCTCGCCTAGGCCTATCCCCATCTAGCTTAACTGACCTCGGTCTGGCTGAAAGCTTGCTATACACAACGAAACAAGCAAGATGTGGCTCTGAAGTTTTGTATCCGATGAACATCACTAAAACAAAGAGGGCACATGTTAAATCTGCTTGCAGAAAACTCGACGCCATAGCTGTCCCTTCATTTCCCTATGTTTCCCATGCCTAGAGCTTGAAATGTTTCAGTCTTTCTGGAAAACAAGAGCTCATCACTCAGGTCCCCGATGCCCTAATTTAAATTCTTCTTTAGATGGATGTGAAGCCGAGGGTGGAGAGATTAACCGTGAAAGGTGAAAATGAAATAGTGACCTGGAAACCACCTAGTATGGGGTAGTTAAAGGTAAAGTTTGATGCTTCTTTCTACGAGTCTATGCATGCTAGTGTATGTGCATTTGCTGTTGGTGAACATTAGGGAGCTTGGCAAATTATCGGCCGAAGAACAAAACTCCAGCTCACTCTGCACCATTTGAGTTCATTCTAGTTTTATTCGTATGAATTGGATAACCACTTGTATAACAGTGAGATAGAAGAGTTGTAGGAGAGTGGAATGTGCGACTCCTGTATAGAAGTGAGACAATGCACCACTGAACAGAGACTATAACTTGTTGAAGCGTATGATTTTAGTTTCCATTTGAACCGCGACTAGAGGTGATCACGTCTTATAATCTGATGACAATGGTACCAAACAAAACAACCAAAACACCAAACGCGACCACAAAGGCACTTCCATGAAGATAATATACATACACATCATATTCAACTATTACATCAGTGAAAGGGTAATTCCCCCTTTGTGTGGTTTTGGTGATTAATGACAATCCCTATGGACTAATGTTTTCATTGAGTTTTATATGAAGGAATATTTCATAGGTCATGCTTGTAGTTCATGTGTTGGATTCAAGTATGGATGCCATGAAGATAAAGATATACCTTGAGTTTTGGCATCAAGATCATCAAATTGAAGAGAAGAATATGACATGTTCAAGATCTTGAGAGTGTGATCTCAATAGAAGAATTCAAGATATGGCTCTAAGCCGGTGTCATGATAGCCTCATTAGTTGAGCTATGGTTGACTAAGATTTAGAGCATGTAATCAAATGAAGAATTCCTTATGTACCTCAAGATATTGAGATGGAGCATGAGAAGACTCTTGGTTGACCAATGCAAAGAGTGAAGAGTGATTTCAAGTTGGTCAACGCATGAAGCATAAATAATGTACCACATGGATCTTGTGGTGTGGTAAGCCTTGTCATTTATGCATCATGAACCAACCCATTATATATGTTCCTTTATGGTTTATATATGGGATAGGTATCTTTCCATGGGCTTCCTTCAAAAGTGAAGATCTCAATAGCCCATGAGAGGATGGCATCAAGTGGTGATCGCCATCAAGGTTGAGAAGGGCAAGTTCAAGATAAGCATCTCGAGAAGATCATTTGCTTGAAGCTTGCCGTCCATTTTGGTGATAATGGACATGTGAAGACGTGTCTTAATGAAGCTATCTCATAGTGGTTTATGGGGGAGCAAATTATGAGTCTTCATGAAGCAACAATGATAAAGTGGTGCATTCCGGCTTGGATAGAGCTTGAAGCGTTGTCATCAAGATCAAGCGGGATGCGCAAGGCAAAGGTATGGCCTTGCTAGGTTTTCCTTTTTCCGGTCTCAAGGTGGTTGTTGGGAGACCGGGTTATAGGATAGATAGCCGCACTATTAAGAGGGGCTTTCGGTTGGGTAACTTGATCACATCGTCATAGGGAGCTCAATCCTTTGCATACTTTGCATCTTCCTATTTTGTTGCTTCTTAGTATTTTATCTATGTGAGGTTCTTGAGCTTGTTGCTAGCTCTTCAACAAGCCCAAGTTCAACGAAAACGGAATTCGTATGCATCTTATATGGCGTTTTCGATTTTGAAGGTTTTACCGGTTCTTCTTATAGGGAGGCTCCATACATTTCCTCATTTCGTTTGATCTTCCTTTGTTGTACTATGTTGTTTTCATGCACCATATTGTATAGCTTGTTGTCCTCGTCAAAACAAGCCCAAGATCATCGAAATCGGAGTTCGGATGCAAAAGTTATTGCGTTTTTCGTGAAGTCAGTTTCATCCCGGTTGTGGATCCGGTTCAACCGAGCCCCACACCGGACAGTCTGGTTCCAGCTCCGGTAGACCGGATCTCAGACCGGATTTTCCGTTTTTTGCGACAGAGTCTATTCCGGATTGGCAAACAGAGGTATTTTGGTTTGTAGATCGGTCCTCCGGCCTGGGGACCGAGTTTTCCAGTTCAGGGGCCGGTCCAACCGACTTTGGAACCGAGTTTTCGCTGTTTTCTCTCCAATGGTCATATTTGCTTTTCCCTGTAAAAAGGTGTTCTTCCCCCAACGTTTTTGGGTGTTCTTGAGCCCTAAATTGACCTCCATTTTTGACCCTCTTGAGCTTTCTTCCTCTCCCTTCCCTACTATAATTCTTGCATCCTTTTGAGGGCTTTGGAAGAGGAGATCTAGATCTACAATCCCCACCAATCAATTCCTCCTCTAAGTGAGGGGAACCCATTGAAGCCATTAGTTGACATCCACCATTGTTCTTCCTCTCTAATTTCTCCCTAGCACTTGTTGCTTTGGTGGGATTTGAGAGTGGGGGATTTGAACACCCTTGGTGTTCTTGCTTTGCATTCTTGCATAAGTGTTGAGCTCTTCACTACGATTTGTTCTAGTGAGAGACCGTGAGCTTGTTGCTCTTGGAGGGTGACCTCCTAGTTGGCTTGGCGGTTGGTGCCATGGTGACCTCTTCGTGGAAGATTGTGAAGAGACCCGAGCTTCTCCTTCGTGGAGCTTGTGAAGTGGTTGTGGAGCTTGCCATCTCCGGAGTGGAGGAAAAGCTAGCCATAAGGAAAGGGCCTATTTCTTCGTGGGATAGACTTGGAGAAGAAGGTGAGCCTTCGTGGCGTTGGGAAATCCTTCGTGGAATCCCACACCTATCCAATGTGACGTACCTTACTTGTAAGGGAACACGGGAATACATCTTCGTCTCCGCGTGCCTCGGTTATCTCTATACCCGAGCTTACTTTCCTTGTGATAGCCATTGAGCTTGAAGTACTTATCTTGCCTATCACTTGTGGTATATTTATCTTGTGTTATCTTGCTTAGCTTATCTTGTTGTTGTTGCACTTAGTTGAGCCTAGTGTATTTAGGTTTTGTGCTTGTAAAATAAACGTTAGTTTAATTCCGCATTCTATCAAGCCAAAACCGTAGTAGTTTTAAAATTGC
Source organism: Avena eriantha (assembly GCA_910589775.1). Taxonomy (NCBI): domain Eukaryota; kingdom Viridiplantae; phylum Streptophyta; class Magnoliopsida; order Poales; family Poaceae; genus Avena; species Avena eriantha. Next base: position 27,568,366 of record OU342744.1, on the reverse strand, counting down.
CTATTCACCCCCTCTCTAGGTGACATCTCTATCCTTTCAATTGGTATCAGAGCAAGGTTTCTCCTTGTTTAGGCTTCACCGCCTAGAGTGTAAAGATGTCGGTTAGTAGTATAGTGCACAATGACACAATTATCTTTGATGGCACAAATTATATTTTGTGGAGAAATTGCTTGCTTTGTAATCTTCGGACCTTGTGTCCAAATATTGATAGTTTTCTAGATGTAGGTTTTTCTCCTCCGATGGATCCTCAAAATCTATCTTTAGAGGATGAGAAAAATTTACATCTCGAAGCTCAAGTATCTAATGAGCTTATTTTCTCCTTGAGCCCCATAGTTGATTTGTTCTTGTCAAATGTAAAGCGCAAGTCATCTCATGAGATGTGGACCAAGCTTAAAGAAATATTTGGTGGGTCCATTTCTCATAGGGTCGGTGGTATCTCCGAAGAGCTCTCTTCTCCTTCACATCATGAAGAGCTCCAAGTGGCTTTCACCTCTGGCCATGATGAGATTTCAATTCCCTCCACTTCACCTACATGTGACAAGTCACAAGGTAATGGCATGGTGAGTGGGGAAATCATATGTAATAATGATAGTGGTTCTCTTCACACCAATGATTCATGTTCTATAAATTCTAATGGTGTAGAGAGTTTGGACTTAAGCACTACTTGCAACGATAATTTTATATCCCCTTGTGTTGCTAGTCCTTGCATATTGTCTAGAAATTATTTGAGTACTAGTGTAGATGATATGCTTGATTTGTCTTGTTCCAATAAACAAAATGCTTCTATTTCCTCTAGTTGTGTATCTAACAATGTAGAGGAAATCAAACACCCTATGGAGCAAGACACGATCATGGATGAAGATTCAAGAATATCCTCATCTTCATCCTCCCGTGCTCACATGTGCCTTATGGCAAGAGGATCAAAGGTATCTCCTACTTTGGATCCCAACATCTCTTCTCTAGATAATAGCAATGATAATGATGATAGTGATGATGACCTTGATGAGGATACTAGAGCTCTTGTGCTTGAGCTGACCTTTTTGTGTACCTCTCTTCGTGGTAATAGTAAGGCCGTTGCTTGTATCAAACACGTTATGGACACCATAACTAAACAAACGAAAACCATAGAGGAGTTGGATTTCCAACTTGATGATGGGAGTCGGAGATTCAATCTCCTTAAGCAAGAGATTACCGAGGAGAAGCACACTAATTGTCTCCTCATACAAAAAATTGAATCTTATGAGCTTGAAAAGGAAAAATCTATTAATTATGCTAGTGCTACTAACTCTACTTCTTGTGAAGCTTCTACCCTAAAGGAGAATGTTGAGCTAAGGGCTCAACTTGAGTTTCTAACTAGCAATTATGGGAAATTGGAAGAAAGTCATGAAAAACTCTTGGCCTCTCATAATGATCTTCTAATCTCCTATGATGGGCTAAAATTAGCTCATGAGGCAAGTATCACTAAGGTAACATCTTGTGAGCCTCTTTTGGACATTATCACAACTTCTACTCAAAATGCTATTTTGCCATGTGCTAGTCCTAGTGATCCTTCTAGTCATACTAGTGATAAACCTTGTGTTGGATTACTTTCTTTGCCTTGTTGCTCTAACAATGAAGCTTCTACTTCCTCTAGTACCTCTATTTCTACTAACCATGTAGAGGAAATCAAAGATCTCAAGGCCCAAGTCACTTCTTTTAAGAAAGACTTGAAAAAGAGTCATGAAGTCAAATCCACACTCGATAATATTTTGAGTGTGCAAAAATACCCCAATGATAAAAGAGGACTTGGATTCAACTCCAATAACAAGAACAAGTCCAAGAGCAACAAGAAGAAGATCCAAGACCAAGTCAAGGATTTGGCCAAGATTATTTTCTTCAAGTGCAAGGTTAAAGGACATCATGTAAGATCTTGTCCATTGAAGAAAAAGCACTTGAGTGAGAAGAAACAAGGGAAGTGGCCACAAGTTAAAGGTCAATCCCAATCTCAACCTCAAGTTGAAGCTAGGCCACTTCCCAAGAAGAATCAAGATAAGGCTCCCCAAGCCAAGAAATTAATGAAGAAGAGAAAGGGGAGCACTTGTTGCTACATATGTCGTGAGAAGGGGCACTTGGCCTCTTCATGTTCAAATGGTACCTTATCTAACCCTGTCATTGTTGATGATGATTATTCTCTTGGGAAGGATAAGGATGGCAGTGTGTTTGCCAAGTTTGTTGGAACTCAAAGTGGTGTCAAGAAACGAACCATTTGGGTTACCAAGCCTATTGTGAGTAACCTCTTAGGACCCAACTTGGTTGGGGACCAACAAGCTCAAACTTGATCAATATGTGTTTTTGGAGGGCATTGGAGGGTTGGCTAACTCATGAAGAATTAAGGGATCTTCATATATTATATTTTATAAAGCCAAGTTATAAGGATTATCATCTCCCTACCATATACCCAATGTGCCTCTTTGCGGTAACTCGAACTCAACTCTTTTATATTGAAACTTCCTTGCCCCTTTACATGTTTTGGTTTTGTACCAAGTATGTGTTTGTATTTGTTGTGCCTCATCCTTGCTTATTTTGTGTATTCAAGTATGTCTATGTGTTTGGCACATCATTTACTTGTGTGTTTTGCTTTGAGCCTCTAATGCATCTTGTTGATATCTTATTTGGCTCTTTTCGAGTGGTTAATGGAACATCCCATTTTGGGGGAGTGATATGCCTCGTGCATCTCTCATACCTTAAAATGTGTGTACACGAGTACTACCACTTAGTATTGATATTGCAAGATTATTTAGTCAATATGTGGTGTGTCATACTCATGAGAAATTCAAATTCTAAATGTCCATTAATTATTTCTAGTTGAGGTTGTTTTTCCTCTTATTAAGAAAAATTGGATACCACATTATGGGGGAGTAAAATGCTTCTTTTGCATATCACAATCCTAGGAAATGTGAACATGAGGTGGTGCCACTTAGAGTTGATATTGTTGATTATCTTGTATCTAGGTGGCATGTTAGCTCAAACAAGGTCCTATTTTCTTGTTAGAAGCTTTTATTGGTCGTCTTTTCGGTCTTTGCTTGAGTAAGAAATTCTTGGTGTGGCCTTCCTCAAATGCTTATCTCTATCGAGAGAAGAAAGAAATCTAAGTTTGATAACATCTCTGCCAAACTCGGTTCTCAGGCCGGTTAAACCGGTTCCCAGACCGGACGTTCCGGTACCAGTCCCGGTCAACTGAACCCAAATCAGGATTCTCGGTTTCATATACCGAGTCTATCCGGGCTCACTCACAGTGAGCATCCCGGTTTGGATTCCGGTTGACCGGGTTGTACACTGGGCGGTCCGGTACCAGTTCCGGTCAACCGAACCCAAGCCGGGATTCTCTGTTTCATATATCGAGTCTATCCGGGCTCACACACAGTGAGCATCCCGGTTTGGATTCCGGTTGACCGGGCTGCACACCGGGCGGTCTGGTGTGTGGTCCGGTCCAACCGAACTTAAAACCGAGTTTCGCAGAAAATGCTACAAACGGCTAGATTTCTCCCTTGAGTATAAATACCTCTTCTTCTAGCTTGTCTTTACAAAATTGTTGTGGCTCCCATTGTCTTCCTTGGCTTTTGGAACATCTCTTTGATGGTGTTTTTGATTATCATCAAATGTGATTTTAGTGGAAGACAAACCTTTTCTTCTCAGAACCTTGTGCCATTGTGAAAAGTGTTAAGGGTTTGGTTTATTTGTTGAAACCTTGCTCTCTTGGGAGTTTGTTATCTCATTCTTTCTTCTCTATGTTATTTGCTTGAATGATATAAATATTTGAGCATTCATGTTTTTATCTCATATTTTATGCTCAATAGTTTTTGCTTGGTTCATTTGTTGAACTTTGTTGACCAAATCTTGTGTTGATTTGATTCTTTGATATAGTTTGGACAACAAATGTGTTTTGTCTCACCTTGTATGCCTTCTTGAATATTTTGGTGTTTTGTCCAAATTATATCTTCATTGGTTCTTGAAAGTATCGTGCATGCATGTTTACTAAATGTATATCTTATATCGTGTTTTGCTTTCTTTGATCCAATATATAGGGTATACTCCATCAAATCCTTAAACGGCTATGATGTGCATGAAATTCAAATTTCATCTGTAAATATGCACATATTTTTATGGAATATGTCCTATGTGTTGTGGTTAGTCTAACCACTTTGGACCCAATAAGTTTGGGGACCAAAATGTACTTGAATGTTGTTTTAGGTACATTGGAGATGCAATGGATGCTTGTCTTATCTATAAGGAAGGTGTTGTCACCACATTATAATTGGAGCCAAGCTAGGATGATCGAAGAATTCTTATCTACTACATCATACCATTGCTATCTCGGTAACAAGTATCTTATTCATGCGTACTATTCTTCCATCCAATCTCTCGTAGGTTGCATCTTGGCATGAATTTGTTTGTTTGTAAATGTTGCGGTTCTTGCAAGGATCTTTGAAAGACTTTCCTATCCTTATTGCTTATGTGAGTAATTTGATATGATGCATATAATGGGGAGTATATAAAATCATGCTCATGATTCACCAATCCCAAATATGCCTTCTAGCAATTTATTGCATATCAATTCCTCAATGTACTCTCATGTGCAATATTGTTGAAATTGCATTGAATCCTTCCTTCTGATACTTGTTGCCTTTATCAAAATATCCCAACTAGCATTAGTTCCCTTAGTGTTAGTTGTGATGTTTTTAAGGTTTTCTTTTTCTTTGGTGAAGTTCATGGATATACCATAAGAGAAAATAGAGCCATGGGCTATATATATGCACTTAAGAAAAATATCTTTTTTTTGGTATATCTTATGACTTCCTCTTGGATATCATGTTTTCTTATCTTTTTAACTTCTTATGTGTGGATGTTTCTTTGTGGATTATTCTCATGTTTTCCCACTTATAAACTTATATACACAAGAGTGTTAATATATGGCCCTGATACCTCGCCTTTTGCCAACCATCTCACTTATCCACTTAGTTTTTAATGGTTTTGGTAAGGTCTTGATTTATGAGTTCTCGGTTTACTTTCATTGCATCTTCATGCACTCATATCTCATATTTGGTTTCTTTTGGACTTAATCTTGTCTTGACAAGTGTATTGATTTATATCTCTACTCATCGTGTCTTGGTTGTGTTCTAAATGATATAGAGGGAGTGAGGATTCCATGTTTGTGCATATTGTATTCAAATGAAACAACTAATTTATGCACAAACCTTGGGAAGCTTCCTTATTTCATTTAGAGAACTATTTGTCCACTTGATTATTTGGATATTTTGATTGCTTCCTTCATCCGTTGAAGTTTCTTCATCTTGTTATCCTTTTAGCAATATTTGATCCTAAATATAGTTGACTTCCTCCAACTATTCGTCATTGGATATGTGCATATGATTTCACTCATATTATGAGAAATGCACACCTTGGGAGGAACTTGAACTATATTGGCCTTCTAACTTTGTCATCCATTTTGGCACTTGTTGTCAATGGGGGAGAAGTTTAGAGGGTTTTTAGGGAAATGGTTTTCTACTTAAGATTGGTTTGTTCTTAAGTGTTTGCCTTTCATGCATTTCATCTTTATTATGTATTGCATGGTTGAATATATAGTGGAAACTCTCCCAAAGGTTATGCTTGACAATGTATGCAATGAAATTCAAGTTCATCACACGTGCATATATTGTGGGGGAGTTTGCTCTATATATGTTGGTTCTACTCACATCTCTTGCATTAGTTGTAGTTTGTGTGAGTAGAAGCAGTTTTGATATGGGCTAATATCTTTGTGTTACTTAACCATATCAAATACAACCTCTTGTATACAATTTATTCTCGGATAAGTTGCGTACTTGTTTCAAATATTCATTATATAAACCCTCTTGTTGTGATTGTCATCAATTACCAAAATGGAGGAGATTGAAAGGGTAATTGCCCCCATGTGTGGTTTTGGTGATTAATGACAATCCCTATGGACTAATGTTTTCATTGAGTTTTATATGAAGGAATATTCCATACGTCATGCTTGTAGTTCATGTGTAGATCTTGAGAGTGTGATCTCAATAGAAGAATTCAAGATATGGCTCTAAGCCGGTGTCATGATAGCCTCATTAGTTGAGCTATGTTTGACTAAGATTTAGAGCATGTAATCAAATGAAGAATTCCTTATGTACCTCAAGATATTGAGATGGAGCATGAGAAGACTCTTGGTTGACCAATGCAAAGAGTGAAGAGTGATTTCAAGTTGGTCAACGCATGAAGCATAAATAATGTACCACATGGATCTTGTGGTGTGGTAAGCCTTGTCATTTATGCATCATGAACTAACCCATTATATATGTTCCTTTATGGTTTATATATGGGATAGGTATCTTTCCATGGGCTTCCTTCAAAAGTGAAGATCTCAATAGCCCATGAGAGGATGGCATCAAGTGGTGATCGCCATCAAGGTTGAGAAGGGAAAGTTCAAGATAAGCATCTCGAGAAGATCATTTGCTTGAAGCTTGCCGTCCATTTTGGTGATAATGGACATGTGAAGACGTGTCTTAATGAAGCTATCTCATAGTGGTTTATGGGGGAGCAAATTATGAGTCTTCATGAAGCAACAATGATAAAGTGGTGCATTCCGGCTTGGATGGAGCTTGAAGCGTTGTCATCAAGATCAAGCGGGATGCGCAAGGCAAAGGTATGGCCTTACTAGGTTTTCCTTTTTCCGGTCTCAAGGTGGTTGTTGGGAGACCGGGTTATAGGATAGATAGCCGCACTATTAAGAGGGGCTTTCGGTTGGGTAACTTGATCACATCGTCATAGGGAGCTCAATCCTTTGCATACTTTGCATCTTCCTATTTTGTTGCTTCTTGGTATTTTCTCTATGTGAGGTTCTTGAGCTTGTTGCTAGCTCTTCAACAAGCCCAAGTTCAACGAAAACGGAATTCGTATGCATCTTATATGGCGTTTTCGAGTTTGAACGATTTACCGGTTCTTCTTATAGGGAGGCTCCATACCTTTCCTCATTTGGTTCTATCTTCCTTTGTTGGACTATGATGTTTTCATGCACCATATTGTAGATCTTGTTGTCTTCATCAAAACAAGCCCAAGATCATCGAAATCGGAGTTCGGATGCAAAAGTTATTGCGTTTTTCGTGAAGTCAGTTTCATCCCGGTTGTGGATCCGGTTCAACCGAGCCCCACACCGGACGGTCCGGTTCCAGCTCCGGTAGACCGGATTTTCCGGTTTTCGCGACCGAGTCTCTTCCGGGTTGGCAAACAAAGGTATTTCGGTTTGTAGGTCGTTCCTCCGGCCTGGGGACCGAGTTTCCCGGTTCTGGGGCCGGTCCAACCGACTTTGGAACCGAGTTTTCGCTGTTTTCTCTCCAACGGCCATATTTGCTTTTCCCTATAAAAGAGGGTTCTTCCCCAACGTTTTTGGGTGTTCTTGAGCCCGAAATTGACCTCCATTGTTGACCCTCTTGAGCTTGCTTCCTCTCCCTTCCCTCCTATGATTTCGCATCTTTTTGAGGGCTTTGGAAGAGGAGATATAGATCTACAATCCCCACCAATCAATTCCTCCTCTAAGTGAGGGGAACCCATTGGATCTAGATCTTGAAGTCATTAGTTGACTTCCACCATTGTTCTTCCTCTCTAATTTCTCCCTAGCACTTGTTGCTTTGGTGGGATTTGAGAGTGAGGGATTTGAACACCCTTGGTGTTCTTGGTTTGCATTCTTGCATAAGTGTTGAGCTCTCCACTACGATTTGTTCTAGTGAGAGACCGTGAGCTTGTTGCTCTTGGAGGGTGACCTCCTAGTTGGCTTGGCGGTTGGTGCCATGGTGACCTCTTCGTGGAAGATTGTGAAGAGACCCGGGCTTCTCCTTCGTGGAGCTTGTGAAGTGGTTGTGGAGCTTGCCATCTCTGGCGTGGAGGAAAAGCTAGCCATAAGGAAAGGGCCTATTCCTTCGTGGGTTAGACTCGGAGAAGAAGGTGAGCCTTCGTGGCGTTGGGAAATCCTTCGTGGAATCCCACACCTCTCCAACGTGACGTACCTTACTTGTAAGGGAACATGGGAATACATCTTCGTCTCCGCGTGCCTCGGTTATCTCTATACCCGAGCTTACTTTCCTTGTGATAGCCATCGAGCTTGAAGTACTTATCTTGCCTATCACTTGTGGTATATTTACCTTGTGCTATCTTGCTTAGCTTATCTTGTTGTTGGTGCAATTAGTTGAGCCTAGTGTATTTAGGTTTTGTCCTTGTAAAATAAACGTTAGGTTAATTCCGCATTCTATCAAGCCAAAACCGTAATAGTTTTAAAATTGCCTATTCACCCCTCCTCTAGGCGACATCTCTATCCTTTCAATCAGGAACACGTACATCCAGGTTATCTTAGAAACTTACCACATCATAATTGTTGTTTGTTGCACTAGGGTACATAAATACAACTGTTGAAAACATATACAAGCAAGCCCGGATGTGCCACACAAATACATAAGCGACAACGTATGAGCCTCCGTTGAGAACAGCTATAAACCTCAAACTATAGAAACACAAGGTTATCCAGTCATATTACCTGAACTATAATTTTACCCCCTCCGTCTCCAGACCATGTGGATTCCTAATTTCTCAAACATAAGCTTCAACAACATCTATTATCAAACTCACAGTGTACAATCTGTAGCTAAATTAATAGAACATGGTCATGGCTCGATGGTTGCGATCAGGAGTCAAAGTAGAGTAGTGGCTACCACTGCATTTCATGATTGCAGCATGGTGAACTATGGATCATTTCTTGAATTGGGAAGCACATATGATTACTATGAGGCTACTAGGAAGGCAACACGAATTCACACTAATTAGGTTCTTTTAGCATAGTGTGGGGTTGCCATCCATAGCAACATTACACAATGCACTGTAGCTTTTGACCTGATCCCATGAAATATAGCTTGACCACCAGAGAAAGTACTAAAGAAAACAAAATTCTAGTGTTATTGTATGATTCCATTTAATTGACATCCCTTGCTTGCCATTGCTAGTGGATCACCCGATCCACAGCTTTGCACCTACAATCAAGTAAAGAGTCAATAAAATTAAGAACTGCGATAGAGCAAATCCAGTTAGTTTAATGGACTTACAAACAACAATAATGAAGTGATTATCAACAACAAATTAGTACCATTGGCAATATTAATAAGTTTCATGTTACAGTTTGAGCAAAGCACAAGTAAAGGCTAAATAGTTAATAATACATCTATGGCACAATAACATAGGGTAAGTAAAGAAAGACAAGTTAACCTTCCCCACAGCCCCAGCGGTGAATAATCATCATTCAGGAAGTAGTGTGCTATATAATAGACAAATCTTCAATATATTCAACCGCAACATCAATTAACTCGGCTGAAATAATAGAGTGCCAATATGATTGGCAAGAGCAGGAAATCAACTAAAACAAAACGAAGAAAGTAATGATGGGTTTATGATAACATAATCATCGCAACTTAGGGAATTGGAATGGGGAGAATATGGGCACTCTACAATGATACTAATGTATTTGAATTGTAATTCTCCTACACCGATTGTTCCGGTGACGTACCCGACTTAAACAGAAGACAGTTATCCAAAGAACCTATCATGACACAACTACATTCAACTGCAGCTTCTTTCAATATATAACTGAATTTGCGTCGCATCTTACAAAAATAAAATTATGTCCCTTACCCAATACCAGTATTGCCTCAAAACATACCATTCAAAAAACTATGGGTGGCCAATGTTCAGTACTGCATCATAGCTAACAATCTATTTACTTTCTTTGCCATACTTGACTGGTTTCACTTTTAGTAGAGGATAGTGGGAATTGTCAAGTTTATGTGAGAAATCAAGATAGAGGTTCGGACCGCGCAGATCAAGGTGGTGCTTGGTGACGGTGTCGGCCTTCTCATCGATGAACTGCATATCGTCGGGTCGAGACGGAGGCCTAGGCGCTCGTGCAGCCACGGTGCTTGGCGCGGAGAGCGGCGACCGAGAGAGCGACGACCTTGACGAGCGGCTGCACCAAGAACATGACCAAAGGGCTGACGCTGTTGGTTGACCTAGCGGCTCGGTTACCGCGACCGAGCGAGGAGAGGCGTGGCCGCCGGAGCTTGTCCAGGCGGGGTCCATGCAGTGGGCGGTGGACTTCGAGGTCGAGCGAAGGCGGCGGCGCACGCTCGGTAGACACCGAGACGAGATGAGGCTGGCCGAGTTGGCCTGTTGCTCAGCGGCGGCGGGGTCGTACACGGCAGCGCGTGCGGACTGCGATGGAGTCATCAAGATAGGATTAGGAATGTTCTTTCTGGGTGGTACACATCGATGGGCTCTATTGGGCCCGGCCTCTATTGTGAACAAGATGCAAGCTTTTTCCATCTGCAGGTTACTAGTATAATTTGTACTAGTCGTCATTTTGCCACTAGTATAAAAACATAGGCCATTGGATTGATATATAAAAATAGATGGCTACTATTTATTTAAGAGTACTATAAAACACCTCTTATTATAACCTCTCGCACATGCACGCGGTACAACACTATCTTGCTGGGTCCCACCTATCATCGTCAAACAACACAAATCCAACCTACTGCATTCGGCTGGCACTTCTTTATTTTGTGTCGGAGAGCACGTTTAATCCTCCACAGGGGCGAATCCAGCAGGTAGGCGTCGCATGGCTTTAGCCTACCCTCAATTTTCGCCGGGATACACCACCTACAGATGTTGCAGCTATGGATTATCAGGTCAGGCGTCTCAGATTTAAACGGCCAGGAAGAAGCTCTTTGTCTGTCGACAGCTGTACTGCGGACGAATGGCTACGCGGTCGGCAACATGGATTGTGGGCCTTGAGACTCCCATGCAGCCCGACATGGACATATGCCGAGTATTGCTTTGTTTCATTTGTTAGAAAAAAGTCTAGGCGCATCCAACCAAATCTTCCGCAAATTTACTGAGTAATGGATAAAACTGGTACTTCCTCCGTCCGAAAAGGATGTCTCAATTTTTCCTAAATATGCATGTATCTAAACACATCTTAGTATATAGACACATTTATATTTAGACAAAGTTTAGACATTCTTTTTAAGACGGAGGGAGTATATTAAGATCATGAATATTATAGAGATAAAAATAATTAGATCGACAAGCTCATGTTATCACTCGTTTTCCTGGTCATATCAGATAACACATCCAGTATATATTATTGCCGCAATAAGTATAAAGTTTAACACACTAACGTGCTCACAGCAAAGCTTGAGATATAGAATTTCATGTAACAAATCGATGATTAATATTTGAAAACATATTTTAAGAAATGGTATAATTCTATATCCACTATACCACCATATGTGCTTACATTACTATAGAATCATATTGTAGATACTACTAAGTAACTTAAGTCGATTTACTGAGCTAGCCTTTTGAGCCCACCCTCGATTTTCATCCTGGATTCGCTACTGCTCCTCCAGTGTTGCTACATTGGTAATGTTTCATTACTTGGTATGAATGGCCCTAGGTATACGATAAATTCCTTATACAGGCCATTTATATTTTCGAAACATCAAAATTGTAGTGTCATTTTGTTTTATTATAACAAGAACATGAAAGGGGCCATGTTTATTCATCATTCGGACATCTAGAAACACTAGTTAAGTATCATACAAATGTTTTGTGGGTATAAACACTACAATTTGAGTGACAGTGGCAGGTGCAATGATATGACTGGTACTAGATCAGTACAAGTTAGGCAACCAGAAGATGTGCTGCTAATAAACTCTCTCATTCTATTTTCTTTTCGTGGGCCGAGCTATCCGGACAGAAATGGATTGTTTGGATCACGGTTTTGCGTCGGCCCGCTGGAGATGCCCTAATGGCGCACGACTTCAAATAAAATGAGATGGTTATCGTCCCTAGGAGATAGTAGTATCACACACGCAGGCCACGCTGACGCTCCGCAGCTCTCTCTGGATCTCCGTCGGATTATTCACGATCCCCAACCACATGAATGCGCGAGCAAGCCCGTCCTCCGATTGGGGTTTTCTGGTCTCCGTTTTTTCGCTATGCTAGCTGGTTTTTTAGGCACCTATATCTTTTGTAGAACCGAGCCACCAAGCTACGCAAATCTGTGCAAGCTCTGATGCATGCGTCCTAGAGAACGACTAGCTCGAACAAGAAATTCGGCAAGATGAGTGAACATTAGCATGGCGAGTTAGTTCGGATACAACGTGGCCAGTGGTGCAGCCATATTTTCGTCCATCACCCTGTATAAGCTGGCCAGTGACCTTTTATGCATGCGTCCTAGTATAAAAGGTCCGGTAGCGGATCGGATGGGATAGATATCATGAGTTGACGTGGCTCGCTTTCTGTGGTGTGCACACAGCAGGCCTGCGCGAGCTGCAAATTCATGGAGCTAGCTGCTAGCAAAAACCAATCTGGCGTCAAATGAAAACTCAATTGAACGAGTTCATGGAGCTAGCTGAATCCTTTTTGACGGAGTAGAAAGGGAAGCACCAATACCAGGGCGATTGAGCAGATCCACTCCGGGGCCGCTCATGGACACACCGTCGTCCACCGCGGAGGCACCTCAAGCACAATTCTCGTTGCCTCCTTGGATTGTCGGCGGATCTTTGAACAAGCGCTCGGTGTTGCAAGATGTGGCGCTTAGCTGATAATCTGATTGTTGTGTGCTATTTATTTTTATTCGGTTAAGTGTCTCCACAAGCGTCTACCACAATAGGAGGCAAGTCATTGATTCGACCAAGTCAATTTGACTCCCGAGTTCCATGGAGCCGTTTTTAAAATATTCGAAAATGTTACTTTGAAAGTTTCAAAGAAATTAAAATTATTATGTGGGCACTTACAAATGTGATCTACATTTCTGAAAAGTTTTGTTATAAACTGTATTTTAGGCTGTGTAAAAATGTCAAAATCGTTGTTCCTAAAATGAAAAATGAAACTTGATTTTGATCTCTAGTTTTTTCTTTTCTATGTATATCACGTCTGAGCTTATTTATGGACAAAAATTTGCACCCACATACTAGATATATGTAAACACATGTGTATTTATTTTCATATTTAGTTAAGTTTCCAAAATAAAGTTTTTTAATTTTTAAACATGGAGTTGTATAAACTTCTTGGATAAGCATGACATGCAATACGGAGAAAACATAAAGATCTTTCTCATTCATCAAGCAACCGTAATCTACTACATATACACGCCCCTGTTGATGATATCCAACAATAAGCTAGCTATTTAGTTGAGACCATCGTATTATATATCGTTTACTCTATACACGCATTCTTTTTATACGACTTTCTTCTCAATATATGTAGAGTCAATTATAGCGAAGAAGTGTGCGGCGATTGTGGTCAAAATAGTTGGCATTGCATGGACAGGAAGATTACCATATCGCTCCCTGCGAACTTTGGTGTTAGGACGGTATGTTCTCTGAAATTCACGTGGAGAATGTAAATATATATAGAGAGAGAATATAAATATATATATATAATATATGTTTAATGAAAATCATGACTAATTATTTTGTCCTATGATTTTACTCAGTCAATCCCTTGCGGTGCACGACATGGCTTCATGGACCATCTCCATAGAAGCATGGATGAGGTTGTCGTGTTTAGTGTCACTTTGATGCATCATAATCATCCCGATAGGACCAGGTTAGGGTCACCAACGAGGAGGTCCGAACATATTTTAGTGGTCCTGGATGGAGAAGACTCCTCATTTTGTACGGCTGACATACAAGAGGGATGTGAGTTCAAGTTTTTGCTCAGTCATAATTATGGCATTATCTGTTTCACTTGCTTTCCTCCTGACTCTTCTGACGAGGGTGAAGATGAGTGAACTCTAGATAATGCTATGAACCAATGTTGAACCAATGTCCTAGCTATATTGAACATTTGGTGGATACTGCTACTATTTCCTGTGTTAATATGTATTTTGTTGTCATTATCCTGTATACTGTGTATTCCTGTATTCATTTGTGTATTATATCTATTTCTTTTTCTTTTTTTCTCTGGTACATAGTATTGCCGGCGAACAAATTTATTACCCCTGGAGAAAAGCAGTGCGCCAGTGTTAGGGGACCTTATCCCCGGCGAATTCGGGTACTCGCTGGGGCTATGCGCTGCTATCGCCGGCGAATGGTGTAGTTCCCCGGCAGTAACGAATTACCACCGGTGAGAGGGTCACCGGCGAACCAAAACTTGCTGGTGGTAGATGTTTTGGGTGCGCCAGCGGTGAGGTTTTTCCTACTAGTGGTAAGCTCGAGAGCTAAGGATTTCAAATTGACTCACTTGATGTTGATTGTCTTTTGTATGGCGAATCAAAGAAAAACCGTATATAGTCCATCAAATAACTAACCCACTACGGAATTTAAACCTCATTAGAAGAGGACGGCGCGGCAGAGCGAGCTAGGTCCATCTAGTAATAATAAAAGCAGGCACGTTTTCGTCCTTCGTCCTTTTTTCTTCGATTTTACCCTCCCACCAAAATAAGAATTACCCCTACTAGGCTACTACCATCGGTAATTGAGAAACTATTTGGTACGTTTCTCCTCTCATTCTGCACGGCAGAGGCGTGGCGTGTAGGGTCTTGCCTCGTTAGGATGCAGCATTGCGCGAGCCGGGGCAAGGGTGCAGCTTTGCGCGAGCCCATCGGCGGGAGGTCATATGATGCTCATTCCTTCCATATGATCAAGGAGAAAGGACTCATATTTGAAGATACAATACTAATTATCAAGATGATGTTCGGAGAGGATATCTTGGAATAAGATGATGTTCGAAGACTCATTTGATATTTTGAACTATTTTTATTGGAATCACGCACATTTGAAACATATGTATTTAACAACATTGTTGTGTGTAATGTTGTGAATCAACGGGTTGATTATATTATTTGTTAGGCAATTTTTTATCACACAAATACTAGGGCAAAAAAAATCATGTGTCCGCCACTGGGGATAGGAGCTCTACCTCTGACCAGCCGGGATGGGAGGATTGGGAGCGCAGCCTTGGGCGGCCTCTTCCACGCAGTAGGGCACTGCACGGACTTTCCCCGCTTCCCTAGATCCATCACTGGAGGTATATGTCAGGTTGCTTCTATCAGAATGTCCAAGTTTGTAAAGTTAACTAAGTTGATTACACACCAACATGCTTAAGTTGGATTTTAATTCCAAGATCTTCCATGAAGACAGCGAGTAGCCGCGGCTAGCATTGATCGTCTCCGAAGATTTTGCAACGCCATTACTTCCCGCTAGTGATCTTCTCTAAAGATTACACACCGATGTCGGTAGAGGTTTGCCATCAGTGTCTCCCTCCTCTAGGCAATCCCTATTAAAATCACCAATTGAAGATGAAATACAATTTTTAATTTTCTTTGGATGTCACCATGTTTTTATTTTTTGCTCATTATCTTCCTCTTCTTTATCCAATTTTTTTATCTCAGTCTTAGTCATTCATTGGCGAATTGGTGAACTATCTCTATCATCTCTGAATGTATGATGGAAAATCAGACAAATGAGGAGAAGCAAGCCATGGCTGGTTCAACTGGGTAAGTTTGATCTAGTGTGCAGACAGCTGGTTTAAAGTCTGAAATTCAGTATCCATGCGTATGTATCGATCTGAATGTTTGACCATAATAGCTTTGCTCTGTATTGCTATGCCGGTGGGCGGTGACGTGGAATGACGCCTCTTTCGTGATGGCAACAATGTGCTGTATGACCCCCGGCGGACGGAGGTTAGCGTTTTAAGAGACGGTGGCCATTTTCTTGGCTATTCTTTAGTGAATTTGCTTTGTTTTGTTACGACGCAGATGGGCGTATCTTCTGCGATGATCAGCGACAGCAGCGCAATGCCACAGTCTGGTATGATCGCTGGTGTCCAGAGCTGGATATGTCAAGAGGTAGTAGCGGACCCAAGAATATTTATATGCCTATACAAATTGTAATTTTAGAGTCTTAGATTGCTAATTTTGTGCCAATTAGCGATGAACTTAATCAATCAACTCTGCGTGTTCTACGCACGCGCGCATGCATGAAATTACCAACCTGTACATAAACAGTGAGATCACAGTCCGTGAGCGTGCTCATCACTCAATTACTGCATCTGGATGCAACAGTTTATTTATTCGCCCGGACAAGGGAGAAAATGACAAGGAGAAGAGATCCAAGAAGAGTTGGACCGACGCTTCCTATACCCGCACAGCCGAGAGGCATGCACATGTAGCTAATTAATACAATAATCCTCTGTCTATTGCACATGAAGAGGGGACTTAAATGCATGAGCTGGGCTAGCTTGATCACACGTTCACAGACCACACATAAAAAGGTTTGTTTTTTCATATGATCACTGCCAGAAAAACAGATCGACCGACGTTTCCTCCTACACGTTCACAGACTACACAAAAGTAATGCATCAAGCAACACAAAATCACAATAACATGCATTGGGCTAGCTTGGCCCTCTTGTTTTGTGTTGAGTGTGGGGCTTGGCCCTGTGCCTTGTTGTTTCGGTTTTAGCCCGGTTTCCGGTTAATTAACCAGGCATCTTCTACTTAATTAGTGGATTAGGCAAAGCTCTTGCTTGCGTTTAAAAAAAAGGTAATGTGTGTATGTATTTTCCAATATCAAAATGTCATACAATGGACCAACTGTACACAAAGATGTATCCATATCTACAATATCAAACACCCATGATATTATGAAAGTATGTCTCATGATGATTCTAAAGAATATTCATTCGGTGTTATAGATGTTGTTTGTTTTCCTATATGCTTGGCAAAAATTCATCAACTTTGACTGTCATGGAAACCAAAGCACACTACATTTTGGCATAGAGGGAAACAATGTTTTTAAAGTTTGACCAAACACGTAGAATATGAAATCTACAACAATTAATCCAATATGAAAATATAACTAATGGAGTGTTTATTTGGTATTCTAGATCTTTATATTCTTCTATAAGTACTTGCTCAAATCAAAAACTGTTGATTTTCCTTACTAACTATATGTTGTGTATTTGTGGATAAAGGGAGTATAGTCTTAACAACACGTGTATCACACAACGTGCGTGTATCGACATACAAACAAACAATTAGATGGTGAATTGTTCAGAATGCAATTGCGTCCATGTGTGTGTTCAGAAAATTATGTGAAATGATATCGGGCGAGATGACATCGATTCCAGTTCATAGACAAACTACACATGAATTCTCATAGATATAATATTTGCCGTGCTTTTTCCTCTGATCTTTCTAAAGAAAGGTTATGGCTCCCTACCTCTCTGTTCCATAGATGCACAACGTCGTCATATGTTAATTAAATATGATGCAAGTTAGCGAGACCAAAACATCTTGTGACAGCAATGTAGATCCACTACAAAATGTCACAAATAACGCCTACTACTAAGACGGCATTCTTCCAGAGCAAACACTTATGTCTTTCATCGCATTCATCTGTATGGTGTGTATAGACCTAGAGAAGGACTAACTGGAACTTTAATTTCTAGGTGATAATGCATTAATATTATTTTAATTGAATAAGAATTATATAATATAACGAGAATAGAACATAAAACCATGACTCTTTTTGGTGATGGACAACATGGAGAAATTCAGCCATGTAGTTTCCTATAAATACCTCTAGGTCACCAAATCATGTTTATTCGGCGCAATATTATACCCTTCACATATCAAGGAGATTGGCAGATGAGCCAAAGCACATGGTATGGCTGTATGGGCACCGCCCTGATCCATTAGGATCACCAGACGAAGTAGATTCCCTTGCTAACATATGTTTAAAATAGAGGTTCTTGAAGAAGATGGCACTATCGTAGACAATGTTGGTGCTATGTTGCTGAACATAAATAAGAACCAACCCCTCATCCAAGAAGACCGGTGGGGACTCACAAGCTCTTTAGTACTGCTAGACCAAGTGCAGGGCCGGAGTCAGGATTTAGACTTAGGGGGGGTGAGCGATGAAAACCTCGAAGCTAGCAAATGACTGCGGGAAGCGGCCGACCACAATGTCATGTCAACTCTAGGTCAAGTATACCAAGGTACCAAGTCTAAAAAAACCAACATCAAACAAATATTTGATAGATAAGCCTGTAAATTGTGATATGTATGGCAATTTTGCAACAAGGTATCTATTTTTCGCTAACTTTCAACTTTATTATACGTAGACTGTTAATGAATCCCAATTTTCAACGCTTGGCTAGATTCGAGTTCGAATTAATTGGTGGAAATAGTCAATCTACTACTATTGTTTCTCATAGTTACTGAACTAACAAAGCATAGCTAAACTGAATCGGAATAAATTAGAGTAGTCGATTAGATTAGCAGTGCTATGTAAAATACAGTGTACCTTGACTAATTCGGAGGTGAATTTACCTGATGGTGATGCAGACTCATGGTAAGCAGGCAGAAGATTAGCGATTTCCACGGTACTACTTGACTGGCTAGATAAGCCGGGAATCAAAGTCCAATGTGGCTGGCTTCATCACAACCTAGGAATTGCAAGCAAGATCAATCTAATAGGCGAGAGCAGAAGTGGACCATACATGGGTACCCAACAAATGGGCTATCATCTTTCCTTGCTGGGCTTCGCTTCATGCAAAATACTTGAATTTGGGCTTACCAACTAGACAATTTACTATGATTAGTTGATGCATTGGTATGTACATGCACTAATCGCACCACCGCAAATCCTTGAGGGGGGCGAACGGTTGAGGGGATTCTGACACCTGCTCCCCCCCCCCCCCCCCCCCCCGGCTCCGCCGCTGCCCAAGTGGCTCCTAGACAGGATTGAAGCTGAAAAACATTTATTCAGACAACATCACCATCACCGAGTAGCAACACCAATTCCTAACCAAATAAATCTTCCTATATACTCAATGAGAGACGAGAAAAATGTACAAGCATATATGTTCCATAAGTTGCTACATGCATATCTTTTTTCCCTTCTAAATACACAACTACTGCATGGATATTTGAATATGAAAAAAATACATAAGGATTCCGTCAACACAACGTGAACAACATGTCATGGACCTCAAGGATGCACAAAAAATATGTACAAAATGTAATTTGGAAAACATGATAGCCCGCACATGAGACAGATCTTCAATTTTCTAAAAACATTTAGATTGGGAGATTTTCCTCCAAAGAAACACATATTCACCAGCACAATTGTCGAAACGAAACAATTGTCGAACCGAAACACATATGCACTGATTTGTTCTACAAGTTGCCACATGCATGCATATTTGAATATGGGAAAAAATACATACGAACTCCGTCAACACGACGTGAACAACATGTCGTGGACCTCGAGGATGCACAAAACAAAATATTTACAAAAAATAATTCAGAAAACATGATAGCCAGCAAACAAGAAAATCTTCAATTTCCTAAAAACATTTAGATTGGGAGATTGTCATCCAAAGCAACACATGTACACCACCACAATTGCGAACCACTAGAGGAATATGTGCTTTCACCAGAAAATGGATGCATACTAATCAACTTCTAGCAAGTGCCACGACATCCTCTAAATGAATTAAGAGAGGGAATAAGGGAATATGCAACAAAGCAGTCATTATCCTTTTGAGTAAAATTTATGCAGCACTAGGATGCCCTCTCATCCGGTAGTTTTGCATCATTTATTTTCCTAGTATTCAAAACATCGCCACTCAATCCACAAAAAAAGATAAACACGCAATTAACAGTATAATATCCTCGAAGCTTTGGAAACAGATCATATTGTAGCTACTTTGGTACTTCCTCAGAATGTCCATAAAGAGTATGTCAAAAAAAAAAACTTCTACATGTTTGAAATAATTTTATCTAGAATTAATTGTGTGTAGTTCAGATGAACCAATAGGGGAACACGGAGGAAAAAAGACCGTTGATGAAATCATCTTCACCAGGAACTTGTACACCCCCACCGTCAGCTATAAATTGAAGGCAAAAGCTTTCTTAACTCATGCAAAAAAAAAAATACCATGGGTCCCCC
This sequence comes from Avena eriantha, assembly GCA_910589775.1. Classification (NCBI taxonomy): domain Eukaryota; kingdom Viridiplantae; phylum Streptophyta; class Magnoliopsida; order Poales; family Poaceae; genus Avena; species Avena eriantha. Next base: position 27,548,316 of record OU342744.1, on the reverse strand, counting down.
CAAAATTTACCCTTGCCATCCAATAAATTGCGGAAATACGGAAAAACATACATATATATATATACACACTACCTGTGAGCGGAAAAAACAGCTAAACAAGTGTTGCAACTTGCCCTTTTCTCCAGACAATCATTTAACTGAAGTAATGATACGCAGATGTGGATCGAAGAGCTGGCATGGAGACGGAGGCGGGCGGAGAATTCCAAAGGGATTGCACTAATCTTGCATAAGTCGGTCGATCATGATGCATGAGCGTAAGATCAATGCGATCCCTTTGGAATCCCCCACTAGCTTCCTGAATTTAGATCATCACCGACATCGTCGAGTTCGCCGTGTAGCTAGCTAGCTCGCTGGTATATTGCACTTGCTATCTGAGCTACCAGGCTATAGTTGGTACCCAGAGAAAAGAGGGCAGCCTGAGAAGAGGTTTGTAAAACCATGTCGAATTGGGGAAAGATATGTAGGGAGAGGGAGAGAAGAAATTGGAGATGGGGAGAAGAGAGAGCAGGGGCTACAGGGCAGGAGATTGTTTTGGTAGCTGCTAGCCAGCACCATCGTACGCCGGATATAAGTAGCGAGGCAGCTGCTCACTGAGGGCACCGGCAAGCTCACACTTTGTACGTGAGGGGGACAGAGGTGGGCCCAGGGGAACATGGTGGGCCCACCATCCTAGTGTGATAGTGTCCCGCTGGCCCGGCCACGAAGTTACGCATCTGTCCTCCTCTCCCGTAACAAACTTGTACCGGTACACGTTATCAGGCAGTGTGTGCATCTGGCTAGCTTGGAGTCTTGCTGCCAGCCATTCTCTTTTTTTTAATCCCTCTTCGTGCGCTGAGTCTTCGTCTATAGTGAAGTGGCTACTGGCCTACTGCTAACTACTAGGTTGATTCTTTTTTAATTAGCTTCGTCCTGCGAGCTACTGATTTGAAATACTATATGTGCACCTCACGATATTGCACGTTCCTCCCACAGTGTAATGGAAGTTCAATTTTGACTAAACAAATTAAAGTAGGAGTAGTACGTAGCTGGCCGCTATATGCTTCATGCATGCATGATTGCCGTGTCACCCGACTATCGGGCCAACGGAAAACCAGGGTACACTAGAGGTTTCGGAGAGATACCCTGCTGAGAAATTTGACATCGGAGCAAGAACTTGCTCCGGATTCAACTTTTTCTGATTTTGGAACTACGCTCACAATTTAGAGAAGTCGTTCCAAAAGAGAAAATACATACGTAGGTAGGCTACGTACAAATGGGATCGATCGTTAATTGAGACCCACACTGAACAGATTCAGGCGTCCCTCCCTCGGTCCGCGGCTCCAATCCACTATTTTGAAAATTTAGAGGTTGGGAAGTTCGCGACAAGTTTCAGCAATCTTTTTCACGCAAAACGAATGATCGATCTCGCATCACCAATTTGTTTAGGCTCCGAGAGTACGTCGATCAATTAATCTCGGTCATGCTTTAAAGATAAAACATATTGAAAAGGCCAAGATAAGTGTTGTAAAATATGTTTGTTGTGATCTCCTAGGTTGATTCTTCTTCCCAAAACTCTTTGGCAATTTTTTATGATGGAAAATAATGAAACAATTGTACAATCTATTGAGGGGGCACTATGGTCATATCACGTACGCCGTGGCCGGGTGGGCATGCGTGCACGCAGCAGCAACTATTGCACGCACAAGAACAAGGACAGTGGCGTGGTGGTCCATATAAGAGGAGAAGAGGGAGCAGCGTGTGAGTGTGTGTCGTCGTCCTTGTCTCTCACCTACTGTTGGATGGATTCCCTCTCCCCCTACTCCCTACCACCGCTACAGCGGAGAAAGCAACACGTACGTACATCACCCCCAAACAAATGTCTCCCGCTCCACACGTACAAAGCAGAATCGAGCACCAAAATACGAGACCACCACCAAGGCACCAATGTCAAATGTACGCAAATCATTGGATGGACCGGACCGACACAAGCATCCTTGAAAGAATATTGGAACTGTTCCGGAAATTCTTATACTACTACTCCCTCCGTTCTGAACCTATAAACTAAAGACGTCTAGATACATTCGATTTAGAAAGATAAAACGTCTTATATTTTTGAACGGAGGGAGTATATCAAAGATAAAATTTGTCACTCAACTTGGCCTCCTTGTTACTACTAGTAGTAGAAAATAGGTCCATGTTGAACGACCATCATTACCAGGATTTGAAATCACGAAAAGGTTACAGATGTGTGGTCCATCGACAGGCCTGCTTCTTCAACTGTCGGCCTGCCCATGTGGTTGTGGTGGCGGAGGAGAAGATTGCATACCCTCAGGACATTGCCTGTCGTCGTTCGATCTTCCTGGTGTGCATGGAAGAATGGCAGCAGTCTAAACCGCAATCTATTCCAAAACCTACTGCAAGGGTGGAGCTCTGGCTCCCACCCGAGCAAGGTTGGTTAAAGCTGAATGGAGATGGAGCTTTCCATGAGAATTTCGGAGCTGGAGGGTGTGTAGTGGTTCTTAGGAGCCATTATCGGGGCTTTGTTGCGGCAGCCTGGATCGATCTCTACACGGTCCATTGGTGGAGAATATCAAGGAGTTGTTGCGGGGCTTCGAGGAACACTCGATCAGACACGTTCGTCCCTCAAGTATAATAATGCAACCATAGTTCTCAAAAAAAATGTTCTAGCAGCTTATCCTAGCACGCATCAAAATGGGCCCTCAATAGATTCTACAATTCTAGTAATCTTTGGCAATATTTTAAAGGGAAAATAATAATCCCTCCTTCTCAAAATAGACGTCGAAAATTCGTCTAAATTTTGATGTATCTAGACACTATTTAGTACTCTCTCCGTCTCAAAATGTAAGACGCCTAAACTTTAGTCAAAAGTCAACATATTTTAATTTTGACCAAATTTATACATAAAAATATAAACATTCATAATACCAAATCAATATCAATAGATTCACCATAAAGTATAGTTTCTCAAAATGTCCATTTAATATTGTAGATATCCATATTTTTTTGCATAAACTTGGTCAAATTTAGAAGATGTTGAGTTTTGGTTAAAGCTTAGGTGGCTTACATTTTGGGACGGAGGGAGTATTAGATAGAACCAAATTTAGAAAATTTTAAGAAATCTATTTTAAAACAGAGGGAGTACTAATACAATTGTAGAATCTATTGAGGGCGCATTGTGGTCATTTTGTTGGAATTTGGTGGGTTTTGGGCTATTAGCCCATTAGATAAATTCTGAAATTCTCTTTGGCCTATTTGTGCATGGCAGCATATGACTGTGCAAGTGGTGTCAAAGTTTAGTCACACATTGCTAGTTGAGTGAGAGTTACACCTTCTTATATACTAGGCTGTTCCACCACTCACTAAGGTGTGAGAAGAAGAACAGCTCTCGTGCACTCCTCCTCCGACGCCGCCCGCCTCGCCTCGTCATGACACGTGCGCGCCGCGGGTTGTGGGAATCTCGCCGAGCTGAGCTTTATTTTTGCTAGTCGAGAAAATTAATCATAGATTAATTACGAGTTATTAACGGACGCGTTAATGAGTCAGCAGTTTCTAATCTTTATGGGATGTGGGCTGTTACCGACTCGAACGTGGGCTGAGTCCCACGGTCTCACTGACTTGCTCTATATAAATGCCTACGCTAAACCTAATCGGCATCGCTTACCACACGCGTCTCCTTCCAGTCTATTGCGCCGCCGCCTTCGTCTTTCCCATCCCGGCTTGCAGCGTGCACCACAGATCGGGCCAGTAGGCCTCCGGAACACCGCCATCTTGTGAACCTGTATAGGTGAGGGGCGATCAGGTTTTTGGGGAGCGCTTTCGCGCGACTACTGACGCCATCACGGATGACTCCTTCCCTGACGAGGACTTCTTCCTGGATATCGGCAACCTCTACATCGATGACATGGCTGACGACGCTGCTACTACCGCTGCAGCTACTGCTGCTGCTACCGCTGCTGCTGCTGCTCTACCGTATGTAATACTAAACTTCTTTTTTAAGATTCTGCTAGAGTTCCTTATTCTAGCATTCAGTGTAGATGTGATAGGTTTATCTTATTTAGATGTAATATGTTCATCTACTTTGTCGATCTGCATGATTAGTTTTGGTATTGTTTGTATGATCATGCTTTATCAGTTCATTATTCGGATTAAATCATATGGATTATTGCTTATATTTTCAACAATCCAAAAACCTGATTATAGGAAACGGAATTCTACCGGTGTAGCCGCGGCTACTAGGCCTCCTTCGTTTGATGGTATGCACTATAAGAGATGGCACGCGAGAGCACTTCTATGGTTTAAAAACCTAAACTGCTATAGCGCTACTCTTGGCAAACCTGAAGGAGATCTTTCTGCTGAGCAGGAAGCGGCCTTTAAGAAAGCCGATACCATGTTTATGGCGGCTCTGATTAGTATTCTTGGGGACAACATTATTGACCTATATATGTCATTTGATAATGGCAAAGACGCGTGGGGATGCGCTCGAGGCCAAGTTTGGGGTCTCGGACGCTGGCACTGAGTTGTATGTCATGGAGCAATTCTATGACTACAAGATGGTTAATGAGCGCTCTGTCGTTGAGCAAGCTCATGAGATACAATCACTTGCCAAAGAACTCGAGCAATTCAAGTGTACCTTACCGGACAAGTTTGTGGCCGGAGGCATTATTGCCAAGCTTATTCCCATGTGGAGAAGCTTTGCTACTACTCTGAAACATAAGAGACAAGAGTTTTTCGTTACGGATCTCATTGGTTCTCTTCATGTGGAAGAGAAGGCGAGAGCAAAGGACACACATGCTCGAGGTTTTGAGGATGCTTCTAATGCCAATTTGGTACAGAGCAAAAACTTCAAATCCCACAAGTTCAAGAATAAGAACAAATCTAATGACAAAGGTGAAAGGGCATTTATGCCCTTCCTATTATTTTGATGTTTGTTGACAACACTTGGATAGTTTTATCTGCTGTTAAATGTTGCAGGAGATATCAGATAGTCGAGAGTTTTTTGCACTGAAGGAAAAGAGCTTCCCTGGATCATGTTTGTGCTAGAAACATGTCCCAGCCGGACTGTCTTCCCCGGACAGTCTGAACACCATATCAGACTCCACCTGGACACGGTCCGGAATCTGGCCGGAATCTTCTCTAGCCGGAGTGTCCGGTGAGCTTGCCCCGGAGTGTCCGGCCCTGGGGGCTTATCGATCAGTCTGGACATTCTGTCTGGATCATCGGACTCCACCCAGACTCGGTGCGGACTCTAGCCGGAAACTTTGCGAGGCCGGAGTGTCCGGCTAGGCCGGACTGTCCGGCTTGTATTTACCGGACTGTCCGGTGTAAGTGGCTCCCAACGGCTCTAATTCCAGGGGCCCTATAAATAGGCCCCTTCTTCTACCTTGGAAGCTGCTCGTCTAGTTCAAGAAAAGCATCACCATTTGAGCCACCAAATCCACAAGAACTCTTCACTCAACCATCCAAAGTCATTGATCTTTGGAGAATCGAAGGAGGAGGCCTTGATCTACTACTTCACCAAGAGAGATTTCCATTTCGCCCTCATTCACTTGAGGTCCCCTTGTTCTAGGGTTTCCTTGGAAACCCTAGCTTGTGATTTGGTCTTACAAGCTTGCCTTTGATCGTTTGATAGCTTGCTTGTATTCGGGAGCCTCCAATTAGGTTGTGGATGTGTGCCTCGAACTTGTTGTAAAGGTGCCGGCTTCCACCTCGAAGGTTGTCGTTATAGTGGAAGAGGTGAATCGAACCCTTTGGGGTGAGGTTCATCGGAGAACAAGGGAGGCCTCTCGTGGCGTTGGTGGTTTGATACCACCCCCTCTCCAAACATAGACGTACTCCCCCTCAAAAGGAAGGAACTACGGGAAATAAATCCTTGTGTCTCCGAGCGCTCCACTTTGGTTACCTCTATCCTTTACCGCACTTTACTTCTCTACTTCTTGCTTAGTTCTTGTGCTAGTTGACATATAGGTAAATTCACCTTAGTTGCATAATCTAGAGAATTTACCTTTTGTGTCAAACCCTAATTTGATTAAGAGTAAAAATTGGAGTAGCACCTATTCACCCCCCCTCTAGGTGCCCATACGATCCTTTCAATTGGTATCAGAGCCTCGGCTCTTTATTCGGGCTTAACCGCCTAAGAGATTATGGCCACCACCGGGGAGGGAGAAAGTGAGGATAGCCATTCGGTGACCATGGTAGATCTCAAGAAGTTGGAAACAAGCTTGAGCTCTACCTTGGGCAACGAGATCCAACAATTGCGTCAACTCGTTGAGCAACTTGTTAAGGACAAGCAAACCTCACCTCCTCCCTCTCTAGAGGAAACACCACCTAACCCAAAGGCTAAGCCTTTGGAGGAAGTGGCGGGGGATGAACATAATTCCACTAACTCCACCACAAAAAAGTGTGATGGGAAAGAAGAGTTCCATGCGGTCCCCGGATGGTACTCTCCTGACCCTCCCATCCCACATCCACATATAAATAATAGAGGGGACCCACCTAAGTTATCTGCACATTCCTTTGCTCAATGGCAAGTTTTAATGAAATCTCATGTGCGCAGCTCTTGCATTCATTTGTGGAACATTATTGAAGAAGGACTCAAAATTGAGGATCCAACCAACTTGACTAGAAGAGAAGTGGTCAATAGCCAACTCAATACGACTACCTTGCACATGATTCAACTTGGAGTGGGGCCAAAGGATTTTCCCCACATTGAGCATTACAACACCGCTAAGGAAGCTTGGGATGCTCTCATTGACTTGTTTGTTGGCAATGAGAGTATGAGAAGAAATAGATATGATGCCTTAAGCAATGAGTCCGAAGGGTTCTTTATGAAGGATGGTGAGGATCATGAAGACATGAATCGAAGACTCAAATCCACAGCCACCGCCTTTAGAAATGTTGGTGCCTCTCACATTGATGATGCTTGGATCAAGAGTAGTATGTGAGTGCACTCATGCCTTTTGAGCCTACTGACTTGAAGAGTCTCCAAGGAAGACACAATTACCATCTCATGACCTCCAATGAAGTGATGCAAGAGATGGCCGCCTTCAAGGTCGCTGCCAAGAATGCCAAAGACGCCCGCGCTCGTGCCATTGGAATGAGTAGCGGGGTCAATCTTGCCTTGAAGGCCAAGGTTGTGGAATATGATGAAGATGAAGGAAGTGATGAAGGACTTTCAATGAGCCATCCCGAAGATGTCAAGGTAGCTCATGGTGAATACATGGCCTTCTATGCAAGAAACTTTTGGAAAGATCCCGCCAAAGCCAAGATGGAAATGCAACGAAGAAACAACCCCAATGGGAGAAGAGATAGTGGTTCCAAGTTGAGAACTTGCTTCAATTGTGGTGACCGCTATCACTTCATTGCAGCTTGTCCCTATGAGAAAAGAGAATATCATGGTGGTAAACTTGTGTTGAAGAAGACCTCCAAAGCTCCCTACAAGAAACCCTTCGTCAAGAGGAACTTTCGCACACACAAGAACTTCTGGATGAGAGATGTCAATTAGGAAGAGAGCACATGATTGAGATAGAAGCTCTTAATAATGCTCTAGAAGAGGAACAAGAAACTATAATATCTCTTGAAACTAAACTAGAGGGCCTTGATGGTGCTAATGATCTCATTATTAATAAACTCATCAAGGAACGTGATCATGCTATTGCTAAATACAAAAAAGGCTAAAAAGGATAAGATTGAGTTTGGTGTTCTTCATGGAAAACTTGCCGAGGATTTTAGGACACTTGACAAGGCCCACAAGGCCTTGGAAAGTGAACTCTTGTCACACACAAAGTCTCGTGAATAGCTTCAAACTCAATTGATCAATACTCCGTCACCTAGTACATTCATTCCTTCTAGTTGTACAAATACTCTTGAAGAACATGCTAGGTTGAAGAAGAAGCTAGCTAAGACCTCCTTTCCCAAAGGAAACAAGTCTATTGATGACCTCTTAAACAAGGAAAGGTCAAATGGTGAAAAAGGGGGCATTGGCTTTGTCTCCAAAGCCAAGAAGTAAAAGAACAACAACAAGAAGAAGGCCAAGTCCGCACAAGAAAAGAACAAGGTCATTGTGGGAAGTAAGACCACAAGTGGAAAAACTATGTCTCATGATGACTGCACGGGAAGTGCTAACCCTCACTATGTCTTAATGCATGATAATTATGGTGATGTGTATGCAAAATATGTTGGCCCATTTGACGGTTAAATTGCATGGTCTATTTGGGTTCCCAAGACCCTTGTTGCTAACAAAAGAGGACCCATTGAAAAATGGATACCTAAGAACTATTTTGATCTTTTGTAGACCTATGCTTCCGGAGGGTCAAAATGGGTCCTTGATAGTGGATGCACAAGTCATATGACCGGAAGCGCGTCTAGTGTCAAGGAATTGAGACCAAATGTTGATCAAATATCCGTGACATATGACGACAAGTCAAAGTCTAAGGTAATGGGTTTCAGCAAAGTTGTGGTTACACACGATATCACTCTCGTGGACGTGATGCTTGTTGAGACCCTTGGTTATAATTTACTTTCAGTCCGTGCTCTAGGAAAGATGGGTTTTCCCGTCTTTATTGATGTTGATATTGTGATCCTCTTGTGGAGCAAGTCTCTAAAGGTTGCTTTCGTTGGGTACGTCGAAGATGACTTGTATGTGGTAGACTTCTCGGGGAAAACCACAACAAGTGCGATGTGCCTATTCAGAAAAGCCGACGTGGGTTGGCTATGGCATCGCCGCCTAGCCCATGTCAACATGAGAACTTTACAAAGCCTTCACAAGGATGGTCATATTGTTGGACTAAAATAAAATGTTTGCTTTGCCAAAGATCGTGTTTGCAGGGCATGTGTTGAAGGAAAAATGCATGACTCTCCCCACAAGCCAAAGAACTACATCAAGTCAAAGAGGATCTTGGAGCTCCTTCATGTGGATCTCTTTGGTCCTCCCTCTCATGCAAGCCTTGGTGGGAAGAAATATTGTCTGGTAATTGTTGATGACTACTCAAGATACACTTGGGTATATTTCTTCAAGCTAAAAAGTGAGACCCAAGAGAACTTCATTGACTTCATCAACATGGCTCAACGCCAACACAATGTCTCGGTATTGATAATAAGAAGTGACAACGGTACCGAATTAAAGAACTACACATTGAATGGATTTCTTAGTGATGAGGGAATAAAACATCAATATTTCGCTGCATATACCCCTCAACAAAATGGTGTAGCTGAGAGGAAGAACCGGACTCTTATTGATATGGCAAGGACCATGTTGGCAGAGTTTAAGTCTCCATACAATGTTTGGGCTGAAGCCATCTCCACCGCATGCCATGCTTCAAATCGTCTCTACCTCCGCAAAGAATTGGTCAAAACCCCTTATGAAATACTTACCGGTAACAAGCCCAACGCCTCATACTTCCGGGTGTTCGGTTGTAAGTGCTTCTATCATATTAAGGGTATTCGTTTGTCCAAGTTTGATTCCAAAGCATTAGAGGGTATTTTTGTTGGTTATGGTCTCGAATCCCACACTTATAGAGTCTATGACATGCTCTCTGGAGTTGTCATAGAATCTTGTAGTGTGGTGTTTGATGAATATGATGGTCCCCAAGCGGGGCGTGTTGATGTTTGTGATGTAGATGATGAAATGCCTCACGATGCCATACGAAGAATGGGTGCGGGTTTCATCTGTCCTATTGAGGAACCCCTTATGGCGGATCGAGAAGAACTATGCTCTTCTCAAGTGGAGCCCTCATCTTCACAACATCCACAAGCTCCGATCGAAGGGGACAACGAACAAGTTGTGGACCCTCAACCCAGTGATCAAGAAGATGCCTCCAACCAAGAAGTGATTGAGTCTCCGTTTGCTAGAATGTCCAGTGGTGCTAAGGCCATTACACAAGGAAGATCTGTACAAACTGCCATAAGAACAGCTGAATACCTAGCCAGTCGTGGGCTTGATCAAGACCAAGGTCAATCTCTGCCTCCTGTAGAAGAGGATATCTCCAATGATGATCAAGGTCAAGTTGATGGTCATGACGAGGACCAATATGATGAAGTGATTCCCACAAGAAACAACAATGAAATCGAAACTGGTCGCCAAGCTAGAATGGATAGAATTTTGGAATTAAGAGACCACACTCTTGAGAATGTGGTAGGAGATGTAAGAAGAGGAATATCTACTCGAGGACAATTGAAGAACTTTGGTGAACACCAAGCACACATTTCCATGGTGGAACCAAATAAAGTATGGGAAGCTCTTGAAGATTCGGATTGGTTGGATGCAATGCACAAAGAGCTCAACAACTTTGAGAGAAACGAAGTATGGAAGTTAGTGGAGAAGCCAAAAGATTGCCGCAATGTCATAGGCACCAAGTGGATTTTCAAGAACAAGTAGGATGAGCATGGAATTGTGATAAGGAGCAAGACAAGATTGGTTGCACAAGGGTTCTCTCAAATTGAGGGCATTGATTATGGAGAGAGTTATGCACCTGTGGCTTGCTTTGAGTCCATCTGTATCCTTCTTGCTTATGCGGCACATCATAAATTTAAACTACAACAAATCAATGTAGAAAGTGCATTTCTTAATGGTCCATTGCATGAGTTGCTATATGTGAAACAACCCCCGGGGTTTGAGGATCGCAACTTCCCAAACCACGTCTACAAACTCGATAAGGCACTCTATGGGCTCAAACAAGCCCCACGCACGTGGTATGAGTACCTTAGAGAGTTGTTGTTAGATCGTGGGTTTGAGGTTGGGAAAATCGATCCCACTCTTTTTACTAAGAAGGTCAATGGGGAACTTTTTGTATGCCAAATCTATGTAGATGATATTATCTTTGGCTCATCTAACAAAGTTTTTAATGATGAATTCTCAAAGCTTATGACTGATAGGTTCAGGATGTCTATGATGGGAGAATTTAGAGTTTTTCTTGGCTTTGAGATCAAGCAAGTAAGAGGAGGAACATTCTTCAACCAAGCCAAGTATACTCAAGATATGCTCAAAAGATTCAACATGAAATACCTAAATGGAGCTCCCACTCCCATGGCAACAAAGACTCATCTTGAACTAAATCCAAATGGTAAAGATGTGGATCAAAAGGTATATCGATCCATGATTGGCTCTTTGCTTTACCTTTGTGCATCTAGACCCGATATTGTGTTGAGTGTAGGAGTGTGTGCAAGATATCAAGCGGCTCCTAAAGAAAGCCATTTGATGGCGGTCAAGAGAATCTTTCGATATTTGGTTCATACCCCAAACTATGGTATTTGGTATCCTAGGGGCTCAACTTTCTCTCTTTGTGGGTACACGGATTCAGATTGGGCTGGTGACAAGGATGATAGAAAATCAACCTCCGGGGCTTTCCAATTCCTTGGGAGGTCCTTGGTATGTTGGTCTTCTAAGAAGCAAAATTTTATATCTCTTTCCACCGCCAAAGCCGAGTATGTGGCAGTTGCTAGTGCTTGTACACAATTACTATGGATGAGGCAAACTTTGAAGGAATACGGTGTCCATTGTGACAAAGTGCCTCTTCTATGTGACAATGAAAGTGCTATCAAGATTGCATATAACCCAGTGGATCATACAAGAACAAAGCATATTGAGATTCGTCATCATTTCATTAGAGATCATGCTGCCCGAGGTGATATTGAGCTATCATATGTGTCAACCAAAGACCAACTTGCCGATATTTTCACGAAGCCACTTGATGAAGCAAGGTTTTGTTATTTGAGGAATGAACTAAATATCGTGGATTCTAGGAGCTTGACTTGATTACCTTGCATACTCACCTATGTCTTGACCCATATTTGGTGTAGGTGCAGGCATGGTGATAGGGGGAGTGTGGTCCTAATACATTGGACTATCCCTCCCCCCATAATGCCAACATTAATAAATTCAATACCCTTAATATCATGTTGTGATATGTGAGTTTCATTGATGAGTAGTGGCTATGAACCCAAGGATAATTCTTCGCGGGGTCATGCCACAAACTCTTACATGGTGGCCTCGGCCATCACCCTCTTCATATTGAAGTGTTGGTTCTTGGTTCGTTTGATTTGAAACTTAATTTGACATCTTCTTGAATATCAACGCTTTCTTGGTTCTTCACAGTACATCATCTGAATCCCAGGCCTATTCTCATCTCTAAACATGCTCCTCTAGCCACACATTTGTCCACTACTTGAAACTGGGGTTTTTGGTCGCGGGGGGCCGGACTTCCCGCCCTGAACCAACCGGAGTATCCGGCCAGACCGGGCTCTCCGCTTGATTCACTCCGGACATTCCGGCCGGGCCGGACACTCCGGAGCATATCACCCGGACACTCCAGCCCCGGTAGTTTCCAAATCGTAAAAGGGGGTCGGAGAGAAGTGGACGGTTCAGTCCTCCTTCTTCCCCCAACTCCCTCTTGCTCTCTGCCTGCTGCCCCCGACCAAGGACTCCACCGGGAGGGCTCCTCCACCCCGGATCCAGCCGTTGCCGCTGGCCATTCCCTTCCCTTTGCCGCTGCGATCCATTCCCCTCTGGTGAAGGTCTCCATGGATGCTGGTATAGTGCCCCTCCCCTTCCCCATACCTAGGGTTTGCTCTAGATGAACTTTTGGGGGCAATGGCTTACCTAGATCCATGGATACATCATATTGCGTGCAATACTAGTCCTGGTAGTGGTTCTAGCAATCCCGATCTGCTATGGTTGAACACACTCGAACTGCCCCAAAAATCGTCAAGACTCCAGCCGGAATGTCCGGCGATTACGCACCGGAATGTCCGGTCGAGGCGGAGTCTCCGGGATGATTTTGCTGGACAGTCCGGGTGTTTTCAGCCAGTTCAGCTCCTACATTACTTTGACTACTGCTACGTGTTTGTATCTTCTGGACAAATGTGGTTACCCCATATGATATCCTTCTAATCTGATCTCACAAGTGGTTCTCGTCCTCGCCGGCCTCGGGCTGCTAAGCAGGCACATCCTCGCAGGTTCCGTGATGAAGAGTTTGATGTTCATGTAGATCCCTCTATGGTAAGACAGGCTGCTCGTGACCGTGCTGCAGCAAAACAGGAAAAGGTAAGAAAACTGAAAAGGGATGAAGCCAAGCGCATGAAGTTTGAAGCTTTGACCACTCTGGCAGATTTGGGTACCGAGGAGTTTGTGGAGATGAGAGTCCAGCAGTTCTACTCTCTGCCTCGCACCTTGGATGATGATCGCTTCTGGAGAAATGAACAAGCCCTACTTTTCTCGGAGGTGTTTTGTGGGTTCAGGACTGTTGTGTGCCCCATGCAGTGGTTGGATCTCGAGAAGCTCCAAGCACATAGTTACTTTGAGGATGCTCTTTGGGTGATAGAGAAGATGGGGCTGCACACCATCTATCAAGTAAAAGAAGACTATAATGTTGAGTTGATCCAGCAGTTCTATGCTATAGTGGTCTTTGGGGACACTACAGATATTCCCCTTGAGTGGATCTCTAGCACTACTAGGTGTCGCTCCAGCATGGCTCAGTTTGCACAGGTTCTTGGATTGCCTTTGAATCCCAATGCTCCCAGTGGTCCCAGAATGCATGTTCATGGTCAGGCATATGACAAGCAGAGGTTGGCCCCAATCTACTCTCAGCATGGTGTGGTTGGCCAAACCATCAACATTAAGCTCATCTACAACATTCTGCTTCGCATGTTTCGCCATACACTCACTCCCAAGGCGGGCAATAAGGATGAGATGAGAGGTGCAGAAATCAATCTTATGGCACATGCTCACTCTGTGTATACTCGTGCTCCAGACCACCCAGGTGGTGCTTTTGATGTCATGGATTTCATCTATCAGGACTTGTACAAGTGCATCACGGACAAGAAGTGCCCTCTGTTCGCTCCCTATGTGATGAAGCTCATTGCTGCTCAGGCTCCAGCAACTCCATTACTTTACACTGATCTTGTTCCACACCTTCATGCCAAGCTACAAAGGAAGGCTTCCCCCACCGCCAAGGCTCCTCGTGGGTACCCCCCTGCTCAGGACATATTTGAGGATGATGAGATGGACACAAATGCTTCTGACAGTGATGATGAGGAGGTACCAGAGGCTGTGACCCATGGCCCTCGCATGAAGCATGCCAGCAATGTATATCGCTTCGCCACCTCTAAGGAGGAAGTACACAAGAAGGTGAAGAAGGCCTCCTGGTGGAAGAAGCTTCTCCTATGCCAGAACATTGACATTCGCCATGGACAGTATGAGGCATACAAGGCTAACCAGAATATCATGAAGGAACTCAAGCGGACCAACCAGCCCATGGATGTTGATCCCTCTCAGCAACAAGCATCAGATGGCACTCTTTCCTATGGTCACTGGAGTCAGGGTCGTGTGGACCGGTCCATGTTTGAGGACGTGTCTTCTTCTTCTCGCCCTCAGGGCCAGAGCTCGACTCAGGGTGATCATGATGGTGAGGATGACGATGAGGATGATGACGAGGATGAGGAGGAGGATGCCGCCGACGACTACAGTGGCTAGAGTTGTCTTTGGGACGTTTTAGTTGTGCTCTTTTCCCTTTTTGGCGTCTCGATGCCAAAGGGGGAGAAGCAGCCCCTTTATTAGGTTGCTGCCGGGATTTGCATGGGTACACGAGTGCTTCACGTTATTTCGATTTGCCTCTTTGAAGCCTCGTGTCGTTATCTTACTTTACTTGTTTGAGTACTATGTTGTGTTGAACTCAGTTATGTGTGTTGTGACATGCTTACCCGGTTTTGTTAACGACTATGTTATGCCTAGCTTATCAATGTAGTTGTTATTGTATCATGTCATACCTTGTTAGCTACAAAACCAAGTGAGGATGTGATCCTAGGGTGTGTGATTGTATTAAAATGCAAAGCTAAAATTGTCACACATCTAGGGGGAGCCTCACTATATTTTGTATATCTCCTATTGTGAATTTTATTACCTATCCTGTTTGCAAAACCTTGGGTTGTCATCAAACACCAAAAAGAGGGAGATTGAAAGGGCATTTATGTCCTTCCTATTATTTTGATGTTTGTTGAAAATACTTGGATAGTTTAATCTATTGTTAATTGTTGCAGGAGATATCAGATAGTCGAGAGTTTTTTGCACTGAAGGAAAATAGCTCCCCTGGATCATGTCTGTGCTAGAAACATGTCCCGGCCGGATTGTCCGGCTGATCTTCGCCAGAGTGTCCGCCCCAGGCCGGACTGTCCGGTTGGATCTGGCCGGACTTTCCGCCCCTGGGATGTGGGCGTCTTCCCCGGACAGTCTGAACACCATATCGGACTCCACCCGGACACGGTCCGGAATCTGGCCGGAATCTTCTCTAGCCGGTGTGTCCGGTGAGCTTGCCCCAGAGTGTCCGGCCCTGGGGGCTTATTGATCAGTCTGGACATTCTGTCTGGCTCATCGGACTCCACCCGGACTCGGTGCGGACTCTAGCCGGAAACTTTGCCAGGCTGGAGTGTCCGACTGGTGTCACCCGGAGTGTCTGGCTAGGCCGGACTGTCCGGCTTGTATTTACCGGACTGTCCGGTGTAAGTGGCTCCGAACGGCTCTAATTCCAGGGGCCCTATAAATAGGCCCCTTCTTCTACCTTGGAAGCTACTCGTCCAGTTCAAGAAAAGCATCACCATTTGAGCCACCAAATCCATAAGAACTCTTCACTCAACCATCCAAAGTCATTGATCTTTGGAGAATCGAAGGAGGAGGCCTTGATCTACTACTTCACCAAGAGAGATTTCCATTTCCCCCTCATTCACTTGAGGGCCCCTTGTTCTAGGGTTTCCTTGGAAACCCTAGCTTGTGATTTTGTCTTACAAGCTTGTCTTTGATTGTTTGACAGCTTGCTTGTATTCGGGAGCCTCTAATTAGGTTATGGATGTGTGCCTCGAACTTGTTGTAAAGGTGCCGGCTTCCACCTCGAAGGTTGCGGTTATAGTGGAAGAGGTGAATCGTACCCTTTGGGGTGAGGTTCATCGGAGAACAAGGGAGGCCTCTCGTGGCGTTGGTGGTTTGATACCACCCCCTCTCCAAACATAGACGTACTCCCCCTCAAAAGGAAGGAACTACAGGAAACAAATCCTTGTGTCTCCGAGCGCTCCACTTTGGTTACCTCTATCCTTTACCGCACTTTACTTCTGTACTTCTTGCTTAGTTCTTGTGCTAGTTGACATATAGGTAAATTCACCTTAGTTGCATAATCTAGAGAATTTACCTTTTGTGTCAAACCCTAATTTGATTAAGAGTAAAAATTGGAGTAGCACCTATTCACCCCCCCTCTAGGTGCCCATACGATCCTTTCAAAAGGGAAGTTGGATGGCAAGAACAAGGCCACTCACTTCAGCAACTTTAAGAGGAAGAATTATAAGAATAAAGGCTCTTGCCACGTCTGTGGTGATCCTGATCATTGGGCTCCTAGCTGCCCTAATCGCTTTGACAAGTGGCAACATGGGAACAGCGGCAAGACCGCTAATATTGTTATTAGCGATACCGAGATGAAGGACGATGGGTGCGGTATTTTACCTACTATCATTTCAGTATGTCATTCTACTGATTGGTGGATTGACACGGGTGCTAATACACATGTATGTTCTGATATATCCATGTTCTCTTCTTATCAGGTCGCAAGGACTTCTTCCGTGCTGATGGGAAACGGCTCACGTGCTTCTGTTCATGGTGTTGGTACGGTAAATCTGAAGTTTACTTCGGGGAAGGCCGTACAGCTGAAGAATCTGTAGGACGTTCCTTCCATTAATAAGAATCTCGTCAGCGGATCGCTTCTATGTCGAGATGGCTTTAAGTTGGTTTTTGAGTGCAGTAAAGTTGTAATTTCTAAGTATGTACAATTTGTTGGAAAGGGTTATGAGTGCGGAGGTCTGTTCATCTTATCTTTGTCAGACTCATGTACGAAAGTTTTTAATCATGTTTGCAATGGTAATGAGTCCAATATTTTCCATTCATGACTTTGTCATATTAACTTTGGTTGCATGATGCGGCTAGCCAATATGAGTTTAATTCCGAAATTTACCACTGTCAAAGGTTCTAAGTGCCAAGTTTGTGTGCAAGCAAAGCAATGTATCTATAATTTTTGATGTTCCATGCTTGTCTTTATCTACTTTCTTATGTTTTGTCCACACTTTGGATTATTTTTATACACATTCTTAAACTAACCTATTAACAAGATGCCATAGTGCCAGCTGCCTGTTTTCTGCTGTTTTGGTTCCAAAAAGTCAGAAAATGAATATTCTTAGAATTGGAGGGGACAAAAGCCAAAGTCAATATTTCACCAAGGGGAACATGGAGCCAGAAGACAAGACGGAGAGGGGCCACGGGCCAGCCACACCATATGGTGCCGTGGGTGACCCCTAGCCACGCCCCACGGGCGCCCATCGACCTTGCCTCTTCGCCTATAAGAAGCGTCCCGATGCATAAACCCTAAAATGAATAGCCTCCGGCCACGAAAAGTTCCGCAGCACCTCTGCCAATGAAGGAGAGATTCGGGGGATAGGAAGTCTCTATTCAAGCACCCTGATGGGACAGGGAAGTGCCCCCGGAGCCATCTCCATCAATCTCCACAACCATCTCCATCGTCGTTGCTGATTCCCATGATGAGGAGGGAGTAGTTCTTTCTCGAGGCTAAGGGTTCTACCGGTAGCTATGTGTTCATCTCTATCTCTATGCGTGATCTTATTGAGATCATGAGCTTTGTAATCTAGTAGATCTACCTTGCTACTCAAGTGGTTTAATAGATCTCTGCTCTCCCCATGTGTGTGAAAGTGACAGCGTGCACACCATGGTGGCACTTAGGCTAGAGATTAGAAATACTTGTTTTGCGTTATATTTGGAGTTGGTTGTCTCTATGAAATTGTGGTGTTTGTTAGAACCATCTAGTGCTCAAGGTGACAGTGTGGGGTTATCTAGATGGGAAAGGCTTACTTTAAGGTGTGCTGTTATAGCCCTACCATGGATTAGAGTGTCCAACCAGAGAGTAGTTCAGAGTAGTATCATGAAGATAAGATATTTATATGAGAGTGTTCACTAGTGAAAGTATGATCCCTAGGCCTTGTTTCTAAGCATTGAAACACCATTTGCAACTAGATCTGTTACATGTTTGCTTGCTTCCATCTTTATTTCAGATTGCCTTTAGTCTCTTCCATGCCATCAAACTATTTTCTAGCACCGTTGTCTTATATCCATACCACTTGTATTTTACTATCTCTTCGCCGAACTAGTGCACATATACACCTGACAAGTGTATTGGGTGTGTTGGGGACAGAAGAGACTTCTTGTATCTTGATTGCAGGGTTGCTTGAGAGGGGATACCTTTGACCACTTCGTCCCTGAGTTCGATAAACCTTGGGTGATCCATTTAAGGGAAAACTTGCTGCTATTTTACAAACCTCTACACTTGGAGGCCCAACCACTGTCTACAAGAATAGAAGTGCATAGACATCAAGCTATTTTTCTGGCGCCGTTGTCGGGGACTGAAGAAGAGGAAGCTCCCACGTAGACCACGTGCCAGAAGCTATTTTCTGGCGCCGTTGACAGGGAGGTAAGGTAAAAGGTACTCACATCCTCCGGTGTGAGTGCTCGAAGTTATTTCCTTTAGATTCTGTAACTTTGTCTTTTTGTTTCTTGTTTTCACTAGTTAGGCTTGAAAAACAACAACAAAATTAGAGAGCTTTATATTATTTATCTTGAGTTAGGACATGACGTGTTCGAAGAGAAAATTAAAAAACCAATGAAACTTTATTTGCATGCTAATAGCAATGTTATTAGTATGAATTCTTTGAACACCATTATTGATAACGCTATGGAAAAGTCTAAGCTTGGGGAAGCTAGTTTTTATGAGAATGATCATTTTAGTCCCCCAAGCATGGAGGAGAAAATTTACTTTGATGATGCTATACCTCCAATATATGATGATTACAATGAGGAATATGATATTTTCAGTCCACCTACTATTGAGGAGAAAATTAATTACGATTACAATATGCCTCCTATATTTGATGATTATGGTGATGAGAATAATAATGATAGGTATTTATTTGAATTTGCTCCCACTACAATTAATAAGAATGACTATGTTTATGTGGGGAGTATTAATTCTTATATGCATGTGGCTCATGATAAGAATGTTTTATGTGATAGTTATATTGTTAATTTTGTTCGTGATGCTACTGAGAGTTATTATGAGAGAGGGAGACATGGTTTTATGCATCACAACAATATTAAGTTTCCCCTCTTTATGTTGAAAATTTTGAAGTTGCACTTGTTTTGCTTTCCTATGCTTGTTGCTTTGTGCTTTCATGACTTGTTTATTTACAAGATTATTTTTCATAGGAAGTGGGTTAGAATTAAATATGCTTTGAATTTTCTTCTTGATGCTCTCTTTTATTTCAATTTATATTTCTTATGTGAGCATCATTGAAACTATATTGCCTAACTTAAAAGCGTTAAAGAAAAGTACTTATTGGGAGATAACCCAAAAGTTTTAGTTGAATCTTGGAAGTTATTACCTCTGTAATAACCTCTCCTTATCCTTTTTATTTTCTTTTTGTGCCAAGAGTAACCTCTAATGAGAGAGAAATAATGCTTCGGAAAGTTGCTGTCCCGAAACAGATTTTTGTGCTTCGCTGTAAAAATTCGTTTAAACTCGCTGTACGTCGGTTTGAGCTGTGAATTTTTTTGCTTCTGCCCCAGGTTGTTATCTAACTTTTGTTATTTCAACACTTTTCAATTTCAGCAACAGAAAGTCTTCGAAAAAATTGGTTTTTACCTGCTGGTCTGTTTTGACAGATTTCTGCCATTATTTGCATTTGCTTCTTGTTGATTCCTTTTTGCGTTCTCTTTGAGGAATTGAGCGTTTCGAGGGAAGTGCTACAGTATCTTGTGTTTTAATGGAAGTTTTATTGGTGTTGAAACTAAACCCAAAGACTTATTATCTTGAGGTGCACTAATGTTGCTAATAAAGATTGTGTGAAGTTTTGTATGAAGGAAAAATTTCAGGTGTATGCAGAGAATGAGGTAATGAAATGAAAAATGGACTAAAGCTCAAGCTTGGGGATGCCACCCCGTGTCACCCCAAGAAATATTCAAGAGGTACAAGCGTCAAAGCTTGGGGATGCCCAAGGCATCCCCTTCTTCATCAATAAAAATCCCAGGTTTCTTCCAAACACTTTATTTTTGTTGTTTCATGCACAGTTGTGTTGTTCTTGGAGCGTCTTATTTTTCGTTTTCGATTTTGGTTTTCGTTTGCTTAGTTTTCTTGAATAAGTTGGTTGGATCCTAACACACTTCTTTTGGAGAGAGACACACCCTATTATTCATTGCCTAGAACACTCTAGTTTTCATTCTTATTGTTTTGTGAGTCTTCTCTTTTGCTAGCACCGTGTTTAGCCTTAGTTTTCTTATGCTTTCAGCTTAGAAATTTTAGTTCTTCTTTTGGGATTTGTGAGACAAGCTCACTGATCTTTATTTATTATTATCTTTGTAAGTTCTTTCAAATAAGTTGGTTTGTGTTGGAAAAGAGTAGGAAGTTTCATGCTTATAAGTGGTACAAAAGGAGCTTCTTTTTGACTGTGGCTTAGGCTTTGTCATGTCATGCTTGATATTGTTTTGGCTTTATGCTTAGTGATTATTGATACATTGCAAATGTATCTATAATTTTTGATGTTCAATGCTTGATTTTATCTACTTTCTTGTGTTTTATCCACACTTTGGAGTACTTTTCATATGATTTCTTGGACTAACCTATTAACAAGAGACACATTGCCAGCTGCCTGTTTTCTGCTATTTTTGGTTCCAGGAAAGTCAGAAAATGAATATTCTCGGAATTGGATGGGACAAAAGCCAAAGTCAGTTTTTCAATGAGGGAGACGTGGAGCCACAATACGAGACGGAGAGGGGTTGGGGCCCGGCCACACCACCTAACCGCGTGGCCAGGCCTGGCCCGCGCCAAGGGGTGATCTGGCGGCCCCAGACACCCCCTCGGCCTCCCCTTCCGCCTATATATTGCCTCTGATACGGAAACCCTAAGTACCCGATCAAAATTCCACGAAAGAGTCTGTTAGCCGCCGTCATCTCCATCCCTAGATCGGGAGGGATCTGAAGCTCTTCCCGGCACCCTGCCGGAGAGGAGAATTCACCCTGGAGGCCTTCTTCATCATCATGCAAGACTCTGGTGTGAGGCGTGAGTAGTTCATCTCTGTACTACGGGTCCATGTAGTAGATAGATGGCTGGTTCTCCTCCTTTGTGCTCGTGAGCTCCGTTCATGATCAAGATCATCTATTTGTAATTCTGCATGTTGCGTTTGCAGGGACCCGATGGATATTGAGATGCTATTTCAGATTGATTATTGATTCTATCAGGTCTTTGTTGTTTGTGATCTTGCATGCTTTCCGTTGTTAGTAGCTACCTTTGCCAAGTAGATGCTAGCAACTCCAAGAGTTAGTATTTATGCTCAATAGTGGGTTCATGCCTCTGGTAATCTGGGGAAGTGACAGAAATCTCTAAGGTACTAGATGTGTTGTTGCTACTAGGGAGAAAACAACAATCCTTTATTCGTAGAACAATCGTATTGTTTACTTTACACGCAATTTGTACTGCAATTATCCGTTGCTTGCAACTTAATACTAGAGGGGGTTCGGATGATAACCTGAAGGTGGATTATTAGTCACAGATGCAGTTGGATGGCGGTCTATGTATAATGTTGTAATGCCCAATCAAGTCTCAAAGGAGTCAAGATGATTAGTATATGTTTGTATGCTTTCTCGATATTTGTCAATTGCCCCGCTGTAATTTGTTCACCCAGCATGTTATCTATCTTAAGGAGAGCCACCTCTAGTGAACTATGGACCTCGGTCCTTTCTTTTACCATCAATCTATAATGAACTGTTTACTGCTTTGTGTTTACTTTCTGCAAACTATTACTTTCTTCCACTCGATACGTTTAATCCTTTGTTTTCAGCAAAACCGGTGAGATTGACAACCTCATCGCAAGTTGGGGGCAAAGTTCTGTGGTTGTGTTGTGCAGGTCTCCACGTTGCTACTAGTACCGGTAGTGCGCCCTACCAAGGCTCAGCTAGCAACACCTTTGGGGTGTTTCCTTGCTCCTACTGGTTCGATTAAACCTTGGTTTCATACTAAGGGAAAACTTGCTGCTGTGCTCATCATACCTTCCTCTTTGGGTTCCCCAACGAGCTCGATATATTTTGGACCATCAATTATTGCTGTAGCATGACATGTTATAAACAATTGAGATTGCTTAATGTGCCTTGAAAGAATCATGCGTTGTTTTAGCATATGAAAGCATAGTATTGTGGTATTCTCCTTTGATGCTTTATTTGGGTTGACTTGGTGCATGCTCATGCCATGTTATGACTATTCCAAGTCACCATAGCCTTGATGATCCTTTAGTTTTCGACTTGTAATATCACTTTATGCTTTAATCAATGATGTTTTGTCACTCTGCATGATTATGGCCATTGTTTCTCTCTTAGTTGGTCGCTCCCAGTCTTTTGCTAGCCTCCGTAATCAAGTATGAGTTCCACTCATGCATCCAACTCCTAAAACCAAGTTATTCAAAAGAGTCCACCATACCTACCTATTAGCATTTGCTATTCCAAGTATATTCTTCTTTTTATCTACCTTCCAAATTAAACTTCTTATGTGAAAATTAGTGATTAAAACTCTCACAAACTTGATGGCACACTTTACTTTCTTGCACTTAATAATCTCGAACCATTGTGCCCATCTTTGTTGCGTATATGCTTGCGCTTTATAAGTTGAAGTTAGCAGAACCATGTATCATGGGGAACGCTTTCAACATTGCACTTGTACATTGTACCTAGTTGATATCATGCTCTTCTGTCTATGGATGTCGTCGGTGTGAAATAAAAGGGGAGCTTGTAAGTCCATGGAGTTATGTATGTGTGTTAGAGAAACGCCTAGGCCACCGGTCTAATCCATGCTGTCATGGTGGAAACCTATAGCGTAACCATAATGAGCTGTCTATGAAGCATATTGAGAAAAAAAAGAGAAAAAGAAAAGAAAAAATAGATATGAGAAAAGAGGAAAGATAGAAAAAAGCACCATTTTCCCATGGTAAATAAGAAGACTGCTGAGATGCTCGTTGTCTGCTTGCCTTCTCATTTTGATATGGGAATTCTTCCGTATCATCGGGCAAGGGTTACCCCATTGGCGGTTCTCTATGATACACATGTACTTACTATGACAAGAACTTACCGGTGACTAAACTTGAGTAGCATGAGGAGCGGCCCTCGTATTCAAGGGACATGAGCTTTCCAACTTATACTTTGTCAAGCATATACTCCATAGTTTGTTCACTTTAACCTTAATCACTTCAAGATTCTTATGATAGGGGCAATGAGAGCTGAAAGCTAATAAGTACCATAATTTTTGGAAGCTCTTTATGAAACTTGAATCCCTGCTTCCTTCTATGAAGGCCTTTCTTTTACTTTTATGTTGAGTCTCCACCTTCTATCTTTATGCACCTATTGAGAGAGCATAGTGGCCATTCTTAGTTCTATGTGCATTGTCCCAAGACTTGTTGATTGATGCATAACTTTAATATTTCTTGTTCTTAAAATATTTGTATCTAGTCACCCTTATAAACTTTGAAGGTGTCCTATGCATTTATGTTTTGCTACTCTATGAGGGACAAGCTGAATGCCACTATGCTATGTTTTCTATATGTGAAACAAAAAAACGTATTTCAATGCATTGTTATTCAAGAACCTTTGTTTGTACCTTTTCATGTTATAACATAGTTGCTATGTCTTATTGTTAGAACTATATATTTCATGCTATGTTAAAGTACTATGATCCCAGCTATCAATGTTTTATAAATGGTTTGATCAAGATTGTGATGGTGCATGTCATCTTAAAAATTATTCTTTCTTTTTATCACTTACCTACTCGAGGACGACCAGGAGTTAAGCTTGGGGATGTTGATACATTGCAAACGTATCTAAAGTTTTTGATGTTCCATGCTTGTTTTTATCTACTTTCTTATGTTTTGTCCACACTTTGGAGTATTATTATACACTTTCTTGGACTAACCTATTAACAAGATGCCACAGTGCCAGTTGCCTGTTTTCTGCTTTTTTATTCCAGAAAGTCAGAAAATGAATATTCTCGGAATTGGACGGGACAAAAGCCAAAGTCAATATTTCACCGAGGGGAACACGGATCCAGAAGACAAGACAGAGAGGGGCCAGGGGCCGGCCACACCATATGGTGGCGCGGGTGACCCCTGGCCGCGCCACCAGGTGGTGTGGGCCTCTCGGGCGCCCACCGACCTTGCCTCTTCGCCTATAAGAAGCCTCCCGATGCATAAACCCTAAAAAATAATAGCCTCCAGCCATGAAAAGTTCTACCGCACCGCCGCTACCGAAGGGGAGATTCGGGGGACAAACGAGCTATCTCCATCGATCTCCACCACCATCTCCATCACCGTTGCCGATTCCCATGATGAGGAGGGAGTAGTTCTCTCTCGAGGCTAAGGGTTATACCGGTAGATATGTGTTCATATCTCTCTCTATCCGTGATCTTATTGAGATCATGAGCTTTGTAATCTAGTAGATCTACCTTACTACTCAAGTGCTTTAATAGATCTCTGCTCTCCCCATGTGTGTGAAAGTGACAGCGTGCACACCATGGTGGCACTTAGGATAGAGATTACAAATACTTGTTAAGATTTATATTTGGAGTTGGATGTCTCTATTAAATTGTGGTGTTTGGTGGAACCATCTAGTGCTCAAGGTGACAGTGTGGGGTTATCGAGATGGGAAAGGCTTACTTTGAGGTGTGCTGTTATAGCCCTACCATGGATTAGAGTGTCCAACCGGAGAGTAGTTCAGAGTAGTATCATGAAAGAAGATATTTATATGAGAGTGTTCACTAGTGAAAGTATGATCCCTAGGCCTTGTTTCTAAGCATTGAAACACCGTTTGCAACTAGATATGTTACATGTTTGCATGCTTCCATCTTTATTTCAGATTGCCTTTAGTCTCTTCCATGCCATCAAGCTATTTTCTAGCACCGTTGTCTTATATCCATACCACTTGTATTTTACTATCTCTTCGTCGAAGTAGTGCACCTGTACACCTGACAAGTGTATTGGGTGTGTTGGGGACACAAGAGACTACTTGTATCTTGATTGCAGGGTTGCTTGAGAGGGGATACCTTTGACCACTTCCTGCCTGAGTTCGATAAACCTTGGGTGATCCACTTAAGGGAAAACTTGCTGCTGTTCTACAAACCTCTGTACTTGGAGGCCCAACAACTTTCTACAAGAATAAAAGTGCGTAGACATCAACCCGCAAGTCTCATACGGCTGCAGAACCGAGAAACTTAGCACCTCTAGAACTTATACATTCAGATCTTTGTGAGATGAATGGTTTGCTGACACGAGGTGGAAAAAGACACTTTATGACGTTAATTGATGACTCCACTAGATACTGCTATGTTTACCTTCTGAGATCTAAATATGAAGCTTTGAGTTACTTCAAAAACTATAAAGCTGGAGCATAAAACCAACTTGATCTTAAAATCAAGCGGTTAAGGTGGGATCATGATGGAGAGTACTTTTCAAATGAATTTGATATATTCTGTATGGAACATGGTATTATCCATGAGAGGACGCCTCCCTACTCACCTCAGTCAAATGGGGTGGCCGAAAGAAAGAACCGCACTCTAACCTATTTGGTTAATGCCATGTTAGATACATCGGGTCTTTCAAAGGAATGGTGGGGGGAGGCGCTAACGACTGCGTGTCATGTCCTAAACCGTGTTCCCGTAAAGGATAAAACCATGACTCCATTTGAGGAATGGGAGAATAAAAGGTTTAAACTCTCTCACTTACGAACTTGGGGATGTTTGGCGAAAGTCAATATTCCAATACCCAAGAAGCGAAAGCTTGGACCAAAACCGTGGATTGTGTATTTCTGGGATATGCTTTTCATAGCATTGGCTATAGATTTTTCATAGTAAAATCTAAGGTATCTGACATGCATGTTGGTACGATTATGGAGTCAAATGATACAACTTTCTTTAAGGACATTTTTCCCATGAAGGGTATGTCTAGTGCATCAAATCAGGAGATGACTAGTTCATCTAGTCAGGAATTTGTTATAATTCCTGAACCCACTATGCTGATAGAACACTATGATGATCATGTGGAGGACGACAATGAAGCTCCTAAAAGGAGTAAGAGACAAAGGACTGCAAAGTCATTTGGTGATGATTTCATTGTGTACCTTGTGGATGATACTCCCACTTCTATTTCAGAAGCCTATGCATCTCAAGATGCTGACTACTGGAAAGAAGCTGTCCGTAGCGAGATGGACTCCATCTTAGCTAATGGAACGTGGGAGGTCACTGATCGTCCTTATGGGTGCAAACCTGTAGGATGTAAGTGGGTGTTCTAGAAAAAGCTTAGACCTGATGGTACTATTGAAAAGTACAAGGCACGTCTTGTGGCCAAGGGTTATATCTAGAAAGAAGGCGAAGACTTCTTAGATACCTACTCACCTGTAGCTAGATTGACCAGTATTCGAGTACTACTATCCTTGGCTGCCTCACATGGTCTTCTAGTTCATCAAATGGACGTTAAGAAAGCTTTTCTAAATGGAGAGCTAGATGAGGAAATTTATATGGAGGAGCCAGATGGATTTGTAGTAGATGGTCAAGAAGGAAATGTTTGTAAGTTAGTGAAGTCTTTATATGGTCTTAAGAAAGCTCCTAGGCAGTGGCATGAGAAGTTTGAAAGAACTTTAACCGCTGAAGGCTTTGTTGTAAACGAAGTGTCAACACCCGGATTTTTAATCCCAGATGCCTGCTATGCCATACCTCGCAATCCCAGGATTACCATTTTTGCGAGACATAACAAATTGGATATCACAGTACATCATCCATTACAAACCATACATAAGGTCTTACACAAATAAGGATCTCATGATCTAGTCTTAATACAACAAGCAGCGGAATAAAAGATAAGCGTAGCGGTGCGGTCCAGCTTCATGGGCACATGCAATGCTGATGAAGGCAGATAGTCCTAGTTATCATAGCCGTCCTGCTGGCCATCATCTTGGTAGTCTCCTTCATAGTATGGCCATGAGAATAGCCAGGGACAAAAGCCATGAGTACTCTTTAAGTACTCGCAAACTACCACTAACAAGTAATATAGTTCTAAGTTAAAGTGCTAACTCTAAGTTTAACTACAAAGTTAAGTTTGAAACCTAAGCTGAGTTCAGAAGCAAAGAAAGATAAAATAAAGTTCTAGAATCACTTAAGTTGGGAAGCTAGTGTCATAGTCACAACCCTGTTGTGGTCAAGTCAAGTTCATCATTCATTCCATAAGTAATTTTGAAAACATCTGACAACGAAACAGTATGGCCATTCCAACTGTCCATAACCGCAGACGCGGCTATTCGAATAGTTTGACACTCTATAGAGGTGGTAAACTTTCACCACAAGATTCGATACATCTGTTAGGGATAACCCTGAATCATCATACTTAGTATGCAGATAATCAAACATAACCTTCCCTTTACACACCCTACTATAAGCACCTCTCCTATGAGCATGGCCTCACAACCATGACCATCTGTCATCTTGGTCACTACATAGGTGGACAACATTGAGAGGTAGCCTCAGCTCAAACCTCTCCCGCGAGGGAACTAATACTAATGCATATAAACTTCCGGCTAAGCCTTACCCAATTCAGGTATTGTGGTTGTACGGTAAATTTGGAATGGTATCGCATCTGAATCTAACCATCAGTTTTGTAAAAGGGTTAAGACTCATGTCTCAACATTTTCACCATCATAAACCATTTGTGTTTCTCAACACATGTCAAAACATCTCAATAGAATGACTCATCATTCCATGGTTTTCATAATTCATTTTCACCAAGTGTTCCCATCTAAAGTGACTCAAGTTTTTATCTACTCTAAACTAGTAAGTTAAGAGTGTTCACTAAGGTGGAAAAGATGGGATCAATCTCATGCCATAGAATGACATCTAAAGTTATCTAACTAGGTCAAGTTTTATACTCTTTATGCTACCTTCAAAACAATTAAAGGACATTGGTAAAGTAAAGGAAGTAAAGCTTGGAAATTAATACTCGGGGTAAGTAATAGTCAAAGTGGTATAACCAAAGCATGCCTAAAGCATCTTTGCTTAACCATCTAGCTTAACTCTAGCTTGCTAAGCATTATACTTGCAAGTGTTAGCTTGCATTGTTAATGGTGGCTTGCTAGTGTAATAATTGCAAGTGTTAGCTTGCCTTGGTTGGTGTAGTGGTTGAAGTTTTCTTCCTCCTCTTGATAGAACTCCTCCTCCTCGAAAGCTTGGTCGGTACTATCGTCTATAAATACATACGGAGTACACAATCACCAAACAATACTTAACTAGTCTAATTAGTACTATAAGGCAGACATTTGATGATCTATTATCATCACAAGCATCACAAGTTTGATTAACTAGTTTCATCCTTTTTATTTTAGAAAAGTAATTTCTACTCATTGAAAAATAAGTAAGATTTAATATTCACCACTTAAAATATGGGATCATGTGGACACATGTCGTCACCACATATTCTAACATGTGGGAATGTGGTTTAAAAGTTGGATCACAATTACTTTGGTTTAAGTTCATTATTTAATAATTTAAAGTGACTAGAAATGCCTATATAGCATTATTTTGGTACTAGTCCAAAGTCACTGCATGTAAACCTTAATATTATTACATATTTAGATAGTTTTGGTGAAATGTGATTTTTGAGAGTTGGAATCAACTCAAAAGCTATCATGGTTGATTTTATAAAGCAAGGTGCAAATGCTTCTGTTTTGTTATTTTTACTAGGACAGATCTCTAACTCTAATTGAATTAAATCCAACGGGCTTGGGTAGATCTTTTCAGTAGCTTCCTAACAAAATTGGAATCACTCCATTTGGATTTGTAAATCTCTCTGAATTGATTTTTAAACTAGGGGACAAAACTAAGTTTAAACTAAATAGGAAAATCCTAATTTGAATTAAATGGGTCGCGCGGGAACGCTAACGGCCGGCCCAGTGGCACTTCGTGACGCGGGGCACAACTGAGAGGGGGACCAGTGCCGCGGGCTCCTCCGCCCAAATTCCGGTGAACAAGTGCTCGCGCTGCTCTGGCTAGAGGTGGGGAAGGACCAGTGAGGTGAGGGGAGTGGAATGGTGTGAGTGGATTGTGCTGGGGTGGCCTCTATTTATAGCTCGACGAGGCGACCGAGAGGGCTGGGCGGGCGACTCCGGCGAGGGCTGCACAGCGTGCTAGCGGCGTGGCTCGAGGTAGGGGATGGTGGCTGGTCTCTTGGTAGTGCTCTAGGGCTTAAATGCGGGCTTAAGGGCGGTGGCGTTTGGTCGGATGGTGCTCATGCACTGAGTGGCAGAGGCGGCAGTCTTCACGGCGAGCGGTGGCTGTGGTGCGATGGGCGGCGAACGGGCATGTCTGGGGTGTTCCCTGGGTCATGGCGGTGTTGGGCCACGTAGAGATAAACAAAACCTTTTCCCTACACGGTGATCCCAAGATCCAGCTTAGGTAGAAGGCCACGAGGATTACCACTAGACGCGCAGTTGCGGAATTGATGAAGGACGTCGCTTGATGCAGTGCAGTCCTCGCGATCCGTTCCGGTTCCACGATCCACGATCCGTTCTTTCTTCACGATCATCGAAGTGCTAAACGTACAGCACCTCCGCCGGTATCCACACGTACGAGGAGGAGCGCCGGTGATGGACTGCTAGGTCCGGTACGGCGGCGACATGATGGACTCGGGTTAGGGTTTCCAACACATGGAGTGACCTAAACTTGTGCTCTAAGCATGTGCGCCCCAGCTTATATAGGGAGTGAAAGTGGGCTCCACTCACTTGTAGCCCATTCACTCAAAGGCCTATATTAGCCACTGCAAGTCTCACTTGTTGACTAAGTCCATGTCTCTATTTGGGTCCAACCCAAATAGATTTCCTGTTTGGGTCTAACCCAAATTGCTCCCGCTCTTAAGTGTGTGACCCGACTGGCCCATGGTAACCCGGCCACGATTCCGAGTCTCACTCGTGATCGATTAGTTGGTAGCGGCTCCTAGCAGAACGTGCCAACACCCAAGTACCAATAAGTCATGACGACATACCTTTCCAATGCGACTTTCGTCCGAGTCCCTTTTGTCTCACGATATACCTTGTCGGACTATAGGCGAATGATCGTCATCCCTTAAATAGTCCAACTCTCTTTTTCGATCCGAGATAAGTGATTCATCCGACTAACTCTTAGTCGGTTTCCTCGGTTAACACTTAACCGAGACGCGCATGGCCATGCTTTCCGAATCATATCTTCCAAGAGGGCCCAGAGAATATCTCTCCAGATGGAGGGGCAAAATCCCGTCTGGGTTATTCACATCACGCAGCTTGATTCTCAGTCGACCCGAACTCCGCCTTTATAACTGCCCAGTGACGGAACAACGTTTGACGGAACCTATGCCGGCGATCCTCAACTCGGATTGTGCAATAACCTCAGGTCTAAGGATTAAACTAATTGAGACATGCAAATGACGACTTGTTCGTTGCATCTCAATATGGGTCAGTCTGACTCGCTAAACTCCTTAGCTGAATCCGTGTAAGTTAGAATAGCATCTCCATGCCCATGACAAGTGGAACCTATTCATCTGCCGACTTTCACATTGGTCTAAGTTGTGTGTCCATCACAACCTTGATGACCAAGGACATTTAGTATGAACAACATGAATATGCAGTTCCACAATCGAATCACATATTCAATGATACATATGAGTAGTTCATACATGGACCATAACTTTATGAATACATTAGGAAATATCATCAACCATGATTGCCTCTAGGGCATATTCCCAACAGTGTCCCACTTGCACTAGAGTCAATCTTCCGACATCACATGTCTAGGCATCTAATGCCCATTTCTCTCAGGTGCGCCTCATGCTTCGGCTGTGTAAGTGGCTTTGTCAACGGATCCGCAATGTTTGCATCTGTGTGTACCTTGCATAAGTTGATATCACCTTCATCCATGAACTGGCGAATAAGGTGGTACCGCATGAGTATATGTTTTTTCTTCTGGTGTTGTCTAGGTTCCTTGGCTTGTGCAATAGCACCATTGTTGTCACAATACACGTCTAACGGATTGGACGAGCCCTGAACCACACCAAGGTCCATGAGGAAATTCCTCATCCAAACGGCTTCCTTTGCCGCCTCCGAGGCAGCAATATACTCAGCCTCTGTCGTAGACACAGACACCGTTTCTTGCTTGGAACTTTTCCAGCTCACAGCCCCTCCGTTTATCACAAACACATATCCGGATTGCGAACGAGAATCATCTGAGTCAATGAGATAACTCGCATCCGTGTAACCCTTTACACTGAGTTCATCCTCACCTCCATAAACCAGGAACATATCCTTAGTCCTTCTTAAGTACTTGAGGATATTTTTAGCCGCTGCGTAGTGGATTTCTCCAGGTTCAGCCTGGTACCTGCTCACAACACTTAGAGCATAGGAAACATCCAGCCTATTACAAATCATAGCGTACATGATGGATCCGATTGCAGAAGCATACGGAATCGCACTCATCCGACTTCGCTCATCAGTTGTCGAAGGACACTGAGTCTTGCTAAGTTTTACGCCATGGGACATCGGTAATAACCCCTTCTTAGATGATTCCATGTTGAACTTATTCAACACTTTGTCCAAATATGTACTCTGACTCAATCCAATGAGCCGCCTTGATCTATCTCTATAGATCTGGATTCCTAGTATGTAACTCGCCTCACCCAAGTATTTCATCGAAAAACTGTTTTCCAATGATTCCTTGGTCTCTTGCAACATCTGGACATCATTTCCAATCAGTAATATGTCATCCACATACAAGATCAGAAAGTTTACTTTGCTCCCACTAAACTTCTTGTATAAACAAGAATCATGATCACTCTTGATGAAGCCAAACGATTTGACTACCTCATCAAAGCGAATGTTCCAACTCCGAGATGCTTGCTTCAACCAATAAATGGATTTCCGAAGTTTGCATACTTTCTCAACATTAGCCGGATCGACAAAACCCTCGGGATGTATCATATACACGTCCTCGGTTAAATTTCCATTAAGGAAAGCCGTCTTAACATCCATCTGCCATATCTCAAAGTCGAAATAGGCTGCTATAGCTAACATGATCCGAACTGATTTAAGCATCACTACAGGAGAGAAAGTCTCATCGTAGTCAACTCCTTGAACTTGTCGGAACCCCTTCGCGACAAGCCGTGATTTATAGATAGAAACATTTCCATCCATATCAGTTTTCTTCTTAAAGACCCATTTGCACTCGACGGGTCTTGCACCGTCTGGCAGATCAACCAAGTTCCAAACTTGATTTTCATCCATGGACTTTAACTCGGATCTCATGGATCCAAGTCATGAGTCAGAATTAGAACCCACCATCTCTTCCGATTAAGTTGCCGGCTCATCACTGTCCAACAACATCACATCATGAACACTTCGCAATATGGCCGATCTTCGCAGTGTCGATGCAGTTTCCGGCTCAGGTACCACGTCCGACTCAACCTCTAAGGCTTTTGCCGACTCGCTGCTAGCCGGCATTTCTCGAATTTCTTCGAGATGCACCGTACTCCCACTGACTCCCCGACTGAGAAACTCTTTCTCAAGGAAGACACCGTTTTGAGCGACAAACACTTTTCCCTCTTCTCGTTTGTAGAAGTAGTAACCCAAGCTTTCCCTCGGATACCCCGCAAAAATACACTTATCCGACTTAGCTGTAAGCTTGTCCGACTAAAGTCGCTTGACAAAAGCTTCACAACCCCAAATCTTAAGAAAAGACAAACTCGGTTTCTTGCCAGTCCACATCTCATGTGGTGTCTTCTCTACCGACATTGATGGTACTCTGTTTAGTGTGAATGCTGCGGTTTCTAGACAATAACCCCAAAATGATAAAGGCAGATCTGTCCGACTCATCATTGACCGTACCATGTCCAACAAGTTCCGATTCCTCCTTTTCGACACACCGTTTCTCTGCGGCGTTCCTGGAGGAGTGAGCTGGGGAACTATTCCACAAATCTTCAGATGGTTATCAAACTCATGGCTCATGTACTCGCCTCCTCGGTCCGACCGAAGAAACTTTATTTTCTTGCCAAGTTGATTTTGTACCTCATTCTGGAATTCCTTGAACTTTTAAAAGGCTTCCGGCTTATGTTTCATCAAGTAGATATATCCATACCTACTCAAATCAATAGTGAAGGTAATGAAGTACTCATAACCACCTCTGGTTGTCGTGCTCATTGGGCCACATACATCACTATGTACTAGTCCCAATAAGTCGGACGCCCTTTCACAACTCTTTGCAAAAGGTGTCTTGGTCATCTTGCCGAGAAGGCATGATTCGCATGTCTCAAACGACTCTAAGTCGAATGAAGTTAGGAGTCCATCATCATAGAGCTTCTTCATGCGTTTCCAACTTATATGACCAAGTCGACCATGCCAAAAGTAAGTCATATTTAGATCATTTGGTTTTAGCCTTTTCACATTTATGTTATAGACAGATTCACCCTGAAGATTCAAAATAAATAACCCGTCCCGGACGAGCGCAAAGCCATGAAACATATCATTCAAATATAAAGAACAACCATTATTCTTAATATTAGACTCATAGCCCTGTCTCATCAACATGAGGTAGAAATGATGTTTCGACTAAGCACTGGAACATAATAACAATTATTTAGCTCCATTAAGAATCTAGAAGGTAAATGAAGTTGAATTATGCCGACTTCCAACGCAGCGACTCTCTCTTTGTTTCTGACTCTAATGTGAACCTCGCCTCTTGCAACGCTCCTAGATCTTACCAGTCCCTACAACGAGTTGCCGATGTGAATGACTGATCTGGTATCATATACCCTAGAACTACCAGGTGCATCAGCAAGATAAATGTCTATAACATTGCAAACAAGCGTACCTGAGCCGGAAGTCACACCTCCGCTCTTGGATTTATCAGCCAGATACTTGCTGCAATTCCTCTTCCAGTGGCCATCCGACTTGCAGTAGAAGCAAGTGGATCCGGCTGTAGGAGATGGCTTAGTCCCTGAGGAAGCGCTTTGGACTGGGTCTTCCGCCTTACCTCCCAACTTTGCCTTCTTCTTAGTCCAAGAACTCTTCTTGAACTTAGCCTTGTTTTGTACCATCAACACTTGACTGGCACCTTTCTTTAGATCCGCCTCAGCCTGCTTCAGCATCCCATGTAATTCAGTGAGCTTCTTATCCATACCACGCATGTGGTAGTTCGATATGAACTGGCCATACACACTAGGAAGAGAGTTCAGAAGTATGTCTGTAGCGAACTATTCGCTTATGGGGTAGCCAAGTCTTTCCAAAGACTGCACATAACCAACCTTTTTTCTTCACATGCGGACTCAGTGGATCGCCATCCTTAAGCTTGCAGCTCAACAAAGCCTAAGAGACTTGATACCTCTCAGTCTTTGCCTGAGCCTGGAACATACTTTTGAGGCTTTCGATCATATCGTAGGCCTCAACATTCTCGAACTACTGCTGCAAGTCCGGTTCCATGTGAGCAAGCATAAGATAGCTAATCTCCGTGGATTCATCACAAATCCGACGGTAGGCATTGGTGGCTACGACAGTCGCATTCTCATCCATCTCAGCTGGAAGTGGGTTGTCTAGGACACGGTCCCTTTTTTCTTGTTTGAGAACAATTCTCAGATTATGATACTAGTTGGTGAAATTAGTTCCATTCAGCTTATCTTTCTCTAAGATGGTTCTCAAAGAAAAACCGGAAATCTGAGGAAGACTGCTAGGTGCCATTGATCTACAACAGAAAATATGCAAAACACTTAAGACATGTATCCATAAAAGAGCAAGCATATTAAACACTTTAATATTTATGCTCCCACTAGAACCAACATCCCTCCGATGGTTACTTAGTGATTCAGGACCCTAAATAAGCAAGTCGACTAGTGAGCTTTAGCATCACCGCTAGCCGTCAAGTGATCTAGGTAGACAACTCCTTGTCAATCGTATCTCATACGACTCATGTGGGATGGGTGGCATCACATGCCCCGGCTCCCATCCGACCTTTCCCCGAGTCCCACAACCGTTGTGATAGACCCGTCCAAATTACTAAGTGCTTCTGCTGTAAGAGTCCGACTCGAACCCACCTAGTCGGAAAGAATTGATAGCACCTCAATTTTATGAGCCCACTACCAAAAATGTCCGACTTGTGATGGTGCAGCACTAGCGGGGAAACCGACTAGACCTTCTTTGAGGGATTACTTTCTACCAACTATCTAATAGAGGTAAAACAGAGACATAACAATAACACAAAATAAAGCAATTATAATGTGAAATGGTATGGCTCTCTTCATGGCGATCTCCATCTCCATCAAGCCTGTAATCCGACTCGTGTCAACTCTTGTCATGTGCTGTCTTACACCATGTAGCCGACTTGTACACCGACTTGCATGCCATCCGGATTCTCCAAACAGCTACACTAGCTAGTAATGCAAATTACAAAGAGAATCCGACACGCAGGCCGTTATACAATAAGATGACAGCACCTAGGCTCCAGCCGGCTGACAAAATCCATGATACGCAGATCACGCATGGATTACACACATCACATGCATATAACCCATACCATTCACAACATCATCCTGCAAAAACAAGTTATGCAAGGATACGATATCTATCGACGTTGTGAAACAGGCAACGACATCTAAGGCGCTACGACAGGGTGAAGCCAGCGGTCCCATCTGCATTCTGGACAACGATTTTTCCGAAAAACGCAGATCTCATCTGCATTATGTACATGGATTTCGTCATCGGATAAAACAATTTTACCCAAATTCGATCCGGACTCCGATTCGATAACACTCTTTGATCTTCGATCACCGCATCCAGGTTTACGTGTCACAGTCTACCCCGATGGCGGAAACCGACCGGTAGGGGTATGTCGTTCCACGACCTTAGCAGTTAGATCACGAAAACCAGATCATCCATTCCCCCGAGTACAGTTGATCCAATCAACTTTGTACAAAACCGATCTATCTCATAGATCGATCACCAAAACTGCAATTAGATCCAATCTAACGCCAACCGCATATCACATATGCATGATCTCGAGCCTAAAACCAGAAGCTAACGCTTTGATACCACTATTGGGTCACGTAGAGATAAACAAAACTTTTTCCCTACGCGGTGATCCCATGATCCAGCTCAGGTATAAGGCCACGAGGATTACCACTAGACGCGCAATTGCGGAATTGATGAAGCACGTCGCTTGATGCAGTGCAGTCCTCGCGATCCGTTCCGGTTCCACGATCCACGATCCGTTCTTTCTTCACGATCGTCGAAGTGTTGAACGTACATCACCTCCGCCGGTATCCACACGTACGAGGAGGAGCGCCGGCGATGGACTGGTAGGTCTGGTACGGCGGCGACAGGACGGACTGGTGCTAGGGTTTCCAACACATGGAGTGACCTAACCTTGTGCTCTAAGCACCTGCTCCCCAGCTTATATAGGGAGTGAAAGTGGGCTCCACTCACTTGTGGCCCATTCACTAAAAGGCCTATATTAGCCACTGCAAGTCTCACTTGTGGACTAAGTCCATCTCTCTATTTGGGTCCAACCCAAATAGATTTCCTGTTTGGGTCTAACCCAAACTGCCTCCGCTCTTAAGTGTGTGACCCGACAGGCTCATGGTAACCTGGACACGATTCCAAGTCTCACTCGTGATCGATCAGTTGGTAGCGGCTCCTAGCAGAACGTGCCAACTCCCAAGTACCAATAAGTCATGACGACATACCTTTCCAATGCGACTTTCGTCTGAGTCCCATTTGCCTCACGATATAGCTTGTCGAACTATAGGCGAATGATCGTCATCCCTTAAATAGTCCGACTCTCTTTCTCGATCCGAGATAAGTGATTCATCCGACTAACTCTTAGTCTGTTGCCTCGGTTAACACTTAACCGAGACGCGCAGGGCCATGCTTTCTGAATCATATCTTCCGAGAGGGCCCAGAGAATATCTCTCTAGATGGAGGGGCAAAATCTTGTCTTGGTTATTCACATCACGCAGCTTGATTCTCAGTCGACCCGAACTCCGCCTTTATAACTGCCCAGTGACGGAACATCCTTTGACAGAATGTAAGTCGGATATCCTCAACTTGGATTGTGCAATAACCTCAGGTCTAAGGATTACATTGATTGATACATGCAAATGACGACTTGTTCGTTGCATCTCAATATGGGTTAGTCCGACTCGCAAAACTCCTTAGCCGAATCCGTGTAAGTCAGAATAGCATCTCCATGCCCATGACAAGTGGAACCTAGTCATGTGCCGACTTTCACATTGGTCTAAGTTGTGTGTCCAGCACAACCTCGATGACCAAGGACAATTAGTATGAACAACATGAATATGCAGTTCCACAATCGAATCACATATTCAATGATACATATCAGTAGTTCATACATGGACCATAACTTTATGAATACATTAGGAAATATCATCAACCATGATTGCCTCTAGGGCATATTCCCAACATGCGGAGCGGTGGACGCGGGTTGCGGTTGAGGGGCAGCATGTGCACGCGTGTCGGGCGCGGCGCTCTGGCGCATGCTCGGCATGGCACAGACACTAAGTGTGCGGCGGTTCCTCGGTGGTCCAGGGGCTGGCAGTGCGCGGGGAGGGGACAAAGAATGGAGGTGAGGTGTGGGCTAGCTACTAGACATGGTGAGACAGAGAGGGACGGTCTGCTGCAGCGGTTGCAAGTTAGGCCGGCGACATGGTGCTCGTCATGGCTTGGCACTTCTGGTAGGGACAAAGGGGTGAGGTGCTTAGGCTTTGGTTAGATCAAGGGGAGACAAAGGGAGTAAATGGGGATCAATTGGGGGCAAAACCCTGTGATACATTGCAAACTTTGGATGTTCCATGCTTAGTTTTATCCACTTTCTTGTGTTTTGTTCCAACTTTGGAGTACTTTTCATATGATTTCTTGGACTAACCTATTAACAAGAGCCACAGTGCCAGCTGGCTATTTTCTGCTGTTTTTGGTTCCAAGAAAGTCAGAAAATGAATATTCTCGGAATTGGACGGGACAAAAGGCAAAGTGCCTATTTTTCCGGATGTCATCAAGTGCTAGAATACGAGACGGAGAGGGGCCAGGGGGCCACCACACCACTTGGCCGCGCGGCCAAGCCTGGCCCGCGCCAGGGGGTGATGTGGCCGCTCCTGGCACCCCCTCGGCCTCTCCTTCCGCTTATATATTGCCCTCGGGACGAAAACCCTAAGTACCCGATCAAAAATCCACGAAAGAGTTTGTAGCCGCCATCATCTCCATCCCTAGATCGGGAGGGATCTAGAGCTCTTCCCGGGACCCTGCCGGAGAGGGGAATTCACCCTGGAGGCCTTCTTCATCACCATGCAAGCCTTCGATGTGATGCGTGAGTAGTTCATCCTTGTACTACGGATCCATGTAGTAGCTAGATGGCTGGTTCTCCTCCTTTGTGCTTTCATGTTTAGATCTTGTGAGCTCCGTTCATGATCAAGATCATCTATTTGTAATTCTATCATGTCTTTGTTATTTGTGATCTTGCATGCTTTCTGTTGTTATTAGCTATCTTGTCATTGTAAGTACTGTTGGGTCCGCAGCATAGAAAACAAAATGTTTCCTACGGTGTGAACTACACGCCAAGATCTATCTACTAGGTACAAAGCAACGGGTGGACATACATCCAATGAGAACTTACCCTCGAAGACAATGAGTTTTGTTAATGAGTAGGAACTCGTGGTTGATGTAGTCATACACTTGCCGATCTCAAGATCGTGAGGAAGTCCGAGCGCCGCAACTCAGCAGCGCATCCGCACTCGCACACACGTTCAAGCCACCGAACAACCTCCACCTCCTCTCTCTCCAGCGATCCAGCGGAAGCAGCAACTCCTTGCAGACGAAATGCCACCAGGAACATGTATCTCGCTAATCTGAGACTATGGGGGAATAATTCTAGAGGCGGAGAGAGATCCTTCACAAGGAGGTGTGTGGATGAAGGAGGGAATGGGTGGCCTTTTATAGGAGGAGGGGGGGTGCCCCCTCTCTCCATGGCCGGCGCATGTGGGGGGGACCCCTCACCTCCCTCATTTATGTGGTGGTAACCCCTCCACATTAAAATGCCTCTTCACATTCCCCTTTAAAGTCTCCACTTTAAATGCATTAAATTTCTCCAAATTTAATGCTCTCTCATTTAATAAAACTCTTTTTATTAAATTTATTCAGAATTTTGTTAATTACTTTAATTAACAAAGATTCACATATAGCCCCTTGCAATATTTCAATATCACATGCATAACCACTTTCTGCAATTTCACCCGAAACAATTTTCGGTTTCTATTGAAACAATTCCTGTGCTTTGCACTTCTTTCGTCTGAAACATATGTGCTCCAAAATGGTGTCCGGTAACTCTTAAGTGTGCCACCCTACGGTTCGCGAATAATGCAGACAGGATCGAGACCCTTCTCCGATCAATAATCAGCAGCGGGACCTAGAGATCCGTACTGACTCCTACACATTCAACGATGACTTCTGTGATCGTGAGAACCTTTAATGCTTGTAACTAAATCCCTTTGTCTCTCGATATATTACATGTCCGAGATTCGATCATCGCTATCTCCATACCTAGTTTGATCTCGTTCCGACATGCACTCTTTTCTCGTTCCCGTGATATAACATTCTAGTGATCACATCACTTGCTTGCAAGCTATCTTAATGTGATATCACCGAGAGGGCCCAGAGTATATCTATCCGTCATCTGGATTGACAAATTCCACTCTTGATCCATGAGCCTCAACATAACACCTTCATAGTACTGAACCCATCTTTATAGTCACCCTGTTACGGTGTGACATTTGTTGTTATCAAGATACTCGTTCAGTGTTAGCAATTAACATGATCTCATGGTCTAAGGATAAAGATTACTTCGTATGATGTTATAGCAATATAAACATAATGACTTGATCGTAATGCTATACTTCGGATGAATGTTCATCACATCATTCCACCAATGGTGTGACCTTGTTATTAACAACATCCAATGTCCATGATCAGGAAACCTTGATCATCTTGTTAATCAACAAGCTAGTCTATAAGAGAGGCATAACTAGGAACCCTTTTTGTTTATTAAACACACATGTATTGATGTTTCCGATCAATACAATTCTAGCACGTAAAATAAACATCTATCATATATAAGGAATATATAATAACAACTTTATTATTGCCTCTCAGGGCATATTTCCTTCAGTCACCTCAAAAATTATTCTTTCTTTTTATCACTTACCTACTCGAGGACGAGCAGGAGTTAAGCATGGGGATGTTGATACATTGCAAATGTATCTATAATTTTTGATGTTCCATGCTTAGTTTTATCCACTTTCTTGTGTTTTGTTCCAACTTTGGAGTACTTTTCATATGATTTATTGGACTAACATATTAACAAGAGCCACAGTGCCAGCTGCCTGTTTTCTGCTGTTTTTGGTTCCAGGAAAGTCAGAAAATGAATATTCTCGGAATTGGACGGGACAAAAGCCAAAGTGCCTATTTTTCCGGATGTCATCAAGTGCTAGAATACGAGAAGGAGAGGGGCAGGGGGCCACCACACCACCTGGCCCGCGCCAGGGGGTGTTGTGGCTGCTCCTGGCACCCCCTCGGCCTCTCCTTCTGCCTATATATTGCGCTCGGGACGAAAACCCTAAGTACCTGATCAAAAATCCACGAAAGAGTCTGTAGCCACTATCATCTCCATCCCTAGATCGGGAGGGATCTGAAGCTCTTCCCGGCACCCTGCCAGAGAGGGGAATTCACCCTGGAGGCCTTCTTCATCACCATGCAAGCCTCTGGTGTGATGCGTGAGTAGTTCATCCTTGGACTACGGATCCATGTAGTAGCTAGATGACTGATTCTCCTCCTTTGTGCTTTCATGTTTAGATATTGTAAGCTCCGTTCATGATCAAGATCATCTATTTGTAATTCTACATGTTGTGTTTGCGTGGATCCGATGGATATTGAGATGCTATTTCAGATTGATTATTGATTCTATCATGTCTTTGTTATTTGTGATCTTGCATGCTTTTCATTGTTAGTAGCTATCTTGGCCAAGTAGATGCTAGCAACGCCAAGAGTTAGTATTTATGCTCGATAGTGGGTTCATGCCTCTTGTAATCTGGGGAAGTGACAGAAATCTCTAAGGTACTAGATGTGTTGTTGCTACTAGGGAGAAAACAAGAATCCTTTGTGCATAGAACAATCGTATTGTTTACTTTACACGCAGTTTGTAAAGCAATAATCTGTTGCTTGCAACTTAATACTGGAGGGGGTTCAGATGATAACCTGAAGGTGGATTATTAGTCATAGATGTAGTTGGATGGCGGTCTATGTATAATGTTGTAATGCCCAATCAAGTCTCAAAGGAGTCAAGATGATTAGTATATGCATATATTTCTTTCTTGAGTTTTGTTAATTAACCCGTTGTAATTTGTACACCCAGCATGTTATCTATCTTAAGGAGAGCCACCTCTAGTGAACTATTGATCCCAGTCCTTGTCTTTTACATACAATCTACAATCTTTTACTGCTTTGTGTTTACTTTCTACAAACTTTTACTTCTTTCCATTCGATGAGATTGACAACCTCATCGCAAGTTGGGGACAAAGTTCTGTGGTTGTGTTGTGTAGGTCTCCACGTTGCTACTAGCACCGGTAGTGCGCCCTGCCAAAGCTCAGCTAGTAACACCTTTGGGGTGTTTCCTTGCTCCTACTGGTTCGATTAAACCTTGGTTTCATAACTGAGGGAAACTTGCTGCTATGCTCATCATACCTTCCTCTTGGGGTTCCCAACGAGCTCTACATCAACACCGCTCCAGCATTTTTCTAGGTGCCATACTCAGAGCCATCACCCTGTACAAAAGAGTGAGCTATGTTTAGAGTGTAAACCCTGCCTGCCATGTGTTTGTGGAAATGGTCGCAAGAGATTTACTTTTGAATTTTGAAAAGATTTTTGGTGGGTGTGTTAGGCATAAGCTTGAGACTCTGTGGGCGCTTGGGTTTTGATAATTGAGCTCATTTGAGGGGGTTTTGAAATAGGGTGATCTTGAGACATACACTAGATTCAATTTTAAATG
This sequence comes from Avena eriantha, assembly GCA_910589775.1. Lineage (NCBI taxonomy): Eukaryota > Viridiplantae > Streptophyta > Magnoliopsida > Poales > Poaceae > Avena > Avena eriantha. The sequence continues at coordinate 27,506,101 of OU342744.1, read as the reverse complement.
CCATTTAAATATAGTGTTTGAAAGTTTTTTGTAGATCACAAAGTGGGCCTTGGTACATCATTATATGTACTAGCAAGGGGTGCAAAGATCCACATTTATTTCTGTTAGGTTTTGAGTACTAGGAATAGCCAAAGTAGGCATGCTGATTAAAATGGCACAAATGACCATTCACTTCTTTTATTCATTTTGATTTGTTTTTCTTTGGGATTTGTTTGGGAATGATCTAGATGATGTTTAATTCACCTAAGAATCATTTTACAAGCAATGGATCACTTAATCATGGCAATTCAAATCAACTCCTATTTTAAATGCACACCCATATGAATGCTTTAATAATTTCAATTGGAAAAGTTTTTGTTAACCCTAATTTTGATGATTTGGATCTTAAAAACCTTGGATTAAAGTTTTGGGATGTTACAAACCTTCCCCCCTTAAAAAAATCTTGTCCCGAGATTTACCAAGAAAACTAGGAACTAAAGAGATTTTTGGAACTCTGTCCTAATGTAATCTTCTCGCTCCCAAGTGGCTTCGTCTTCAGTATGGTTACTCCATTGAATCTTGAGAAACTTGATACTCCTGGTCCTGTTTGTTTTGTAAGCTTCTTCTAAGATATAGATGGGCATTTCACGATATGTCAGGTCGTTGTTGATCTCCACAGCTCTGTGATCGATGTTCTTGAAAACTTCAGTCTTCTCTGGCACTTACAGGCATTTGTGAAGTAACGAGATATGGAACACATTGTGGATGGCTGACATCTCTTCTGGCAGTTCTAGGTGATACGATACTTCTCCTCGGTGGTTCAGAATTTTGAAGGGCCCGATATATCTGGGGGCTAACTTTCCTTTCAGACTAAAGCGTTGGGTTCCTTTCAATGGTGAAACCTTGAGATATACGAATATCCGACATTGAAAGTCAGGTCTCTCCTTCTCTTGTCAACATAACTCTTCTGTCTAGATTGGGTGGTTTTGAGGTGCTCACGGACTTTGTGAACTTTCTCTTCGGCTTCTCGGAGAATGTCGGGTCCAAAGATCTGACTCTCTCCTACTTGTGACCAATTCAAAGGGGTACGACACTTTCTTCCGTATAGGAATTCAAATGGTGCCATCTGCAAACTAGCTTGATAACTGTTGTTATATGAGAATTCTGTGAAAGGCAGGCAGTCTTCCAATTTTGATTCGTATTCTAACACACAGGCTCTTAACATATCCTCTAGGATCTGATTGACTCTCTTAGTCTATCTGTCAGTTTGCGGGTGATAAGCGGTGCTGAAATTCAACCTGGTTCCCAATCCTTCCTGAACTTTCTGCCAAATTCTCGAAGTAAACTGGGTTCCTTGATCTGATACTATGGTCTTGGGGGTTCCATGCAGACTAACAATCCTAGCAATATAAAGTTCTACTAGCTTTGAACTCTGGTAAGTTGTCTTGACAGGGATAAAGTGAGCTACCTTGGACAGTCTATCAACGATGACCCAGATTGAGTCATTTCCCCTACTAGAAGTAGGCAAACCAGTGATAAAGTCCATTCCGACAGAATCCCATTTCCATTCTGGAATCTGCAATGGTTGCAACAGTCCTGCGGGTCTCTGATGCTCGGCTTTCACTCTTTGATAGATGTCACAATTGGCGATGTAGCTTCTGATTTCTCTCTTCATCTTGTGCCACCAAAATTGCTCTATCAAATCCTGATACATCTTTGTTCCTCCGGGGTGGATAGAATAAAGAGTATCATGAGATTCTTGCATGATAACTTGTTTCAGCTCCGAATCTGCTGGCACACAGATACGTCCTTTGTACCATAGCACTCCTTCTCCATCTTCAGTGAATCTAGGTACCTTTCCCGTACCAATACGACATTTGATTCCGTTGATACTTTCATTTCCCTTCTGGGCTTCCTTGATTTGGCTGATTAAGGTGGGTTGAAGTTCAATGCTAGCTAAGAATCCTTTGCTAACTAATTCAGTTCTGAACTGCTCCAACTCCTCGTACAAACTTGGCTGCTTCTCCTTGATTGTGGTGGTTAGCATACACGGCAATCTGCTAAGAGCATCCGCTACCACATTGGCTTTGCTAGGGTGATAGTGAATGTTAAGGTCATAATCCTTGATTAACTCTATCCATCTCCATTGCCTCATATTCAGCTCCTTGCGAGTGAAAATATATTTCAAGCTCTTGTGATCTGAGTAAATCTCACAGCGATTACCCATCAGATAATGACGCCATCTCTTCAATGCCAAAACTACGGCTGCTAATTCATGATCATGGGTCGGATAGTTCTGCTCATGCTGCTTCAGTTGTCGAGACAGATACACGATGACTTTGCCTTCTTGCATCAACACATATCCGAGACCAATCTTGGATGCATCACAATATACAGCAAACGGCTTCTTTATGTCTGGCATGATCAATATTGGGGCTGATATCAATCTCTTCTCCAGGTCTTGAAAACTGGTTTCACATTTGTCGGTCTATTCAAACTTCTTGTCCTTCTTCAGCAATTGGGTCATGGGTCTGGCGATGCTCGAGAATCCTTCGACGAACTTGTGGTAGCATCCCGCTAATCCGAGAAATGCACGGACTTGGGTTTGAGTGGTTGGGGCTTCCCATTCTTTGACATCTTTGACCTTGGCGGGATCAATAGAGACTCCTCCGGCAGACACAATATGTCCTAGGAATCCTACTTCTTTCAGCCAAAACTCACACTTGCTGAACTTGGCATGCAACCGATGCTCTCTCAGGGTTTTTAGGATGATTCTCAGATGTTTCTCATGATCTTCTTCTAAGTTGGAGTAGATAAGGATGTCGTCGATGAACACAACTACAAACTTATCTACAAAATTCATAAAGATGTTATTCATGAGATATATGAAATAAGCAGGGGCATTGGTTAATCCAAAAGACATAACCGTATAGTCGTATAAACCATAGTGAGTAGTAAAGGCGGTCTTTGGAATATCCGTTGCACGAATCTTAAGTTGGTGATAAGCAGTCCTAAGATCCATCTTTGAGAATACCTGAGTTCTAGTCAACTAATCAAATAGATCCTCTATCTTTGGCAAAGGGTACTTGTTCTTGATGGTGACGTCATTAAACTTTATGTAATTTGTGCACAAACGATTTCCTCCATCTTTCTTGTCGACGAATAACACTGGTGATCTCCATGGTGATGCGCTTGGTTGAATCAAGCCTTTTTCTAACATGGCATCCAACTGCTTCTTCAGTTCCACTAACTCTGAGGAGTTCATGCTATAGGGTCTCTAGGCTATGGGTCCGGTTCCGGGGATTAGTTCGATAATGAACTCAATATCCCTATCCGGGGCATACCCGGCAATTCATCTGGGAATACGTCGGGGTATTCGTAGACTACTCTGACTTGGTCAATGGTGGGCAGGGCTACACTCTTGTTGCACTTGAATTGACGGGGTAAGGTTTTAGAGATATGCTCTACTGTGACTACAGAGCTACTGGTCATGGTGATGGCTTTCTTCGCACAGTCTATCAGTCCTTTCTGCCTTGACATCCAGTCCATACCCAGTACTACTTCCAATCCTTTGGTTCCAAGTACGATTAGGTTGGCATAAAAATCTATCCCATGTATTCTGATAGGCACAGCTTTGCAAATTTTTCTAGCTTTGGTAGTTGAACCGGGGATTTGAACTATCATGACATGCTTCAAGTTGGTTGGGTGAATCTTACTAGTGCATGCAAATTCTTCAATGACAAATGAATGCGATGCTCCCGAATCAAACAATACCCTTGCTAAAACTGAGTTGACCAAAAACATACCCAGCACTACATATGGCGCTTCTTGGGCTTCTTCGGCGTTCATGTGGAAGAGACGACCGTTGCGGTTGTGAGGGTTCCCTGGGGCAAATCTTCTCCCTGGTTGAACAAGACGCTGTTGTTGAGCTGGGGCATTCACATTGGCATTGGCGGCAGTCTTTTTGGGACACTCATTGGAATAGTGACCCTTCACTCCACACTCGAAACAAGTGAACCAAGACTTGTCCTTTACTGCGAGAGGCACAACATTGCTGCTAGTTCTGGGTGCAGTGTTGTTGTTGTTGTTCTTGGGAGGTGCACGGTTGAAGTTGTTCGTGTTGCCGGAGTTGTTGTTGTTTCCTCCGGGCTTCACATTGCCTCCGCTACTATTGGGGTAGCTTGGGTGAGACATTGGGGGTCGATTGTTCCTTGGTGCATATCCTGGTGTGGGGTTGGGATGGTACTTCTGGTGATTGTTGGATCCATATTGCTGCATCATACGACGTTTGCGGTTGTCATTTGCCTGATTAATCTTCCCTTCCATCTGAATGGCAGAGTTGACTAGCTCTTCGAGATCCTGTAAGAAGATGTTGACGAGGACAGTCTGCATCTCATCATGCAGTCCGTTCAGGAATCTCTCCTTCTTCTTGGTCTCCATGTTGATCTCATCAGGTGCATACCTTGGAAGCGACAGGAATCTGTCACGGTACTCCACCACAGTCATTCTCCCTTGCTTCAGTTCTCGAAATTCATCCCTCATTCTGGTGACTAGACCTTGCGGCACGTGGGTGCGGATGAATTTGATTTTGAAGGCTTCCCATGTCATCACTTGACCATGGTTCATGGTGCGGATACTGTTCCACCATGCTCTTGCATCTCCTGCCAAATAGTGGGTGGCAAAAAGAACTTTCTCGTTGTCATCAACTCCTGCAACTTCTAAGTTGTTTTCCATTGTTTGTAACCAGTCATTAGCATCTAGTGGGTTATCTAAAAAACTAAAGAATGGGGGATTGGTATTCTGGAAGTTTTTGAGTTTGGATCCATGGTGATCCTGGTTTCCATGCCCTTGGTTGTTTTGGGCCATCTGAGCTATCTGCTGCAATGTTGCTAAGTTGGCCTGACGTTCTGCCCTACTTGCTTCACGGTTTGCAACTAACATCTGCATAATCTGCAGCATTGGGTCTTGCGACGAGATTCTCCCTCCTTGGTTTCCACGAGTCATCTGAAGATTGAGGTAGATAAGGGGGTAAGAGGGAAAGTTCTAAGGTTCATGGTTTTGGTTTCAAGCTAAAACTTTGAGTTTGACTCAGATTTTGCAACTAACTCCAATTCATTCATGCAAACAAGCACACGATACAAACACACACCACAACAACAAAGGAAAACAGATGGTTTGAAGAACCATTCTGCAAGCTACGATACAGTGGGACCGATACATCTCATGCTACGACAGTGCTCTAGTGCATCTACTCATCGTCGTTGAAGTCGGAGTCCTCATCGTCAGTGTAGAATTCCATGGCATCCTCCTCCAGAAAGTCATCGTCATTACTGAGGTAAGAATACATGTCGCCCTGGATGCCTTCACCCTCCTCTTCTTCCTCCTTTGCTGCAAGATGAGCTTCCTACTCCTTGACGGTCTTCTCGAGGTCGGCCACCTTCTTGCAAAGACGGGCGATGGTTTGATCCTTCTTCTCGCGCTGGAGGCGAAGAGACTGACGATCCTTGACAAGCAGTGAGAAAGTCTAGGCCTTCTGGTCGGCAATGGCACGGTTGTTGTTGGCTAACTCCCTAGCATTGTCCAACTCCTTATGACGATCGTGCAACAGGAAGTCGAGGTTCTCCACTTGGCGCTTCAGTGCAAGATGACTTGGCATCTCCATCGGCATTCTCATGAAGTCACGTCTTGCATAGTGAGCAAAACGGGTTCCTTGGATTTGGTTGACGCTGAGGGCACATAGACGTGCGAGAGCTTCATGCATTGCCCTGGCTAATCCATCTAGCCAGTTGTTCTCTCTCACGGAGAACTGGATTCTCCCAGACGTTGGTGCTTCTATGCTTCCTCTAAGATCAGCGGTGACTAGCCACTATAAATCTCCTGCTGGGGGTCCTAGAAGTTGAGCTCCACGAAACTCCGGATGTGGGCCTCCCAGTAACTCCGACAGTGAATCCAGATCCCTCTCGAAGATCAGTTGACCTCCGTTTCCCAACTGGTAGAACTTGCTGAACTAAGGCTCCATCTACAAGAATTAAGGATGAGGAAATTAGTGAAGTGATCAAGTGTGTCAATTTTAAGTAGTAATGTAAGAATTTTTAGGAACATGAATTTTTGAGAAAGAATGAATTCCCAAGGGTAAGAGAGGAAATAGTTTTCCATAAATACTCACTTTGGTTTTGAAACTAAGTTTTTGTTTGGACGTCCATTCTAACTAGGGTGTCCTATGGTTAGGATGGCTCTGATACCAACTTTTCAACACCCGGATTTTAATCCCAGATGCCTGTTATGCCATACCTCCCAATCCCAGGATTACCATTTTTGCGAGACATAACAGATTGGATATCACAGTACATCATCCATTACAAACCATACATAAGGTCTTACACAAATAAGGATCTCATGATATAGTCTTAATACAACAAGCAGCGGAATAAAAGATAAGCGTAGCGGTGCGGTCCAGCTTCATGGGCACATGCAATGCTGATGAAGGCAGATAGTCCTAGTTATCATAGCCGTCCTGCTGGCCATCATCTTGGTAGTCTCCTTCATAGTATGGCCATGAGAATAGCCAGGGACAAAAGCCATGAGTACTCTTTAAGTACTCGCAAACTACCACTAACAAGTAATATAGTTCTAAGTTAAAGTGCTAACTCTAAGTTTAACTATAAAGTTAAGTTTGAAACCTAAGCTGAGTTCAGAAGCAAAGAAAGATAAAATAAAGTTCTAGAATCACTTAAGTTGGGAAGCTAGTGTCATAGTCACAACCCTGTTGTGGTCAAGTCAAGTTCATCATTCATTCCATAAGTCATTTTGAAAACATCTGACAACGAAACAGTATGGCCATTCCAACTGTCCATAACCGCAGATGCGGCTATTCGAATAGTTTGACACTCTATAGAGGTGGTAAACTTTCACCACAAGATTCGATACATCTGTTAGGGATAACCCTGAATCATCATACTTAGTATGCAGATAATCAAACATAACCTTCCCTTTACACACCCTAGTATAAGCACCTCTCCTATGAGCATGGCCTCACAACCATGACCATCTGTCATCTTGGTCACTGCATAGGTGGACAACATTGAGAGGTAGCCTCAGCTCAAACCTCTCTCGCGAGGGAACTAATACTAATGCATATAAACTTCCGGCTAAGCCTTACCCAATTCAGGTATTGTGGTTGTACGGTAAATTTGGAATGGTATCGCATCTGAATCTAACCATCAGTTTTGTAAAAGGGTTAAGACTCATGTCTCAACATTTTCACCATCATAAACCATTTGTGTTTCTCAACACATGTCAAAACATCTCAATAGAATGACTCATCATTCCAAGGTTTTCATAATTCATTTTCACCAAGTGTTCCCATCTAAAGTGACTCAAGTTTTTATCTACTCTAAACTAGTAAGTTAAGAGTGTTCACTAAGGTGGAAAAGATGGGATCAATCTCATGCCATAGAATGACATCTAAAGTTATCTAACTAGGTCAAGTTTTATACTCTTTATGCTACCTTCAAAACAATTAAAGGACTTTGGTAAAGTAAAGGAAGTAAAGCTTGGAAATTAATACTCGGGGTAAGTAATAGTCAAAGTGGTATAACAACAGCATGCCTAAAGCATCTTTGCTTAACCATCTAGCTTAACTCTAGCTTGCTAAGCATTATACTTGCAAGTGTTAGCTTGCATTGTTAATGGTGGCTTGCTAGTGTACTACTTGCAAGTGTTAGATTGCCTTGGTTGGTGTAGTGGTTGAAATTTTTTTCCTCCTCTTGATAGAACTCCTCCTCCTCGAAAGCTTGGTTGGTACTATCGTCTATAAATACATATGGAGTACACAATCACCAAACAATACTTAACTAGTCTAATTAGTACTATAAGGCAGACATTTGATGATCTATTATCATCACAATCATCACAAGTTTGATTAACTAGTTTCATCCTTTTTATTTTAGAAAAGTAATTTCTACTCATTGAAAAGTAACTAAGATTTAATATTCACCACTTAAAATATGGGATCATGTGGACACATGTCATCACCACATATTCTAACATGTGGGAATGTGGTTTAAAGGTTGGATCACAATTACTTTGGTTTAAGTTCATTATTTAATAATTTAAAGTGACTAGAAATGCCTATATAGCATTATTTTGGTACTAGTCCAAAGTCACTACATGTAAACCTTAATATTATTACATATTTAGATAGTTTTGGTGAAATGTGATTTTTGAGAGTTGGAATCAACTCAAAAGCTATCATGGTTGATTTTATAAAGCAAGGTGCAAATGCTTCTGTTTTGTTATTTTTACTAGGACAGATCTCTAACTCTAATTGAATTAAATCCAACGGGCTTGGGTAGATCTTTTCAGTAGCTTCCTAACAAAATTGGAATCACTCCATTTGGATTTGTAAATCTCTCTGAATTGATTTTTATACTAGGGGACAAAACTAAGTTTAAACTAAATAGGAAAATCCTAATTTGAATTAAATGGGTCGAGCGGGAACGCTAACGGCCGGCCCAGTGGCACTTCGTGACGCGGGGCACAGCTAAGAGGGGGGTCCACCGGTCAGAGGTTCATAACACGCGAAGCGGTACGGGGCGACATGGACCGTTAGATTAGAACTAAGATCGACGACTCGGGCTCGTCGTCGACGACGGACAGGTTGCCGGCGAGGTCTAACCCTAGCAACTCGGTGGGGTTGCTCAGGGGGCGTACCAGGGCTCCAGCGATGACGGCGATGGGGGCAAACAAACTGGTGGACGACGGCGAGCTCAGGGGTGGTCAAGGCAGCTCTGGGGGTGGACGAAATTGACATCACCTTCTCTTCCTCTGCCGCGGGCTCCTCCGCCCAAATTCCGGTGAACAAGTGCTCGCGCTGCTCTGGCTAGAGGTGGGGAAGGACCAGTGAGGTGAGGGGAGTGGAATGGTGTGAGTGGATTGTGCTGGGGTGGCCTCTATTTATAGCTCGACGAGGCGACCGAGAGGGCTGGGCGGGCGACTCCGGCGAGGGCTGCACAGCGTGCTAGCGGCGTGGCTCGAGGTAGGGGATGGTGGCTGGTCTCTTGGTGGTGCTCTAGGGCTTAAATGCGGGCTTAAGGGAGGTGGCGTTTGGTTGGATGGTGCTCATGCACTGATCTTATGCGTGATCTTATTGAGATCATGAGCTTTGTAATCTAGTAGATCTACCTTGCTACTCAAGTGCTTTCATAGATCTCTGCTCTCCCCATGTGTGTGAAAGTGACAGCATGCACACCATGGTGGCACTTAGGCTAGAGATTAGAAATACTTGTTTTGCGTTATATTTGGAGTTGGATGTCTCTATGAAATTGTGGTGTTTGTTAGAACCATCTAGTGCTCAAGGTGACAGTGTGGGGTTATCTAGATGGGAAAGGCTTTCTTTAAGGTGTGCTGTTATAGCCCTACCATGGATTAGAGTGTCCAACCGGAGAGTAGTTCAGAGTAGTATCATGAAGATAAGATATTTATATGAGAGTGTTCACTAGTGAAAGTATGATCCCTAGGCCTTGTTTCTAAGCATTGAAACACCGTTTGCAACTAGATCTGTTACATGTTTGCTTGCTTCCATCTTTATTTCAGATTGCCTTTAGTCTCTTCCATGCCATCAAGCTATTTTCTAGCACCGTTGTCTTATATCCATACCACTTGCATTTTACTATCTCTTCGCCGAACTAGTGCACATATACACCTGACAAGTGTATTGGGTGTGTTGGGGACACGAGAGACTTCTTGTATCTTGATTGCAGGGTTGCTTGAGAGGGGATACCTTTGACCACTTCGTCCCTGAGTTCGATAAACCTTGGGTGATCCACTTAAGGGAAAACTTGCTGCTATTTTACAAACCTCTACACTTGGAGGCCCAACAACTGTCTACAAGAATAGAAGTGCATAGACATCAAGCTATTTTTCTGGCGCCGTTGTCGGGGACTGAAGAAGAGGAAGCTCCCACGTAGACGACGCGCCAGAAGCTATTTTCTGGCGCCGTTGACAGGGAGGTAAGGTAAAAGGTACTCACATCGTCCGGTGTGAGTGCTCGAAGTTATTTCCTTTAGATTCTGTAATTTTGTCTTTTTGTTTCTTGTTTTCACTAGTTAGGCTTAATGAAAAACAACAACAAAATTAGAGAGCTTTATATTATTTATCTTGAGTTAGGACATGACGTGTTTGAAGAGAAAATTAAAAAACCAATGAAACTTTATTTGCATGCTAATAGCAATGTTATTAGTATGAATTCTTTGAACACCATTATTGATAATGCTATGGAAAAGTCTAAGCTTGGGGAAGCTAGTTTTTATGAGAATGATCATTTTAGTCCCCCAAGCATGGAGGAGAAAATTTACTTTGATGATACTATGCTTCCAATATATGATGATTACAATAAGGAATATGATATTTTCAGTCCACCTACTATTGAGGAGAAAATTAATTACGATTACAATATGCCTCCTATATTTGATGATTATGGTGATGAGAATAATAATGATAGCTATTTTGTTGAATTTTCTCCCACTACAATTAATAAGAATGACTATGTTTATGTGGGGAGTATTAATTCTTATATGCATGTGGCTCATGATAAGAATGTTTTATGTGATAGTTATATTGTTAATTTTGTTCATGATGCTACCGAGAGTTATTATGAGAGAGGGAAAAATGGTTTTATGCATCAAAACAATATTAAGTTTCCCCTCTTTATGTTGAAAATTTTGAAGTTGCACTTGTTTTGCTTTCCTATGCTTGTTGCTTTGTGCTTTCATGACTTGTTTATTTACAAGATTATTTTTCATAGGAAGTGGGTTAGAATTAAATATGCTTTGAATTTTCTTCTTGATGCTCTCTTTTATTTCAATTCATATTTCTTATGTGAGCATCATTGAAACTATATTGCCTAACTTAAAAGCGTTAAAGAAAAGTACTTATTGGGAGATAACCCAAAAGTTTTAGTTGAATCTTGGAAGTTATTACCTCTGTAATAACCTCTCCTTATCCTTTTTTTTTTCGTGCCAAGAGTAACCTCTAATGAGAGAGAAATAATGCTTCGGAAAGTTGCTGTCCCGAAACAGATTTTTGTGCTTCGCTGTAAAAATTCGTTTAAACTCGCTATACGTCGGTTTGAGCTGTGATTTTTTGTGCTTCTGCCCCAGGTTGTTATCTAACTTTTGTTAGTTCAACACTTTTCAATTTCAGCAACAGAAAGTCTTCGAAAAAATTGGTTTTTACCTGCTAGTCTGTTTTGACAGATTTCTGCCATTATTTGCATTTGCTTCTTGTTGATTCCTTTTTGCGTTCTCTTTGAGGAATTGAGCGTTTCGAGGGAAGTGCTACAGTATCTTGTGTTTTAATGGAAGTTTTATTGGTGATGAAACTAAACCCAAAGACTTATTATCTTGAGGTGCACTAATGTTGCTAATAAAGATTGTGTGAAGTTTTGTATGAAGGAAAAATTTCAGGTGTATGGAGAGAATGAGGTAATGAAATGAAAAATGGACTAAAGATCAATCTTGGGGATGCCACCCCGTGTCACCCCAAGAAATATTCAAGAGGTACAAGCGTCAAAGCTTGGGGATGCCCAAGGCATCCCCTTCTTCATCAATAAAAATCCCAGGTTTCTTCCAAACACTTTATTTTTGTTGTTTCATGCACAGTTGTGTTGTTCTTGGAGCGTCTTATTTTTCGTTTTCGATTTTGGTTTTCATTTGCTTAGTTTTCTTGAATAAGTTGGTTGGATCCCAGCACACTTCTTTTGGAGAGAGACACACCCTGTTATTCATTGCCTAGAACACTCTAGTTTTCATTCTTATTGTTTTGTGAGTCTTCTCTTTTGCTAGCACCGTGTTTAGCCTTAGTTTTCTTATGCTTTCAGATTAGAAATTTTAGTTCTTCTTTTTGGATTTGTGAGACAAGCTCAATGATCTTTATTTATTATTATCTTTGTAAGTTCTTTCAAATAAGTTGGTTTGTGTTGGAAAAGAGTAGGAAGTTTCATGCTTATAAGTGGTACAAAAGGAGCTTCTTTTTGACTATGGCTTAGGCTTTGTCATGTCATGCTTGATATTGTTTTGGCTTTATGCTTAGTGATTATTGATACATTGCAAATGTATCTATAATTTTTGATGTTCAATGCTTGATTTTATCTACTTTCTTGTGTTTTATCCACACTTTGGAGTACTTTTCATATGATTTCTTGGACTAACCTATTAACAAGAGACACATTGCCAGCTGCCTATTTTCTGCTATTTTTGGTTCCAGGAAAGTCAGAAAATGAATATTCTCGGAATTGGACGGGACAAAAGCCAAAGTCAGTTTTTCAATGAGGGAGACGTGGAGCCAGAATACGAGACGGAGAGGGGTTGGGGCCCGGCCACACCACCTAACCGCGTGGCTAGGCCTGGCCCGCACCAAGGGGTGATCTGGCGGCCCCAGACACCCCCTCGGCCTCCCCTTCCGCCTATATATTGCCTCTGATACGGAAACCCTAAGTACCCAATCAAAATTCCACGAAAGAGTCTGTTAGCCGCCGTCATCTCCATCCCTAGATCGGGAGGGATCTGAAGCTCTTCCCGGCACCCTGCCGGAGAGGGGAATTCACCCTGGAGGCCTTCTTCATCATCATGCAAGACTCTGGTGTGAGGCGTGAGTAGTTCATCTCTGTACTACGGGTCCATGTAGTAGATAGATGGCTGGTTCTCCTCCTTTGTGCTATCATGTTTAGATCTTGTGAGCTCCGTTCATGATCAAGATCATCTATTTGTAATTCTGCATGTTGCGTTTGCAGGGACCCGATGGATATTGAGATGCTATTTCAGATTGATTATTGATTCTATCATGTCTTTGTTGTTTGTGATCTTGCATGCTTTCCGTTGTTAGTAGCTACCTTGGCCAAGTAGATGCTAGCAACTCCAAGAGTTAGTATTTATGCTCAATAGTGGGTTCATGCCTCTGGTAATCTGGGGAAGTGACAGAAATCTCTAAGGTACTAGATGTGTTGTTGCTACTAGGGAGAAAACAACAATCCTTTATTCATAGAACAATCGTATTGTTTACTTTACACGCAATTTGTACTGCAATTATCCGTTGCTTGCAACTTAATACTGGAGGGGGTTCGGATGATAACCTGAAGGTGGATTATTAGTCACAGATGCATTTGGATGGCGGTCTATGTATAATGTTGTAATGCCCAATCAAGTCTCAAAGGAGTCAAGATGATTAGTATATGTTTGTATGCTTTCTCGATATTTGTCAATTGCCCCGCTGTAATTTGTTCACCCAGCATGTTATCTATCTTAAGGAGAGCCACCTCTAGTGAACTATGGACCTCGGTCCTTTCTTTTACCATCAATCTATAATGAACTGTTTACTGCTTTGTGTTTACTTTCTGCAAACTATTACTTTCTTCCACTCGATACGTTTAATCCTTTGTTTTCAGCAAAACCGGTGAGATGGACAACCTCATCGCAAGTTGGGGGCAAAGTTCTGTGGTTGTGTTGTGCAGGTCTCCATGTTGCTACTAGTACCGGTAGTGCGCCCTGCCAAGGCTCAGCTAGCAACACCTTTGGGGTGTTTCCTTGCTCCTACTGGTTCGATTAAAC